>CM053332.1:27443955-27673955 GCA_028583605.1 Dastarcus helophoroides | reverse complement strand
TGCGATGCTTTAGTTTCTGGAGCTGTCGACTTTTTCCTCCAAATTGGCTTTTTCTTCAGATTTTGGATTTTTTCAAATTCATCTATTTTCTCTAAATTAGATCGGCAAGTTACCAAAAATTAAAAATGTGGGTTAAAATATTATTGGGTAATTTCGTAAAAAAAATGTTTTCTGCATTCAATTTCTTTATTGACTTTTTTTTGGTGAAACGGACTGGTCCTTGGTTATCTTCAAAAATTGAAATACAAAAATTGTCCCCTGAAACCAAGAAAGATTAAAAAACACAACAAAGGTTGCTCTAAAGCGTTTCGACAGCCAAGCTATCATCTTTAGAGAGATACTGAGTAACTCTTGGTTGTTGGTTTCAGGGGACAATTTTTGCAGCTTAATTTCTTTACTAACATTTAAATGTGTCAAAATTGGTATCAAGAAGTACACTTCTTCAGATTTTGGATTTTTTCAAATTCATCTATTTTCTCTAAATTAGATCGGCATGTTATCAAAAATTAAAAATGTGGGATAAAATATTATTGGTTAATTTCGAAAAAAAAATGTTTTCTGCCTTCAGATTCTTTATTGACTTTTTTTTGGTGAAACGGACTGGTCCTTGGTTATCTTCAAAAATTGAAATACAAAAATTGTCCCCTGAAACCAAGAAAGATTAAAAAACCCAACAAAGGTTGCTCTAAAGCGTTTCGACAGCCAAGCTATCATCTTTAGAGAGATACTGAGTAACTCTTGGTTGTTGGTTTCAGGGGACAATTTTTACAGCTTAATTTCTTTACTGACATTTAAATGTGTCAAAATTAGTATCAAGAAGTACATTTTTGAGAAAAATGTTTTTGGAAATTGCAAATTTTTTCACATTATTCGACCTTTGGAAATATTTTGGCAGTTCTTTCGAAAGATTTGGTTTTATTCTAAATCTGGTTTTATAAAAAAAATCCTTTCCCAGACATTTTTTTTGAAATTGGTCGCTTTCGAAATTACCACTTAATTCTTAAAAATTCCACTTTTTTCTTTCAAAATTGGAATTTGTTTTAAAAATATTGGAATATATTTTAGAAATATTGGAATTTCTTTTAGAAATATTGAAATTTCTTTTAGAAATTTCAAACTTTTTTTGACATTTCGGCGGTATTTTTCAAAAATCATTAATTTTTTTCGAAAGCCTTTGTTTTAATATCCGGATTTTTCTAAAAATTTCTTTTTTTCTTAATTTGACTTTTTAAAAATTTAATATGACTCAAAGAAGTTTGTCTTAACCTCGAAATTTTCAAATATTAATAAATAAACGAATGGACTTCTTTTAATATTCGCTGTTTTCTGACTTTTTTTTTTGATTCATGTTTTTCAAAACTTGTCTTATTTTCGAAATTTTAACTTGTATTTTAAAATGCAATATTTTATGTTTCTAAATCTCCTAGAGGAAAATTTTGTTAAAATATCAACGTGTTTTAAAAATTACGTCAGTTTTTAGAAAATTCGACCATCGAAAATATAACTTTTTTCAAATTGTCCGATTTTTTGAGATTTTTGGAAAAATGAGTTTTTTATTTTAAATATGATTTTCATTCCATTTCAGATTGATTTTCATTTTATTCGAGCTTTTTCCTAAAATTGGTTTTTTTTTTCGAAATGCTCTCTTTAGAAGACCATACAATGCTAACGAAGCCAAAGAAGACCGAAACAGGTCCATGGGTGTTGGTTGTAAATATTTTTAACTATTAAACGTCCGACTGTTTCATTGTAGAACATTTAACTTGAAAAAAAAAGTGAAATATAGTCTACCATGATTTCTCTTGATTACTCGTGGGAATTTCAGGATGTTGCTACTCAATCTATTTCCTATCGATCATCTGGATTTTTTCCAATGTAAATGCGTCAAAGTCTACGTCCTTCACGTTATGGTTCATCTTGAAGATCCAGGATATTTTTTAGTTCAAGTTCATACTTCCAAAAAGCCCCCACTTGTAATATCTGTCATAAAATGAACGTTTGTGCGTATCAAAGTGGGATAAAAAAGGGGCGCTGCAGAATTTTGTAGGTATTTAACAATGAAAATTTGCACGTATATTATTGACTAACTGTCTTGAATTCATAATTTACACCCTCAACATTCGGAGTGTAAAAACGAGTTCCAGTCTCAAACGTATATGAATCATTATGATGAATTAACGACAAACCCTTAGAAAACATCACTTGGCAGTAAACCATTCGACATAGATAGCGCGGGGTTCTTTGCATTTCAACGGCAATTTATTGACATTTTACCGTTAATAAAAAGCGATAAATTTAAGAAAGTTTTCAGGAAATTTCTCCTCTTTACGTTTTTGTTGCTGAGTATAAATGAATACACCAAACGTTATCATTTGTTGCCCCTAAATAGGGGATGTTTGTGATATTAGAAATTAGAAATGTGTGGCTCTTGTTTAAAAAAAAATCAACAAAAATCGACCCCTAAGGGGGTGAAATAATAGATTAAATTTCGCTATGACAAGTACGTATATGACTAACTTAGCATTTTGATTGAATCTTGGCTAAATTCAGTTCGAATCTTGAGGAAATTCAGATCCAATCTTAAGGAAATTCAGATTTAATTTCGGGGTCAACGTCATTTATTTTCGTGATGTATAAAATATTCACAAAGACAAAGATGCTCGATCTTTGTCGTAGAGATAATTCAAGATGGTAAAACCGAGACACTATGGGTATGGGTCTTTATGGAAGATTTGTGTTTACGGGTTCACAATAGGTGATCTTTGAAGTATTTATTGCCGTAGCCCGTATGGAACATTTGCTGATAGCTGCTTGCAAATCATTGTAATGTTCTTTTCTTTCGCCACCGCTTCGGTGTTCAATTCAAAAGTTATCATTTTCGTACGTTTAACCACCTTACTTTAGATTTATAGAAGCTGCTCTAGTATCCACGACGTGCTAGTATCCATGACGTTACATTCGAAGATATCTACTCATTAGCACCCATCTCCGTCTAGGAAAACTTGGCAAATATTTGATCATTTTGTTGGCGTATCAGAGCATATTTCAAAATATTTATCGTCAAACAGTATCGCTGTTTGTAAGCTTCTGTTTGCATTTGTTGCGAGGATCATCTTTGGGCGGCGTTGTAAACAATTAAATATATTTACTTCGGTCCTTTTGATATATATGAAGTATTAACATTATAACGTCTATAAACCATCTGCACATACCACATAGCTTAAAGTAATCCAACATTACGCAATTATCCTTGAATGTCAACCACCACACAATGCTGAAATTCAATTGGTACTAAAAATGTTTTCAGCTTCGCATAATTTTGCTCTATATGAAAAACAAATGTTTTTTTATCTTATTCGTTCAAGTAATTTGTATAGCGCGCCACCTATCGATCTATGAAAGAAATTCTGGAATAGCTTCAACAGTCATACAAATAGCGCTAAACTGTAATAGTGCAGGCAGCCCTCTAAACGTAAAATTTTTTACAGTTTGAATGTCTTTTACATTCTCCGTCTCAAATTGGATTCTTCTTGAGGACGATTGTTGTCTTTAATAGATTTTTAATAGATTTGTCTCACGCAAAAGTTTCCCTGATATTCTGTTCAATTGTATTGGGAAAGATTTTCGTATGGTTGGATTTTATTAATTAATGTATTTTGATCAATGTCGTTAAGGTTTAATATCTTCTAAACTCTTATTTTGGACTGGAGTCTCTTTGAAGATTTTTAATAGATTTTTCCAGTTCAAAATAAAACCATTCTGTATTGGTTTGATTCTCTTTAAAAAGAATTACCTCTAAATGTATCAATTTTTAATGCCTAAATCCCTTTTACATTCTCCGTCACAGATTCAATTGTTTTGAGGGACGATTTAATAGATAGAAAGATTAATAGATTTTTTTCTACAGGAGAAACTATCCTTCCTATTTGGTTGACTTTTATAGGAAAATATTTTCGTATTTTGTTCAATGTTTTTAAGGTTAAATGTCTTCTAAATTTTCTACCATGGACTGAAGTCTCTTTAAAGAGGATATTTGCTTTAAATAGATTTTTTCTTTAAAAGAATATTCTTCTTTATTCGTTTGATTCTTCTGGCATTTCTTCCCCGATATTCGGTTGACTTTGAGAAATATGTTCGTATTTTGATCAATGTTATTAAGATATAATATCTTTTAAATCCTCTGCCATGGACTGGGGTTCCTTTGAAAAAGTTCTCTTATCTTAATAGATTTTTCTAAATCAATTTAACACACCAAGGTATTGATTTGATTGTTATTATGAAGAATTATAATGAAAATCTCTAAATATATCAACTTTTAAACTGAAAATGTTCTTTACATTCTCCTTTACATTCAATTATTTTTGAGAACGATTTAATAGACGAGATAATTTAATAGATTTTTTTACAGGTGAAACCTTTCTTGGTATTCGGTTGACTTTTATTCGGAAAGATTTTCGTATTTTGATCAATGTTATTAGGATTTAATGTCTTTTAAATCCTCTGCCATGGACTGGGGTTCCTTTAAAAAAGATATCTTATCTTAATAGATTTTTCTAAATCAAGTTAACACGCCAAGGTGTTGATTTGATTGTTATTATGAAGAATTATGATAAATATCTCTAAATATATTAACTTTTAAACTGAAAATGTTCTTTACATTCTCCTTTACATTCAATTCTTTTTGAGAACGATTTAATAGACGAGATAATTTAGTAGATTTTTTTACAGGTGAAACCTTTCCTGGTATTCGGTTGTCTTTCATTCGGAAGGATTTTCGTATTTCGATCAATGTTATTAGGATTTAATGTCTTTTAAATCCTCTGCCATAAACTAGGGTTCCTTCGAAAAAGATCTCTTATCTTAATAGATTTTTCTAAATCAAGTTAACACACCAAGGTATTGATTTGATTGTTATTATGAAGAATTATGATGAAGATCTCTAAATATATCAACTTTTAAACTGAAAATGTTCTTTACATTCTCCTTTACATTCAATTCTTTTTGAGAACGATTTAATAGACGAGATAATTTAATAGATTTTTTTACAGGTGAAACCTTTCCTTGGTATTCGGTTGACTTTTATTCGGAAAGATTTTCGTATTTTGATCAATGTTATTAAGATTTAATGTCTTTTAAATCCTCTGCCATGGACTGGGGTTCCTTTGAAAAAGATTCTCTTATCTTAATAGATTTTTCTAAATCAAGTTAACACACCAAGGTATTGATTTGATTGTTATTATGAAGAATTATAATGAAAATCTCTAAATATATCAACTTTTAAACTGAAAATGTTCTTTACATTCTCCTTTACATTCAATTCTTTTTGAGAACGATTTAATAGACGAGATAATTTAATAGATTTTTTTACAGGTGAAACCTTTCTTGGTATTCGGTTGACTTTTATTCGGAAAAATTTTCGTATTTTGATCAATGTTATTAAGATTTAATGTCTTTTAAATCCTCTGCCATGGACTGGGGTTCCTTTGAAAAAGATCTCTTATCTTAATAGATTTTTCTAAATCAAGTTAACACACCAAGGTATTGATTTGATTGTTATTATGAAGAATTATGATGAAGATCTCTAAATATATCAACTTTTAAACTGAAAATGTTCTTTACATTCTCCTTTACATTCAATTCTTTTTGAGAACGATTTAATAGACGAGATAATTTAATAGATTTTTTTACAGGTGAAACCTTTCCTGGTATTCGGTTGACTTTCATTCGAAAAGATTTTCGTATTTTGATCAATGTTATTAGGATTTAATGTCTTTTAAATCCTCTGCCATGGACTGGGGTTCCTTTGAAAAAGATCTCTTTTCTTAATAGATTTTTCTAAATCAAGTTAACACACCAAGGTATTGATTTGATTGTTATTATGAAGAATTATAATGAAAATCTCTAAATATATCAACTTTTAAACTGTAAATGTTCTTTACATTCTCCTTTACATTCAATTCTTTTTGAGAACGATTTAATAGACAAGATAATTTAATAGATTTTTTACAGGTGAAACCTTTCCTGGTATTCGGTTGACTTTTATTCGGAAAGATTTTCGTATTTTGATCAATGTTATTAAGATTTAATGTCTTTTGAATCCTTTGCCATGGACTGGGGTTCCTTTAAAAAAGTTCTCTTATCTTAATAGATTTTACTAAATCAAGTTAACACACCAAGGTATTGATTTGATTGTTATTATGAAGAATTATAATGAAAATCTCTAAATATATCAACTTTTAAACTGAAAATGTTCTTTACATTCTCCTTTACATTCAATTCTTTTTGAGAACGATTTAATAGACGAGATAATTTAATAGATTTTTTTACAGGTGAAACCTTTCTTGGTATTCGGTTGACTTTTATTCGGAAAGATTTTCGTATTTTGATCAATGTTATTAAGATTTAATGTCTTTTAAATCCTCTGCCATGGACTGGAATTCCTTTGAAAAAGATATCTTATCTTAATAGATTTTTCTAAATCAAGTTAACACACCAAGGTATTGATTTGATTGTTATTATGAAGAATTATAATGAAGATCTCTAAATATATCAACTTTTAAACTGAAAATGTTCTTTACATTCTTCTTTACATTCAATTCTTTTTGAGAACGATTTAATAGACGAGATAATTTAATAGATTTTTTTACAGGTGAAACCTTTCTTGGTATTCGGTTGACTTTTATTCGGAAAGATTTTCGTATTTTGATCAATGTTATTAAGAATTAATGTCTTTTAAATCCTCTGCCATGGACTGGGGTTCCTTTGAAAAAGATATCTTATCTTAATAGATTTTTCTAAATCAAGTTAACACACCAAGGTATTGATTTGATTGTTATTATGAAGAATTATAATGAAAATCTCTAAATATATCAACTTTTAAACTGAAAATGTTCTTTACATTTTCCTTTACATTCAATTCTTTTTAAGAACGATTTAATAGACGAGATAATTTAATAGATTTTTTTACAGGTGAAACCTTTCTTGGTATTCGGTTGACTTTTATTCGGAAAGATTTTCGTATTTTGATCAATGTTATTAAGATTTAATGTCTTTTAAATCCTCTGCCATGGACTGGGGTTCCTTTGAAAAAGATCTCTTATCTTAATAGATTTTTCTAAATCAAGTTAACACACCAAGGTATTGATTTAATTGTTATTATGAAGAATTATGATGAAGATCTCTAAATATATCAACTTTTAAACTGTAAATGTTCTTTATATTCTTCTTTACATTCAATCCTTTTTGAGAACGATTTAATAAACGAGATAATTTAATAGATTTTTTTATAGGTGAAACCTTTCCTGGTATTCGGTTGACTTTCATTCGAAAAGATTTTCGTATTTTGATCAATGTTATTAGAATTTAATGTCTTTTAAATCCTCTGCCATGGACTAGGGTTCCTTTGAAAAAGATCTCTTATTTTAATAGATTTTTCTAAATCAAGTTAACACACCAAGGTGTTGATTTGATTGTTATTATGAAGAATTATGATAAAGATCTCTAAATATATCAATTTTTAAACTGCAAATATCCTTTACATTCTTCTTTACATTCAATTCTTTTTGAGAATGATTTAATAGATAGGGATGATTTAATAGATTTTTTTACAGGCGAAACCTTTCCTGGTATTCGATTGACTTTCATTCGGAAAGATTTTCGTATTTTGATTAATAGTTGTTGATTACTTAACGTCTTCTAAACCCTCTGCCATGAACTGTAGTTTTCTCTGAAGAGAATTTTTACTTTTAATAGATTCTTTTTAAGAGAACATACTTGGGACTCGTTTGATTCTTCTAATATTCTGTTGCCTTTATCAGGAAAAATGTTCGTATTTTGATCAATCTTGTTAAGGTTTCATTTCTTCTAAACCATCTATCATGGACTGGAGTCTCTTTACAGAAAATCTTTTAATAGATTTTTTTAATTTAAAATAACACCATCCTGTATTGGTTTGATTCTTTTTATGGAGAATTATTTTTAAGCCCTCTAAACGTATCAATTGTTAAAGTCTAAATGCCCTTTACATTTTCCGCAATAGATTCGATTCTTATTAAGGACGATTTAATAGAATGGACGGTTTAATAGATTATTTTCTACAGGGAAAAACTTTCCTAGTATTCGAATGACTTTTACTGGGAAAGATTTTCCTATTTTGGTTAATGTTGTTAAGGTTTAATGTCTTCCAAAGCCTCGGCCATGGATTGGAATCTCTTTGCTTTTAATAGATTTTTTTCTGTAAGAGAATAATCCTCTCTATTCGTTTGATTCTTCTGGTATTCCGTTGACTTTTATGAGGAAAGATTTTTGTATTTTGATCAACATCGTTAGGGTTTAATATTTTCAAAAACCTTTGCCATGGACTGAGCTCTCTTTGAAGAAGATCTTTGCTTTTAATAGATTTTTAAATTGAAAAGAATACTCCTTTATATTGATTTGATTCTTACTACGAACCATTATTTTTCATCCTTTTAAACCTGTCAAGCTTTAGAGAACAAATGCCTTTTTTTTTCTACAGGCGAAAGCATCCCTAGTATTCGGTTAACTTTTATAGGGAAATATTTTCGTAATTTGATCAACGTTGTTAAGGTTTAATGTATTCTAAATCTATTACCATGGACTGAAGACTATTTGAAGAGGATCTTTGCTTTTAATAGATTTTTTCTTGAAAAGAGCAATCTTCTGTATTCGTTTCATTCTTCTGGTATTCCACTGACTTTTATTAGAAAAAATTTTTGTATTTTGATCAATATCCTTAAGGTTTAATATTTTCGAAACCCTCTAGCATGGACTAAGTTCTCTTAGAAGAAGATTTTTGCTTATTAATAGATTTTTAAATTGAAAAGAATACCCCTTTACGTTGGTTTTATTCTTATTACGAGAAATTATTTTTCATCCTTTTAAACTATCGAGTTTTAAAGTACAAATATCTTTTACGTTTTCCGTCATGATTCAAGTTTTTTTAAAGGACCATTGTTGCTTTTAATAGATTTATTCTAAAGCTAAACACTTTCCGGGGGTTTCGCTAAATCTTGCTGGGAAATATTTTTGTATTTGGATCAATGTGGTTAAGGTTGAACATCTTTTAAACCCTCTGACTGAAGTCTCTTTGAAAAAGATCTTTTAATAGATTTTTTTATTTCAAAATAACACCCTTCGGTATTCGTTTGATTCTTTTTATGATGAATTATTCTGAAGCCCTCTGACGATATCAATTCTTAAAGTCTAAATGCCTTTTACATTCTCCATCGTAGATTCGATTCTTTTTGAGGACAATTTAATAGATTTTTTCTCCAGGCGAAAGCATCCCTAGTATTCGGTTAACTTTTATAGGGAAATATTTTCGTAATTTGATCAACGTTGTTAAGGTTTAATGTATTCTAAATCTATTACCATGGACTGAAGACTATTTGAAGAGGATCTTTGCTTTTAATAGATTTTTTCTTGAAAAGAGCAATCTTCTGTATTCGTTTCATTCTTCTGGTATTCCACTGACTTTTATTAGAAAAAATTTTTGTATTTTGACCAATATCCTTAAGGTTTAATATTTTCGAAACCCTCTAGCATGGACTAAGTTCTCTTAGAAGTAGATTTTTGCTTATTAATAGATTTTTAAATTGAAAAGAATACCCCTTTACGTTGGTTTTATTCTTATTACGAGGAATTATTTTTCATCCTTTTAAACTGTCGAGTTTTAAGGTACAAATATCTTTTACGTTTTCCGTCATGGATTCAAGTTTTTTTAAAGGACGATTGTTGCTTTTAATAGATTTGTTCTAAATCTAAACACTTCCCGGCTATTTTGGTGAATTTTGTTGGGAACTATTTTTATATTTTCATTAATAACGTTAAGGTTTAATATCTTCTAATCCCTCTATCATAGACTGAAGTCTCTTTGAAGAAGATCGTTTAATAGATTTTTTTATTTCAAAACAACACTTTTCAGTATTGGTTTGATTCTTTTTATGAAGAATTATTCTGAAGCCCTCTTACCGTATCAATTTCTAAGATCTAAATACCCTTTACATTATCCGCCATAGATTCAATTCTTATTGTGGGATTTAATAGATTCGACGATTTAATAGATTTTTTCTACAAAGAAAACCATCCCTGGTATTCGGTTGACTTTTATGGGGAAAACTTTTTGTATTTTGATCAATGTTGTTAAAGTTTAATGTCTTCTAAATCTACTACCATGGACTGGAGACTCTTTGAAGAAGATCTTTGCTTTTAATGGATTTATTCTTTAAAAAAGCAATCTTTTGTATTTGTTTGATTTTTCTGGTATTCCGCTGACTTTTATCAGGAAACATTTTTGTATTTTGATCAATGTCGTTAAGGTTTAATATTTTCGAAACCCTCTGCCATGGACTAAGTTCTCTTAGAAAAAGATCTTTGCTTTTAATAGATTTTTAAATTAAAAAGGATACCCCTTTATATTGGTTTTATTCTTATTACTAAGAAATATTTTTCATTCTTTAAAACATGTCGAGTTTTAAAATACAAATGCCTTTTACGTTACGAAGAATTATTCTGAAGCTCTCTAACCGTATCAAATTTTAAGATCTAAATACCCTTTACATTATCCGCCATAGATTCAATTCTTATTGTGGGATTGAATAGATTCAACGATTTAATAGATTTTTTCTACAAAAAAAACCATCCCTGGTATTCGGTTAACTTTTATAGGGAAAGATTTTCGTATTTTGATCAATGTTGTTAAAATTTAATGTCTTCTAAATCTACGACCATGGACTGGAGACTCTTTGAAGAAGATCTTTGCTTTTAATGGATTTATTCTTTAAAAAAGCAATCTTTTGTATTTGTTTGATTCTTTCTGACTTTTATCAGGAAACATCTTTGTATTTTGATCAATGTCGTTAACGTTTAATATTTTCGAAACCCTCTGCCATGGATTAAGTTCTCTTAGAAAAAGATCTTTGCTTTTAATAGATTTTAAATTAAAAAGTATACCCCTTTATATTAATTTTATTTTTATTACTAAGAAATATTTTTCATTCTTCAAAACAAGTCGAGTTTTAAAATACAAATGCCTTTTACGTTTTTCGTCATAGACTCAAAATTTTTTAAAGGACGATTGTTGCTTTTAATAGATTTTTCTAAATCTAAACACTTCCCGGGTATTTCACTAAATTTTGTTGGGTCATATTTTCGTATTTTGATCAATGTCGTTAAGGTTAAATTTCTTATAAACCCCCTATCGTGGACTGAAATCTCTTTGAAGAAGATCTGTTAATAGATTTTCTTAATTCAAAATAACACCCTTCGGTATTGGTTGGATTCTTTTTATAAAGTATTATTTTGAAACCCCCTAAACGTATCAGTTTTTAAGATCTAAATGCTCTTTATATTCTCCGTCATGGACTCGGTTTTTATTGAGGACGATTTAATAGATTGGACAATTTAATAGATTTTTTCCACAGGCGAAAGCAACCCTGGTATTTGGTTGACTTTTATAGGGAAAGATTTTCGTATTTTGGTCAATGTTATTAAGGTTTAATGTCTTCTAAATCTACCTCTCTTTGAAGAGGATCTTTGCTTTTAATATATTTTTTTCTTTAAAAGAGCGATCTTCTGTAGTCTTTTGATTCTTCTGGTATTCCGTTGACTTTTATTAAGAAAAGTTTTCCTATTTTGATCAATGTCGTTAAGGTTTAATATTTTCCAAACCCTCTGCCATGTACTAAGGTCTCTTTGAAAAAGATCTTTGCTTTTGATAGATTTTTCAAATTGAAAAGAATACCCCTTTATATTGATTTCATTCCTAATACGAAGAATTATTTTGCACCCTTTTTAAACTGGTCAAGTTTTAAAGTATAAATGGCCTTTACGTTCATACGTCATAGATTCGATTCTTTTTAGGACGATTGTTGTTTTAATAGATTTGTTCTAAATCCAAATAGTTCCCTGCTATTTGACTGAATTTTGTTGGGAAATGTTTTCGAATTTTGATCAATGTCCTTGTCTTAACCCTCCACCATAACCTGTGGTTTCTTTGAAGAAAATCCTTTAATAGATTTTTCTAATTGAAAATAACACCCTTTGCTTTTGGTTTAATTTTTTTTATGGGAATTATTTTGAACCCCTCTAAACGTATGAATTTTTAAAATCTAAATGCTCTTTACATTTCTCGTCATAGATTCAATTCTTTTTGAAGACGATTTAATAGATTGGGCTATTTAATAGATTTTCTCTACAGGCGAAAGCGTCCCTGGTATTGGGTTGACTTTTATAGGGAAATATTTTTGTATTTTGATCAATGTTGTTAAGATTAAATATCTTCTAAATCTTTTACCTTGGACTGAAGTCTCTTTAAAGAGAACCTTTGCTTTTAGTAGATTTTTTCTTTAAAACAACATTCTTCTGTATTCGTTTGATTTTTCTGGTATTTCGTTGACTTTTATTCAAAAAATATTTTGTATTTTGATCAATGTCGTTAAGGTTTAATATTTTTGAAACCCTCTGTCATGGATTAAGGTCTCTATAAAGAAGATTTTTGCTTTTAAAAGATTATCAATTTGAAAACAATAGCCCTTTATATTGGTTTCATTCTTACTACGAAGAATGATTTTTCATCCTTTTAAACCTGTCGAATTTTAAAGTACAAATGCCTTTTATATTCTTCCTCATGAATACAATTAAAAAAAATAAAGGATGATTGTTGCTTTTAATAGATTTGTTTTAAATCTAAACATTTCCCTGGTATTTCGCTGAATTTTGTTTGGAAATATTTTCGTATTTTAATCAATGTCGTTAAGGTTTAATATCTTCTAAACCCTAACATAGACTGACGTCTCTTTCAAAAAGTTCTTTTAATAGATTTATCTAATTCAAAATAAAACCCTTTGATCCTTTTTATGAAGAATTATTTTGAAGCCCTCTAATCGCATTAATTGTTAAAGTCTAAAAGCCCTTTACATTCTCCGTCATAGATTCGATTCTTTTTCAGGACGATTTAATAGATTGGATGATTTAATTGATTTTTTCTACAGAGAAAAGCGTCCCTAGTATTCGGTTGACTTTTATTGGGAAAGATTTTTGTATTTTGATCAATGTTGTTAACGTTTAATGTCTTCCAAATCCTTTGCCATGAACTGAAGTCTCTTTGCTTTTAATAGATTTTTTTGTAGGAGAACATTCTTCTCTATTCGTTTGATTCTTCTAGTATTTCGTTAACTTTTATTAGGAAAATTTTCGTATTTTGGTCAATAATTTTTAATAGATTTTTTGAATTCAAGAGAATACCCTTATTGGTTTGATTCTTATTACGAAGTATTATTTTGCATCTCTTTAAACCTGTCAAGGTTTGAAGTACAAATGCCCTGTATGTTATAGATTCGGTTGTTTTTAGCGATGATTGTTACTTTTAATAAATTTGTTCCAAATCCCATACTTCTCTATTATTCGACTGAATCTGAGAAATATTGTCGTATTTTGAATCATGCATTTAAGGTTTAATATCTTCTAAATCCTCTATCTTGGATCAAATAACACCCTTCTGTATTGGTTTAATTCGGGTTATGAAGAATCATTTTGAAGTCCTCTAAACGTATCAGTTTTTAAAGTATAAATGCCCTTAACACTCTCCGTTGTAGATTCAATTCTTTTCAATTGTTGTATTTAATAGATTCTTTCTACACGTGAAAGCTTCCCTGGTATTCGGTTAACTTTTATCGGAAAAGATTTTGGTATTTTGATCAATGTCGGCAAGGTTTAATCTTCTAAACCATGGACTGATACCTTTTCTTTAAAGAAGATTTTCGCATTTAATAGATTTTTCTAATTCTAAATTAGTTCAATTTTTATTCTAAAGAATTATTTTTAAATGCTATAAATGTATCAATTTTTAGTGCCAAAACACTTTACATTCTTCGTCATAGATTCGATTCTATTTAAGGTAGATTATTGGTTTCAATACATTTTTTTTTACGTGAAATCTTCTCTAATATTGGATTAAATTTTATCAGGAAAAGTTTTCGTATTTTGATGGATGTTGTTAAGGTTTAATGTCTTCTAAATTCTCTACCATGGACTGGAGTCTCTTTGAAGATGATCTTTGCTTTTAATAGATTTTTTTTTTAAAAGAACTTCTATCTGTATTCGTTTGATTCTTTTGGTATTCCGTTGACTTATTAGGAAAGATTTTCGTATTTTGATTAATGAGACTGATGTCTCCTTAAAGAGGATCTTTGTTTTTAATAAATTATTTTTTCATTTAAAAGAACATTCGTCTGCATTTGTTTGATTCTTATTAAAAAGAATGATTTTGCAGCCCCCAATCGTATCAATTTTTAAATTTTAAATGTCCTTTACATTCTCTGTCATAGATTCGATTATTTTTAGGAAGATTGTTGCCTTTAATAGATTTGTTCTATACCTAAATGCTTCCCTGATGTGTCGCTAAATTTTATTGGAAAACATTTTCGTATTTTGATCCGTGTCCTTCAGATTCTAAACCCGCTACCACAAACTGGAGTATCTTTGGAAAAATCTTTGCTTTTAATAGATTTTTTTCTAGTTAAAATAAACCTTTGTATTTGTTTGATTCTTATTAAGATGAATTATTTTGATGAATTTTCCTAAATGTGCCCTCTGCCCACTCAATTACTTTTGAGGAAGTTTGTTTTTAGTAGATGTTTTAAAGTTTAAATAGATTTCCGTTTAATGGGACAGTTTGTATTCTAAATAGTTTAAAATTTACTCACATACAATTTTTTAACTTTTGAAAACTTTCTGAAACGCGCTTGAATTCAAATCTTTCGTTTAATTCTAATTCTGAAAGTTTTCTTCTGAAAGGTTTTTATTTTTTAATAGATTTTTAAAATTATACTAACTTCTGTTTTCATGTTATTCTTATTATGAAAGATTTTGTAATTATTAAGGTTAAGTGCCTTCTACAATTTGCCATCCGAACAATTGAACTTAAAAACAAATCTATTAAAGTATCTTTCTCAAATGGAATAGAGATTCTTTTTAAGAAAGTTTTTGGGTTTTAATAGATTTTTTTCTTAAAGTTCAAATGCTCCCTAGAGTCTTCGAAATTGGGTCAATTCTTATTGAAATAGAGTTTTTTCTTAACTTAAATAGCTTGAACGTACCCTGAAATCATCTATTTAATTATTCTTGTAGAAAATCTTCATATTCCATGGATGATGCAACCATCATTATCTAGAATGTAGATTATACATCCAAAGATAAATTAATACATCCACTGAACGTTACTTTTTCCTTGTTGGAAAAAATTAAAATATAAAACTTGTTCGCTGAAACCAAGAAAGGTTAAAAACCCGAACAAAGGTTTCTCTAACGCGTTTCGACAGCTAAGCTATTATCTTCAGAGAGATACTGTCTTTCTTGGTTTCAGGGGACAAGTTTTATATTTCAATTTTTGAAGATAACCAAGGACCAGTCCATTCCACCCAAATTGTTGGGAAAGGTTTTTGTATTTCAATATAGATTTTTCTAGGTTAAAATCCCTCTACATTCTTCTTTAGCGAGAGGACTTATTCTGAGGAAGATTTGGTCTTTAACAGATTATTTTTCAAAGTTTAAATGGCGCATAGACTCTCTGGTATTATTTTCTATTGAATTTGATTTCTATTGAAACAGTTGATAGATTTTCTTAGCGTTAGTGTGCTCGATATTCTCTGTCATTGACGTGATTTTTTTTTAAAGAAATTTTTGTTCTTTTAATAGATTTTTCTACTTTCATTTATGTTTTATTGGCTTTTTCTTCCTTTCAAATGTGGAAGGAGTAACTGGTAAAGAAAAAGCCAATAAAACATAAATGAAAATAATACTTCCTCGTTAAGAAGATACAGAGAATATCTAGATTTTTCTACACTAAAGCGCCTCATGTATAGTCTGATATTCGGTGATTGGAAAACAATTGCGTATTTTAATTAATTTCCATAAGGTTTACTGCCCTCTACTAAAATCTCTGCTATCGATTTTGCCCCTTTTTTAGGTTAGATTTTTCGGTTAAATAGATTTTCTCGTTTAATAGATTTTTCCAAGATCTGGTGCCATACACAAACTTCGTATATCCTATTAATTTTTGTTGGGAAGGATTTTTGTATTCTGACACATTTAATTATGGTTTAATACCCTCTAATTTCTGTAATCGATTGGACTCGTCTAAGGTAACATGTGTCCTTTTAATAGATTTTCCCAAGCTTTGATACCGATGCCATATGCAAACTTCTGGTATTCTGTTAAATGTTTATGGGAAAGATTTTCGTATTTTGAGCAATTCCATTAAGGTTTGTTCCTCTCTAAACTCTTTAACTTGGGATTGGTGCCCACTTTGTGGTAGAGTTTTGCTTTTAATAGAGTTTCAATAGCTCTAACGTCATGCACAAACTTCTGCCTTCGACAAGTTCCTCCTTTGTGGCAAAGTTTTGTTTTTAATAGAGTTTCACTAGCTCTGACCTCATGTCAAACTTCTGCCACATTTACAAATGATTGATTTTTGTTGAGAAGAAGTATTTTGACATATTTTATTAAGTTTGGTATCCTCCATACTTTCCACCATTGACTCGATCCTTTTAGAGAAAGTTTTCTGATTTTAATAGATTTTTCTAACTCTGGGACCACAAATTATTACTAGATTGATTTTTATTAAGAAATATTTTCGTATTTTGATTAATTTTCTTAAGTTTTGCTACCCTTTATTATTTCTTTCATTGACTTGACTCATTTTGAGGTAGATTTTACCTTTAATAGATTTCTCAAAAACCTGATACAAACGTTTGCCATTTAGTTGATTTTTATTGGAAAGGGTTTTTTATTGTAACAAGTTTTCTTAAGGTTTAATGACCTCAATGCTTTCTGTTATCAACGATTTTTTTAGAGAAAGATTTTTGCTTTTAATAGATTTTTTCAAGCTCTGATGCCACAGATAAATAAATGTTTGATATTTGCTGCATTTTCATTGGAGATATTTTCGTACTTTGATAAACTTTCTTATGTTTGCTACCCTTTATTATTTCTTTCGTTGACTTGACTCATTTTGAGGTAGATTTTACCTTTAATAGATTTTTCCAAAACCTGATACAAACATTTGTCATTTAGTTGATTTTTATTTGAAAGAGTTTTTATTGTAACAAGTTTTCTTAAGGTTTAATGACCTCCATACTTTCTGTTATCAGGGATTTTTTTAGAGAAATATTTTGCTTTTAATAGATTTTTTCAAGCTATGATGTCACAGATAAATAAATCTTTCATATTTGCTGCATTTTTATTGGAGATATTTTCGTACTTTGATAAGCTTTCTGAAGGTTTGCTACCCTCTATCATTTCTTTCATTGAATTGACTCATTCTGAGGTAGATTTTACTTTTAATAGATTTTTTCAAAGCCTGATACAAACTTTTAGCCTTAAGTTGATTTTTATCGGAAAGGATTTTTGTATTTTAACAAGTTTTCTTAAGGTTTAATGTCCTCCATACTTTCTGTGATCAACGATTTTTTTAGCGAAAGATTTTTGCTTTTAATAGATTTTTCCAAGCTCTGATGCCACAAATAAATAAATCTTTGATATTTGCTGCATTTTCATTGGAGATATTTTCGTACTTTGATAAACTTTCTTATTGTTTGCTACCCTTTATTATTTCTTTCATTGACTTGACTCATTTTGAGGTAGATTTTACCTTTAATAGATTTTTCCAAAACCTGATACAAACTTTTGCCATTTAGTTGATTTTTATTTGAAAGAGTTTTTTTATTGTAACAAGTTTTCTTAAGGTTTAATGACCTCCATACTTTCTGTTTTCAGGGATTTTTTTAGAGAAAGATTTTTGTTTTTAATAGATTTTTTCAAGCTCTGATGCCACAGATAAATAAATGTTTGATATTTGCTGCATTTTCATTGGAGATATTTTCGTACTTTGATAAACTTTCTTATGTTTGCTACCCTTTATTATTTCTTTCGTTGACTTGACTCATTTTGAGGTAGATTTTACCTTTAGTAGATTTTTCCAAAACCTAATACAAACATTTGTCATTTAGTTGATTTTTATTTGAAAGAGTTTTTATTATAACAAGTTTTCTTAAGGTTTAATGACCTCCATACTTTCTGTTATTAGGGATTTTTTTAGAGAAATATTTTGCTTTTAATAGATTTTTTCAAGCTATGATGTCACAGATAAATAAATTTTTCATATTTGCTGCATTTTTATTGGAGATATGTTCGTACTTTGATAAGCTTTCTGAAGGTTTGCTACCCTCTATCATTTCTTTCATTGACTTGACTCATTCTGAGGTAGATTTTACTTTTAATAGATTTTTTCAAAGCCTGATACAAACTTTTAGCCTTAAGTTTATTTTTATCGGAAAGGATTTTTGTATTTTAACAAGTTTTCTTAAGGTTTAATGTCCTCCATACTTTCTGTGATCAACGATTTTTTTAGCGAAAGATTTTTGCTTTTAATAGATTTTTCCAAGCTCTGATGCCACAAGTAAATAAATCTTTCATATTTGCCGCATTTTTATTGGAGATATTTTCGTACTTTGATAAACCTTCTTATTGTTTGCTACCCTTTATTATTTCTTTCATTGACTTGACTCATTTTGAGGTAGATTTTACCTTTAATAGATTTTTCCAAAACCTGATACAAACTTTTGCCATTTAGTTGATTTTTATTGGAAAGGGTTTTTTATTGTAACAAATTTTCTTAAGGTTTAACTGACCTCCAAACTTTCTGCTATCAGGGATTTTTTTAGAGAAAGATTTTTTTAATAGATTTTTCCAAGCTCTGATGCCACAGATAAATAAATCTTTCATATTTGCTGCATTTTTATTGGAGATATTTTCGTACTTTGGTAAGCTTTCTTAAGGTTTGCTACCCTTTATTATTTCTTTCATTGACTTGACTCATTTTGATGTAGATTTTACCTTTAATAGATTTTTCCAAAACCTGATACAAATTTTTGACATTCAGTTGATTTTTATTGGAAAGATTTTGATATTTTGATCAATGTCGTAAGGTTTAATCTTCCTAACCCTCTGCCATGGGCTGTAGCCTCTTTGAAGAAGATTTTTGCTTTTAATAGATTTTTCCAAGCTCTAATGCCACAGATAAATAAATCTTTGATATTTGCTAAATTTTTATTGAAGATATTTTCGTACTTTGATTAACTTTCTTAAGGTTTACTGCCTTCTAAAATTTCTGATATCGACTCAATTTTGAGGTAGATTTTTGCTTTTAATAGATTTTTCCAATATGATAAAAATTTTTACCAATCGCTTGATTTTTCTTAGAAAGGGTTTTCATAAATTGTCATAATATTTAGTGTCCTCTTTTTTTCTGTCATGGACTAGATTCTTTTAGGGAAAGATTTTTTGGTTTTAATAGATTTTTTCAAGCTCTGACGCTATGGAGGTATTCGGTTGATTATTATTGGGAAAGATTTATCTATTTTGTTAAATTTTTTTTAGGTTTACTGGTCTCTAAATTTTCTATCACTGACTAGACACCTTTGGAGGTAGATTTTTATTTTTAATAGATTTTACGAAGTTCTGATGCCATATACAAACTTTCAGTACTCTGCTGATTCTTTTGAAAAGGATATTTGCATTTTAACAAATTAAAGGTTTACTGCCCTCCACACGTTCTAACATCGACTCGATTCGTTTGCAGAAAGATGTTTGCTTTTAATAGACAACGCAGCGGTATACTCACCTCTGAAAACAATTTAAATATGAGCTGGCCATGGGATAAGGAAATTAAAAATCGAGCAATTTTTAACATATATTTATTTGAGCTTTCATTGCGATCAAGTACAACAAAATTTTTAGAAACATAAAAGAGCTTTGCCATTTCGAATATGAGCTAATGCGTATACATTATTTGTATTATTCAGTATATATAACTGATATTAAATATTAAAATTCTTTTTGGAAGATGAATTATTTGCGATATACGTATACAGATTGTTTGTCTTTCAATTTGATGGCGGCCGAACTCGGCCCCCTGGCGATGACACTTGAAAATATCGCGAATAAATTAGAGCACGAAGGTGGCCGAATTCGTCCGAAAACAGATCGTACTTACAAGAGTTTCAATCATTGGCTTTTAACGTCTACGACTTTGTTTGATTATTTTCAAAATGTACCAATAACTACGCTGCGTCCAGTTTTATATCTAGGATGATTTTTAGTTAATATGCACCGGGGCGAAATCACACCTGGGAACCGCTGACGACTTTACAATTTACAATACTGACTTAACCGTTATATATACAGGATTTTTGTGACTTTAAATTCGTATAACAATGATAATCACTTGAGATTTTTTGTATTTTCCTGAATGTACAATGTTATATCAAATTAACTTAATACTATCTTGGTTTACGATATGATAACATCACAATTTAACCGCTTAGCGGTTTACTTTCTGAAGTATAGTACAAAATAAGGGAATGTTTTGTGAAATTTATACATATTTACTTGACAACTGTTTAGCGAGTTCTGTGTACTTGAGGAATTTCGAGTGCGGACTCTCTTCGAAACCGGCGGGAACCGGGGGACTTTTGCTTGAAACCACAGGGGCGGTACCGCTGCTACCGCTCTGATTCAGCGACGTGCTCTTCAGCGGTACACCGGCCGAACTAGAACCCGGCGATTGACTATTTTTGAGGGCCACCGGATCCGGAATAACTCCGTCTTTAACGAAATGCATCTTGGACAAGTGATGCCTGTAAGCACCTTTGGAAATAAATGGCGTATCGCAGAAAGCGCATTTCATAATAGAATCTGACGTCATAACCGCGTCGTTACACGCCCAACTAAACGCTAGAATTGCACCTGGGGTCGTTCCGCTATTCGCGGTCACGTTATTCGTATTAGAATTAGTAACATTTGCACTAGACGTGGAACTGTGAGTTCTATTGTTTGGGTGAGTCTCAGTCTTATCACATAGTTTCTGGAGGGCCGCCAGCGGGTGACTCGAACCCTTTTTTCCCGCGGAAGCCGGCCCGGGTTCGCTAGTGGAAACGTTTCCCGATAAATTATCGAACATGGAGCTTAGAGCCCCCAAGCTTCCTCCCGGTTTTTTATCATCGGTTACACTACGCGGAGTAACTGAGCGTTCGCTACAAGAGGGGCTACCGGCGCTCTTACAGGGACTGTTAACGTTTGCAGCTTCTTGCACTTTTGGACTCTGAACACTCTCATCGGGAACGCTGTCTTTCTCATCATCGTCTTCCTCCATTTCTTCTTTAGCTCGCTCATCCGCTTCTTCTTCGGCTTCCTTTTTGGGAATCTCCCCGTCGGAAACGTTCTCGTTTTTATCGCACTGCGGCGACTTCTCGCGTCGATCCGGCGTGGATCTCGGCGTCGATACGTGGAAGTTAGGCGGCTCCATCTTCCGCTCGGGGGTTAAAGAGTCTAATCTGCTGCTGCCCCTCTCCGAAATAGAACTCGACTCGCTCCCGCTGCGCTCCCGTCTCCCGAAATGGTGCGCCTGCTGTTGCTGGTACGACCGCAGTAAATTCATCGTCTGCGCGTCCACCAGCGGTTTCGTATAGTCGACGCTTTCGTCGATCCCCAGTCTTTTAAGTATGCTCGAGCCCATTGGAGCGACTGCTTGCGCCGGAAACCCGCTATTTTGCCGCGTCCTCGAATCGAAACTCTTCTCGATTAGTTTCTCTATGGCGTTTAGAACTGAAGGCGATGTGCCGTTGTTGTTCTCCCCGGTGACATGCTCTTTGTTACTGAGGTCGCTACACGTGGGGGATTTCTCGGGTTGCGACGTAGGTGAAGGTGTTTTGGCTTTTTCCCTAACTTCGGGCATCAAAACGCTACTGGACATTAAAGCGTTTTTGAGGAAATTTCTTTGATTGGAAACGCTACCACCCCCGACGCACTGTCTAATGTGATCGACGAATAACGTAGTTTCGATCTTATTCCCGCATTTTTCGCAAGTGATCCGCCCGGCGGCCGAACTCTCCCTCATCTTATCCAAAATACTAGCCGTGTCGCCGTTTTTGAAGTCGTTTTGGGCGCGCTCCAGCTCTAACAACTTTCTAACCGGAAGCGATTTCTTCCGCTTCTCTCTGGTTTGTCGCCGTCGCCCCCCACTCTCCGTTATCGATCGCATAATGTGCTCTTTGTAATGCGAGTTCTTCACCATGTGATTGCTAAGCTCCTTAAGGGAAGAAAACGCCTGATCACACACTTTGCAAGTTAAGACGGCGCTAACGTGGCTGCTGGCGCTCCCCGGGGGCGGATTCCCTCCGCTAGAACCGCTTCCTCCGCTACCACCG
The DNA here is from genome assembly GCA_028583605.1 of Dastarcus helophoroides. NCBI lineage: Eukaryota > Metazoa > Arthropoda > Insecta > Coleoptera > Bothrideridae > Dastarcus > Dastarcus helophoroides. Next base: position 27,651,672 of record CM053332.1, on the reverse strand, counting down.
CCTTTAGCGTCTTCGGATGATCTCCAGGAGATAATCTGCTCTTGCGAAATTATGTTCGTGTAGTGTTGAGTCTGCTGCATATGGCTGGTCATTTCTGCCAATGATCGAAAACTTTGGCCGCACCACATACACTTGAGAATCTGTCTGGTTTGTTCCGCTCCTTTCCCCAACCAAACGTCCTGTCCTCGTACCAGTTTCCTAGGTAGCGGCATCGTCTCCTTAATGAGCATATTCAAATCTGACTGTTTGGTGGTCGCCGGCGTGCTAGACGGCGGCGTCATTTGCGGCTGAGGTACCAAGCTTTGTTGCATCGAGGGCACCGGTACGTTCACCCCGCAATGTTTCGCTTCTTTCATATGCGTCGTCATCGCGGCCAAACTAGGAAAACTCTGCTTACACCAGACGCACTTCAAAACATCTTTGGCTTGTTCCGCCCCTTTGTTCAACCAATGCGACTGCCACGCGCTATGCCGATTTGTCGCCGATGTCGCCGAACTGTTCGCCGCCATTTTGAAGAGATCCTCGCCGCCGATTTTGCTCAATTCGCTCATTTTCTCTAGCGCTTTGGTGGCGTCGTTGGGAGTCGGCATCACCGGCTTCAGCTTGCCGTTCCAGAGATCGCTCGGCGTGGTCGCTTTTGGGGATAGGCTGCTGGCGGCCGCCACGGCTGCGGCGAAGTACGGAAGATGCGAAGCGCCGATAGACGTGGGCCATTGGGGTAATGTTTTGGATTTTCGCGTAGCTTGGGAAGAGAGTTCGTCCGAGGGTCGTTTCCGACTGGTGACTGATAGATCGAGTGGGGCGTGGGTCGGGTCAATTGGGGGTGAGTTTGGTTTGCTTAAATTGACTACGTCCGAGTCGCTGTCGGCTTCGCTTCTGTGGCTTTTGCGGCTGAAGTCGAGGATGGTTTCGCTGGTGGGTGAGTGTAGGTTTGAGTCTGGTGGACAATGGTCGTAGGCGCGTGGAGGGGAGGATGATGAGGTGATTAGGGGGGAGATGGAGGATCTGTTGTAGGTGGCCGGTAGTGGGGAGGTCATTATGAGTCTGTGGGATTGTTGGGCTACGGCTACGGCCGCTGCGTTGAGGTAAGCGGCCATGGCGGCGTTTTGGGGTTGAAGGAGGGCCGCTCCGGCCGACGCTGGTATCGTAGCGGGGAGAGTGACTCCGATGGGACTGAGAGTCGTCGATGGCAATGGCACGCTACGAAGAAGGGATTGAGCTGACTCGTTTGAGGGACAATCTGGTTCTTCGGACTCCATTGAACCACGAGAATCGCAGCGGGAATTGTTTAGGTCCCTGAAACGAATCATTGGCTTCAAAATACAGAATTCGCTTCGATTTCACAGATTCTACATATTAGATACGAGTGATTTGGATACAATTATTTTTTAAATCAATAGATCTTATTTTTTTTGTGGAACAGAGTGGTCCATGGCTATCTTTAAAAATTAAAATAAAAATCTTTCTTGGTTTCAGAGGACAAAATTTTTATTTCAATTTTTCAATAGATCTTCTTGTTAATTCGATTTTTTAATTGTGATCAATGATCAATTCCACAAAAGAGAGGTTAAAGTTTTTAAATTAAAGAGAAGGCACCTACCCGCAACCGCCTCCGCCATGGATGGACCTGGGGCTACTTGGAAGGCCCATATCGCCACCTATCGTTGGAGAAACCGGTGGTACTTCGCGGGGGGAGGGCGTTGATGTCGATGCTGGTGAAATCGAATCTCTTTCTTCTTCGCCTCTCAAGCGATCAGCGTCTTCAGGTGAACCATCTTCGCAACCTTCCCCTGAAAGGAAAAAAAGTATTTTAGCGAATTGCTTACAAAATTTTTCCCCAAATCAAATTTTCCAACAACACTCGATAACTAGAGAACATTATAAAACTCTCTGTATCGTCTTTGCGAAGTATCGTTAATTCCATTCCTGCTGATTAGCATTTTCTTCGCCAGTTGCCAGAAATAACTGAAAATTTAGACGTCTGTAAGAAGCAACTGGCGAAGAAAATGCCAATTAGCAGGAATGGAACTATGAAACTGTTTAGAGTTACCACTCGATTTAAATAGAATTTCATCATCATTGGTTCTTGGTTCATTGGCATCTAATTTGAGATTCTCCACTTTGCATTTCTCTGTTTATTACCTTGCCTATTTGTTTAGGCATCTATTAGAAGCAAGTTTTCCGATGAGTTAAAGACTTGTATTTTAAAATAGCTCTGAACTGGATGCCAATTGAATATTGTTACGTGTTTGGTGCGATTATAAATATGCTGTCAATTCAACACTTTTTTAGACAAATAAATACAGAATACAATACAACGAATAACAGGAATCAGTTCCGAATATTAAATCAATCACAATAGGGGAGCGCGTATATTTATAACCCATAAGCTTACGTCTCAAAAAACCTCCAACATGTGGACTTCTAGACGTCTGCACGTGAGTCACTTCACGATAACAACTGTCTGGTATATTCCATAAGGGGATCCACCTACTACACGACTTCTAAGAAATAACTTCGTTGCAATAATTTGATTAGATCATAACACACTTTTTTTAATTATTTGAATCGTTATTTATATTAATTGCGAGGTAAGCTGGGAATAAAATTAAAAACTCGAATAATTCGTCGAATGATAAAAAATTAAGTAGTTGTCAATCACGACGAGAACTTCATTTCCAAACTGCCGATTAAAACGGAAACAATATGATGTGCTTTTGAGATAAGACGTAATAACTATTCGCTTTGACTCTTTCTTCGTTGAAACAGAAAGAGAAAACGCGTCTACAAAGTCTGATTACGATATTGTTTCAAAACATTGATGATGTGATCTCATTTTCATATTCCTTGTGAGCTGTGCAGCTGCACTGGAGCTCTCCTCCTTTTTCGCAGCGAACCGAACGTCGCAAAGTTTTATTATGTCTTCTCTCGATCGTATCTGATGATTTGTTATTTCAGAAAGTATTTACTCAATACTTGTCCGTTCCTTTCATTTGTTACGTCGTGCATCTTATAATATAAACCACGTCAGAGATAACTTCGATTCTAATAATGACACCGAACAATTAACAGCAAAATCGCAAAGTGTTTTCCTCGTTGAGGCCCTTTGTATCATGTGGTTGTTTAATAGATTTTGTAGCTCTTACAGTTTTCATTTACGTACATATTTTGAGAATTTTTTTCTTCTAATTTAGACAAGTCATGACTCGCTTTGTTTAATTTCTTTTTTCAAGTTCTAGCTAATATTGTTGTTAAGTTAAATGCTTGATTCTTTCGTTTATATTGTTAGAAGACTACAATGTAGTTGAGTTCGCACCCACACTAGTAAACAAGTCAGAATATTGGAAATATTTGAAAATATACTGTGTCAAACTGAGCTATATTTGGTTACGAGAAACCACCTATTTACTCCCATATACAAAATCGCTCAAAGCGCCTAAAGAAGTTTTCACATAAAAAAAAATACATAATTGACAAAAAGCTTCCCTTATCGCGTTGCAATCTGAGATAAAGCCCTCTCCACGTTACGACTGGTAATTGCTGCATACACCGATTTACTTAGTTGCATTATTACTTATAGCGAATGACGTATTCTGTTTGATTCCAGGGAGATTAACACGTAGCTGGCGATAATAGTAAAGAGACAAGCCAAGTTTGTCGGATCTGAGGCTGGGTCAGAGCAGCGTTCTCTGGTGCAAACGGGGTATAATTGTTGTCACCGTTTCGCACGGAAGAGCTCTGATTCTGGATTCGATTCCAATGCAGAGAAAGGCGGAGTAAAGTCAACCAGAATGCCAAATGGCTGACCAATGACTTGCCTCTGTGCTTGCCTGTTCGACTGACTATGTAGATTTAGCAGCTTTACTCAAACTAATTACGCTGATTTATGTCGCCATTGTTCATTGTTCCTCTTTGTTTGTATAACTTGAGACATACGTGGACGCCCTCTAGCGGACGGCCGGCGAATAACCCTCCTATATTCTCTCGTTGGCTTACTCTTTCCGATAGTGCGGATGTTGGGGCGATACGAGGCACCACCAAATACAAACTAACAAGTTGAAAGATGGGATGGACAATTTTTGAATTTGGCGATCTATTTTATCATTGTATCTCGTCCTGAATTCCTATAAATCCATTTTACTAATTGTAGGATGAAATTGGAATTTTCTTGTTTTATTCTTAACTTCTTTTGATGGGAAATCAAAATAGATCATACAAAATTAACGTTTCATCAATATCCTGAGATTAAGTCGCGTATCTTTATCAGTAACCAAAATTAAGTGTAATTATTGATATTTTGTAGCAAAAATGGCTTAGATAATGTTTTGAGTTATTTTATGGTGAGTTATGGTGAGAGAAACGCGCAAATGCAAGCCAACTTTTTTGGTGGATGCGCCGGATTGGCAACTTTTTTGTCGCGTAGCTTTTTGGTGGATGCGCCGGATCGCGCATCTCTTTAATTCTTTAGGTCTGTCACGTGTCGACTAGCCTTTTGTTAAATTACATTAATTACCTTCTTGAGTTTTTTAATGAGTTCTGATTTTAATAAAAAGCTCCAATCTAAAAAATCTTCGAGCCCACAATCATTCTATTTAAAATTAAATTTATAAAAATCAGTTTGCAAAAAACGTTATTTAACTTTTTGATTGAATTTGAAGAATTTTGATTTTAAAAGAATTTATTTAAATAAAAGTTTGACTCGAAAAATAAATTTAAAAGACGGACAATGTTTGGTCAACAATTTAAAGCGAATAAACTATTTGAAGGGGGAACTTTTGCTTGAAAAAACATTCGAATGAAAGCATAAATGAAAGAATGCGTTTAAATGAAGTCGAGAGTTAATAGTCGTTAGATTTTATCAGGTGTGAAAATAAGGAAGAAGCTGAAGCAGGTGAATTTGTTTATCTAAGTTTGTTTAAGGCAGGTGCCAGATATATGCACAATTTTGATGAAATTAGCTTTAAATTTACAGCCGCAATATTTTTCTTTGCCACAAAGACAATATTTATACAGATGGACTCGTAAGTAATTAAAAAAAAATCTAGTTTTTAGCGCATTAGAAGTTATTAACTCTTTAATTTATATGCTTGCAGCGACCATCGTAATTCTTACATGTCTACCATGGGCGCCTATAGTTACGTGTCAGTCGTCAATCCTTATAATATTATTTATTTTAATGACTTGTTGCAGCACCACACATACAAATTGAACAATTAATACAACTGATACTTATACGCTCAAATTTAAGTGAGCCCTTTATGGTTACGTTTTCAGTCAAAAAAAAAACGACAATTAATACAAAAGAATAAACGAAACGTTAGGATTGTTTTCAAAAAGAATAAAGACGTCCACGTCCGTAAGGTGAAGCTAAAAAACTATTTTAATGTTTTTAACACAGAAGATTAAATTAGGGAGCATTCAAGTATTACGTAAGCAAAATTTGAATTTCAGGTTTAAACCCAAAACTGAGAAAAAACATGACTTTTCAGCAGTAAACATTTAATCGTTCAAGAAATCTGAGAATTGTAAGAGTAATAAAAAAAATAATTTAATAAAAGCCTTGTCAATTCCTGGGAAAATATTCCTAAATTTCAAAAAATTCTTTAAGAAATTAGTCATGTTTTAACCCGAATTAAAAAAAGCATGACTTTTCAGGAATAAACATTTTTGAGAAAAAGCTTCATATTTCGATGGTTAACATTTAGAACCTCCAATTTCAAAATTTAGGTTTTTTGAAATTTTACTTTCCTTAATCATTGATTTTTTTTAACTTCGACTCATTTTCAGGGACTGTGTTTAGTGTTACATTAATTATGCTTTTTTGTAAATTTTCCAGTTCATCAATGTTTACCTTTTCTTCTTAAAATCGCAACTTTAAGTACAATTTTCACGTTTTCGAATTCTCAGTTTTTTTCGCAAAATAACGAGCCTAAATATGTGAAATTTTCTAAATTTTTTAAACTTACTAATTTTTTTTTTCAAAAATTTTGATGATCGTTTTCGAAATGTAAATGCAATCCTCACGTTTTTGAACCTACAAATTATTTACTAAAATACGAGGCTTTAAAATTTTTTAAACTTGATATATTTTGGTCCTTGGTTATCTTCGAAAATTGAAATACAAATCTCTTGAAACCAAGAAAGATTAGAAAACACAACATAGGTTCTCTAATGCGTTTCGACAGCCAAGCTATCATCTTCAGAGAGAAAAAATCTAAATTTTTAAAAATAAAGTCGAAATTTAAATAAAAAGAGCGACATTGTGCAAAAAATCCAAATTTGACAAAAAATTGCCAAATCTTCAGAACAATTTGAAATTTTGCAAAACAGTCGAAATATTTTAAAAAAATTGACATTTTAAAAAAAGTCGAAAATTTTTCAAAAAAATCGAAAGTTTGCAAAGTCAAAGTTTTGAAAAATTATGAAATTTTGACAACAAAAAGAAATTTCAAAAAGATTGAAAATGGTCAAAAGTTTCAAAATATTCTAATTATTGAAAAAAATTTGAAACTTTAAATAAAAGTCAAGGTTTTCAAAAAAAGTTAAAATTTTAGGGTCGAAATAAAATGAGAATTTTGAAGAGTGGAATATTTTGAAAAAGATAAAATTTTCAGAAAAACTTGAAACGAAATCTTCACCAGAGAATTTCCAAAAAGTAAGGACTTTCAAGAAAATCAAAATTTTGAAAAAGATTTTTTTTAATTTTTAAAAAAGAGCAAATAGATTCGAAATTTTAAAAATGGAAATTTTGGAAATCCAAATTTTTGAAAATAGGCAATATTTAAAAAAAATATCGAGACTTTAATTTTTTTTTGGGGGACCGGATTGGTCCTTGGTTATCTTCAATTTGAAATTTTGCAAAACAGTCGAAATATTAAAAAAAAATTGACATTTTAAAAAAAATCGAAAATTTTTCAAAAAAATCGAAAGTTTGCAAACAAAGTCAAAGTTTTGAAAAATTATGAAATTTTGACAACAAAAAGAAATTTCAAAAGGATTGAAAATGGTCAAAAGTTTCAAAATATTCTAATTATTGAAAAAAATTTGAAACTTTAAATAAAAGTCAAGGTTTTTAAAAAAAGTTAAAATTTTAGGGTCGAAATAAAATAGGAATTTTGAAAAGAGTGGAATGTTTTGAAAAAGATAAAATTTTCAGAAAAACTTGAAACGAAATCTTTACCAAAGAATTTCCAAAAAGTAAGGACTTTCAAGAAAATCAAAATTTTGAAAAATATTGTTTTTAATTTTTAAAAAATAGCAAATAGATTCGAAATTTCAAAAATGGAAATTTTGGAAATCCAAATTTTTGAAAATAGGCAATATTTAAAAAAAATATCGAGACTTTAATTTTTTTTTGGGGGACCGGATTGGTCCTTGGTTATCTTCAATTTGAAATTTTGCAAAACAGTCGAAATATTAAAAAAAAATTGACATTTTAAAAAAAATCGAAAATTTTTCAAAAAAATCGAAAGTTTGCAAACAAAGTCAAAGTTTTGAAAAATTATGAAATTTTGACAACAAAAAGAAATTTCAAAAGAATTGAAAATGGCCAAAATTTTCAAAATATTCTAATTATTGAAAAAAAATTGAAACTTTAAATAAAAGTCAAGGTTTTTAAAAAAAGTTAAAATTTTAGGGTCGAAATAAAATAAGAATTTTGAAAAGGGTGGAATATTTTGAAAAAGATAAAATTTTCAGAAAAACTTGAAACGAAATCTTCACCAGAGAATTTCCAAAAAGTAAGGACTTTCAAGAAAATCCAAATTTTGAAAAAGATTGTTTGTAATTTTTAAAAAATAGCAAATTTTTTTCAATAATTAGAATATTTTGAAAATTTTGGCGATTTTCAATCCTTTTGAAATTTCTTTTGGTCAAAATTTCATAATTTTTTAAAACTTTGACTTTGTTTGCAAACTTTCGATTTTTTTGAAAAATTTTCGATTTTTTTTAAAATGTCATTTTTTTTTTAATATTTCGACTGTTTTGCAAAATTTCAAATTGAAGATAACCAAGAACCAATCCGTTCCCCAAAAAAAAATTAAAGTCTCGATATTTTTTTTTAAATATTGCCTATTTTCAAAAATTTGGATTTCCAAAATTTCCATTTTTGAAATTTCGAATCTATTTGCTATTTTTTAAAAAATAGCAAATTTGTGGAACGGATTGGTCCTTGGTTATCTTCAAAAATTGAAATACAAATCTTGTCCCCTGAAACCAAAAAAGATTAAAAAAGACAACAAATGTTGCTCTAACGCGTTTCGATATCCGAGCTAACATCTTCAGAGACATTTCAGTTTTTAAAAAATTGAAAAATTCCCAATTTTAGTATTTTTCAAAACAATTAAACATTTTTAGGAATTTTACACAAAATCGAAGTTACAACAATTTGAAAAAAACTCGAAATTTTTCAAAAAAGGCTCAACATTAAAAAAAAATAAACATTTTGGAACGTCGACATTTTCAAAACATTTGGAAATTTGGAAAAAATTGCGAAATTTTCAAAACAATTCAACAGTTTTTAAAACATTCAAAAAGTAGATTTAAAGTTCGTAAATAGTCAAAATTTAAAGATAACTTCAAAATTAAAAAAGAAGAGAACATTTTCAGTCAAGTTTTCAAATTATCTCTCTGAAGATGATAGCTTTGCTAGGGCAACCTTTGTTGTGTTTTCTAATCTTTTTTGGCTTCAGGGAACAAGATTTGTATTTCAGTTTTTGACGATAACCAAGGACCAGTCCGTTCCAACCAAAAAAAGTTTTTATAAGGTCAATTTTTTTTAAAGGTTAGATTTTTAAATTTCAACTTTGTTTCAAACTTAAGGTTTTTTTAAATTTCGATTTCATGTCAAAAATAAAATTCTTTTAAAGACTTTTAACCAAAATTTTAACTTTTCGAAATGTCAAACTCAAAGTAGAAATTTTTCAAACTTGTTTTTGCTCCTACCTGAAAAATTTCGGTTATTCTTTTGAAATGTCAAGCTTTGCATTTTTTTCATGATTACATTTTTGAATTTTTTAAGTTTACAACTTTTAAATTGTTTTAATTTCTTAGTTTGAAAAAAAAATGTTTTCGATTGCAAATTTCGCTATTTTTTAATAATTTTAAAAATATCATCTTTTTCAAAATTTTGATTTATCTTGAAAATCTTACCTTTTCGGAAATTCTGTGGTAAAGATTTCGTTTCAATTTTTCTGAAAATTTTATTTTATTTTTCAAAATATCTACTTCTTTCAAAATATCCACTCTTTTGAAAACTCTTGCTTTGTCTCGGCCACAAAATTTCAACTTTCTTTTGAAATCATTGACTCTTACTTAAAATTTTAAATTTTTTTGAATAATTAGAATATTTTGAAAAAGTTGCCCATTTTCAATCCTTTTGAAATTTCTTTTTGTTGTCAAAATTTCATAATTTTTCAAAACTTTGACTTTGTTTGCAAACTTTCGATTTTTTTGAAAAATTCCAAATTGTTTTGAAGATTTGGCAATTTTTTGTCAAATTTGGATTTTTTGCACAATGTCGCCCTTTTTATTTAAATTTCGATTTTATTTTTAAAAATTTAGATTCTTTCTCTTTGTAGATGATGGCTTGGCTGTCGAAACGCATTAGAGAAACCTCTGTTGTGTTTGCTAATCTTTCTTAGTTTCATGGGACAAGATTTGTATTTCAATTTTTTTCGAGGCTTTTTTTTATGATAGTAGATTTCGTTTCAATTTTTTCTAAAAATGTTATCGTTTTCAAAATATTCCACTCTTTTCAAACTTCTTACTTTATGTCGACCCCAAAATTTAAACTTTTTTTTTGAAATTTTTTTTAAATACCATGATCAGAATATTTTGAAAATTTTTCCGGTTTTCAGTCCTTTTGAAATTTCATTTTGTTGTCAAAATTTCATAATTTTTCAAAACTTTGACTTTGTTTGCAAACTTTGAAATTTTTTTGAAAAATCTTCGATTTTCTTTAAAGTGTCGATTTTTTTTTTGAATATTTTGACTATTTTGCAAAATTCCAGATTTTTCTGAAGCTTTAGCAATTTTTGGTCAAATATGGACTTTTCGCACAATGTTGCCCTTTTTATGTGAATTTCGACTTCACTTTTAAAAATGTCGACTTTTTTTTGAATCTTTTATTTTTTATGAAAGTTTTTAAACAAAACTTTCTTTAAAAGACTGAACTAAACCCTGCGAATTGTGATTAAGTCCAAAGAAGAATTCACCCCTTTTCCATATCGGCAATTAAATAAATAATTACTTTTGTGTTTAAAAAAATGTTGGAATTTTTTTGAAAATTAGAATTATCCAAAATTTGGAATTTTCTTTTTCTTTTTTGGACTATCTTTAGTATTTAGACCTTGCGAAAATTTGAAAACTTGACTGAAAATTTTCCCTTTTTTTAAAATTTGGACGTTTTCTTTAAATTTTGACTACTTTAAAAAATTAAAATACTGACTATGTTTGAACTTTAATCTACTTTTTGCATTTTTTAAAAATTTTGAATTGTTTTGAAAATGTCGCAATTTTTTCCAAATTCTGGAATGTTTTGAAAATGTTGACGTTTCAATTTTTTTTTAAATGTTGGGGCTTCTTTGGAAATTTTTATTTTTTTTTTAAGTTATTGTAGCTTCGATTTTGTACAAAATTCTTAAAAATGTTTAATTTTTTCAAGAATACTGAAATTGCAAATTTTTTAATTTTATACCATTTTTAATTTGAAACCATTTTTAATTTAAAACCATTTTTAATTTAAAACCATTTTTAATTTGAAACCATTTTTAATTTTAAACAATTTTTAATTTTAAACTATTTTTAATTTTAAGCCATTTTTAATTTTAGATCATCTTTAAGTTTAAACCATTTTAAACCGAGCCAAAATTTCGATTTTTAAAGCTATCGTTTCGTATTCGAAATTTTTGAAGAACCTGACGTTTTGAGTTGCGAATTTAAAGGCGGCATTTTCGAAAGGAATATTTTTCAAGTTAAATCCAAAAAGTTTCAAAAAAAGAGTCGAGATTTAGAAGAATTTTCGAGTTTCAAATTTAAGTAGGAATTTTGACAAAAAGGTGCGAAATTTTTTGATTGTGTGCAGAAAATGTTGACTGTAAACTGGAAATTTCCAGACGAAACATCAAAATGTCTAAAAATATTCCTCCCCATTTTTTTACGTTTAATCCACCCGTAAAGGGTAACCCCATTATGCCTTCCAGTCATCGCAAATGTCAAATTAAAACCAAAATTTCGAGTTAAAAAATTAAATTTTTAGAAGCTAAAAGAAAATGCAATGATGGCATTTTAGATGGATTTGTGTGAAACAAATTGATCAAATATGTCAGTTTTCGACGCGTTTATGCAACTTTAAATACAAACGCATGTATTATTGATTACATAAAAATTACTTACTTGTTAATTTCCATTTTTATCCTTTTGGAGGCTTTAGAGGCTCACCTACGTATTAAGGGGAAAATCTGTGTAAAATTTCATGCTGCTAGACCCACCCGTTTAGACTCTGCGTTGTCTGTGGCAGACAGTGTTTAAAGATTTATTAAACAGATGATTAAGACATGTAATAGAATGAAAAAACGCGTGAACGGCAGCGAGGTTTGAACTTGCGACCTACCACGCAAGAACCAATCAAATTATGAATTTTTTATGGTTGATATTCCAATTAATTTAAAAATTAAAAGATAAACAATGTTTATATAGATTTAAGTTTTCACTTCTATCAGCAGTCCCATAACTGACCATTTTAAAAGATACATTTCAGTTGGTTTTAAATTTCCTTTTTTTTTTTAAATTTCGAGATCATACCTAGAGTGCTTGAAAAAAAAAGTCAAATTTTTCGAGTTAAATATTAATTTCGAAATTACGATCGAAATTTTGGAAAAAAATTTAAAACAATTTTACAAAACCTTTGCAAAAAACATCAAAAAAAAATGTCTACAAAAACATCGATATTCCGAGTAAAGCTATCCATTTAAGGCAATTTTCAATGTTTTGAGGAGAAGCTAAAATATAATTTTGAAAAACAAAATGGAAATTCTCTAGAAAATGCGGAAATGTCAAATGAAAGTTGAATTTAGAACAAATATTTAAAAAAAAATTAAAATCGGAGTTCTAAACAAGAAGTAAAAATTTTGCAAAAGCTCGAAGTTTGTCAAGGATAATTTCAGTTGGGGTTCGAAATTGTGGGAAAACGTCTGATCCCCCCCGGCCCCTCCATCCAAAAAAAATTGGAATTCCTAGGAGAAGTGTTTCAACGTGCAATTTTAAGGAAAAAAATAATGATGAAACGTTTTAACAAATAAGTTAAAGTTGAATTGTAGTCTAGACGTTGTCCACCTGGTCGAAGTCGGGGTAGGTTGCTGGTTTATTACAAAAAGGGGGGAATTAAACTTATATCATTCAAAAGGTACTATCGTAGATATCATAGATATTCTAGACCTGCAGAAAAAAAAAGAAAGAAAATAAAATAAGGTTACTCGACTGAAGTAATTGATTGCGATTTCGACCATAGAGACAAATGTGTATTCTTGATGTTTTCGCCAGTACACCAGCCCATAATCCAAGGTGTAGGAAAAGAGCCACGTTGAGGTAATCAGCAGCGGCCGCGTTGTCTCCGCCTTCGCTTAAAAAATGCCCCCAGCTCGCAAACGGAATGTTCGTAAACATCTTAATCTTGTGGCGTTTATATTTTTACAGTAGCAGGCTGCGCATATAGTAGAGCACAAAAAGTCCAAGTAAGCCATGAAACAATACGGCGTTCATCGGGGCAGGCAAGGACCTCTGATTTATGTACCATTGTTTTTCATTTGAACGCATATTTCTCGTAAAAGGTATCCACTCGGTCGCCGTATCTCACGAGAAGGTCGTATTTTTGCCTTTCAGGCTATCTAATGCTTCGTTCGCTTATCAGCATTCTGTCTGTCAGCGGTGCAGCTCGCTACTCTCGCTGGTCGCTAGCTTATTCCAGGAATCCTTAAAAACCGCGCGACGACCGTGCATGAGCACAGAAGTTAGTCAATATCGCTCGAACACCGGGTATATCTGATTGCGGCTAATGAATGTGAGAGAACGAGATGATTCGATCTTCCTTTGCCAATTATAAAATCACCGTGTAAGACCGCGACTTCTGCGTTTAAGGCCATAATTAGGCACGAACGATCTCAGCGAAATTTAACCAAGCACTCGGGTATCACATGTGAAGGATTTTATCCTTCGATCGTTTCCTCAAAATTTTGAAAAAAAGTAAATTTTTCAGAAAGAGTATATTCACAAAAAGTTTAAATTTCGAGAAAAAGCTCGATACTTTGCCGAAAATTTTAACTTCTCTAAAATTACGTTCCATCCTCACTTTTTTTGAAAATTCTAACTTTTCAAAACTGCTATATCTTTTGGAAAAGTTGGGCGTTTTTCAAAATGTTGATTTCTTTAAGATTCCGTTATTTCCGCTATTTGGAAATGCTCACATTCTCACGAAAATGTCACGTTTTTGTTAACTAGACAAGTACCAAAATTTGGACTTTTTTAAATTTTGAACTCTTTTCGTAATTTCACTGCGATATTTTTTAAAAAAGTTGGACGTTTTTTAAAATGTTGATTTCTTTAAGATTTTGTTATTTTCGCTGTTTGGAAATTCTCACTTTCTTTCGAAAATGTCACGTTTTTTTTAAACTAGACAATTTCCAAAATTTGGACTTTTTTAAATTTTGAACTCTTTTCATAATTTCACTTTTTTTCTTAATTTAATTTTGGTACAACGGACTGCTCCTTGGTTATCTTCAAAAATTGAAATACAAATTTTGTCCCCTGAAACCAAGAAAGATTAAAAACACAACAAAGGTTGCTCTGACGCGTTTCGATATTGTTTCAATTTCTAAATTCAAAATTTTGTAAAAACCTGATTTTTTTTAATTATAAAAAAATTTGGTTATTCCTAAACATTGCTAACATTCTTAAATATCAAAGTCTGTTAATTTTCAGCTATTACTTTTAAAAAGTTTTTTAAAGAGTTTTTTTATGCTATATTTTTTTGAAAATTAGTGGTTTCTTCAAAATGCAATTTTTTTTGAGGCTTGATTGTTTTTTTAAATTCGGCAGGTTTTTAATGTCGAATGTATTGAATTCTTCGATTATTCTTTGTATTTTATTGAAACCTTCTTCATTTTTGAAAATATTTTTGAAATGTCGACAATTTTATTTGAAAATGTTGACTTCTTTTGGAAATTTGAAAAATGTTTCAAAATTTCCATTTTTTTGAAAACGTCAAAGTAAAATTTTCCATTTCTTAAAACACGTTCCATTTTTCAAAATTTTAGCTATCCAAAATATTTTCGAAAATTTAGCTTCAAAATTTGAACTATTTTTGGCAATTTCAAGTTTTCTGATAATTTTTGGTTTCCTTTAATATGAAGACTTTCCGAAAAATTCGTTCTATTTTGAAAATTTGACCAAATACTTACTCAATTTATTAAAATCTCAAATATTTTTCCAAATCTTGATCATTTTTAAAATCTTATTTTACTAATTTGCAACATTTTAACTTTTGAAAGTTACAATTTTTTTAAAAATTAGTAGTTTCTTCAAAATTTCATTTTTTTGAGAACTTTGATTGTTTTTTTAAATTGGGAATGTTTTTAATGTCGAATGTTTTGAATTTTTCGATTGTTCTTTGTATTTTATTGAAACGTTCTTCATTTTAAAAAATATTTTTAAAATGTCGACAATTTTATTTGAAAATGTTGACTTTTTTGGAAATTTGAAAAATGTTTCAAAATTTCCATTTTTTTGAAAACGTCAAAGTCAAATTTTCCATTTCTTAAAACACGTTCCATTTTTTCAAAATTTTAGCTATCCAAAATATTTTCGAAAATTTTAACTTCAAAATTTGAACTATTTTTGGCAATTTCAAGTTTTCTGATAATTTTTGGTTTCCTTTAATATGAAGACTTTCCGAAAAATTCGTTCTATTTTGAAAATTTGACCAAATACTTACTCAATTTATTAAAATCTCAAATATTTTTCCAAATCTTGATCATTTTTAAAATCTTATTTTACTAATTTTCAACATTTTAACTTTTGAAAGTTACAATTTTTTTAAAAATTAGTAGTTTCTTCAAAATTTCATTTTTTTGAGAACTTTGTTTGTTTTTTTAAATTGGGAATGTTTTTAATGTCGAATGTTTTGAATTTTTCGATTGTTCTTTGTATTTTATTGAAACGTTCTTCATTTTAAAAAATATTTTTAAAATGTCGACAATTTTATTTGAAAATGTTGACTTTTTTGGAAATTTGAAAAATGTTTCAAAATTTCCATTTTTTTGAAAATGTCTAAGTCAAATTTTCCATTTCTTAAAACACGTTCTATTTTTTCCAAATTTTAACTATCCAAAAAGTTTTCGAAAATTTTAACTCAAAAATTTGACCTGTTATTGGAAAATTCAAGCTTTCTGATAATTTTATGTTTTCTTCAATATAAAGACTTTCCGAAAAATTCGTTTTATTTTAAAAATTTGACCAAATACTATTCAATTTATTAAAATCTCGAATTTTTTTGAAAATCTTGATCATTTTTGAAATCTTATTTGATTAATTTTCAACATTTTAAATTTGGAAAGTTACAATTTTTTTTAAAAATGCCTCCATTTCTTCAAATATTGAATATTAAAATTTTTAAAATGTCAATGTCTTTAAGGTGCATTTTCAGAATTTCGATTAGTTTTTGAAAATTATAGTAACATTAACTTACCATGAACATGTTTACATTATTCAAAATTACAATATTTTCCAAAATTTCACTGTTTTTTTGAAAATTCCCAGTGTTTTCAAATTTTTTTTTAATTTCAATTTAATTTGATTTCCTAAATAGTTTTAAATTTCAACTTTTTTTGAAATTTCGTCTTATTTTCCAAAATGTAGAATTTCAAAAATAACGTTATTTCCAAAATTTCAATCTCTTTCGAGTTCAAAATGCTATTTAAAAAACTTGAATCCTCTTAATAGATTTTCTATTTTTGTCAAAATTTGTATTGAAAGAATCTCTTATTTAATTTTAATTGTTTCAAAATTCGAGAATTTTAATCTTTTTAACTTCATAATTCGAGAATTTTAATTTTTTTTAACTTCAAAATTCGAGAATTTTAATTTTTTTAACTTCAAAATTCAAAAAATTGTTATAAAAAGTTTCCGAAGAAAGACTGAAAAATTGAAGAAAAATGAAATTTTCAAAAAAAAGACGAAATTTAAAAAAATAAACGAAATTCTTCATATTCATATTACCATTAACTTTTACAAGAAAACAAAAATCTTTGAACCTAAATTGCTTCAGAAAGAAATCAAAATTTCTTGAACTTGTCAAAAAAATTTTTGAATTTGAAGTTAAAAAAATTAAAATTCACGAAATTTGAAAAAAATTGAAATTAAATTAGTTTTTTTAGTAGAAATTTTGACAAAAGTAGAAAATTTATTAAGACAGGTCAAATTTTATAGATACCATTTCCAAAAAACGATCTACGTTTTGAATTTGAACTTGAAAGTTATTGAAATTTTGGAAAAAACGAAATTTTTGAAATTCCACATTTTAGAAAATAAGACGGAATTTTCAAAAAAAGGCGCAATTTTAAAGAGTATTAGAAATGAAGAATGTCGAAATTCCGGAAAAACCGAGATTTCCGAAGAAAAATTGAAAAAATTGAAGAAAGGCGAAATTTAAAAAAAAAAGACGAAATTTAAAAAAATAAACGAAATTCTTCAAAGGGTCAAAAATTTTTGGAAAAAGTCAAAATTTTTAGAAGAGCTACATTTCGAAAGTCAAAATTTTCGAAGTCAGCCGAAATTTCAGAAAAAAGATGCCGGAATTTTAAAAAATGTAAAAATTTTTATAAAGTTATAATTTCCAAAAAAAAAGCTCAAATTTAAAAAAATATTAGTATTTTGAAAAGAATTCAAACATTGAAAAAATCGAAAATTTCAAAAACTCTAAAATTTGAAAAAGTGGCGAAATTTTTAAAAAAATTCATAAATTTGAAAAAAAGATGAACTTTCAAATTTAAACTTTCAATTTTCATATTACCGTCGACTTATACAAAAAAATAAAACTTTGAAACTTAACCTGTTTCAGAAAGAAATCAAAATTTCTTGAAGTTGAAGCTCATTGAAAAAATTTTCGAATTTTGAAGTTAAAAAAATTAGAATTCTCGAATTTTGAAACAATTAAAATTAAATAAGAGATTTTTTCAATACAAATTTTGACAAAAATAGAAAATCTATCAAGAGGATTCAAGTTTTTTAAATAGCATTTTGAACTCGAAAGAGATTGAAATTTTGGAAAGAACGTTATTTTTGAAATTCTACATTTTGGAAAATAAGACGAAATTTCAAAAAAAGTTTTTTTAAATACAAATTTTGACAAAAATAGAAAATCTATTAAGAAGATTTAAGTTTCTAAGTACCATTTTCAAAAAAAGATCTACGATTCGAATTTGAACTCGAAAGATATTGAAATTTTGGAAAAAGCGAAATTTTTGAAAAAAATTTAGAAAAAAATAAAAATTTTTGAAAAATTTTAGAAAATAAGGCAGAATTTTCCAAAAAAGGGGCAATCTTAAAAAGTAGTAGAAATTTTGAAGAATGTCGAAATTTTGGAAAAACAGAGGTTTCCGAAGAAACATTGAAAAATTGAAGAAAGGCGAAATTTTCAAAAAAAGAACGAAATTTAAAAAATAAACGGAATTCTTCAAAAGGTCAAAATTTGTTGGACAAAGTCAATATTTTTAGAAAAGTCGAATTTTTCAAGTTATATTTCTATCAGAATTTTAAAAAATATCAAAATTTTTATAAAAAAAAGTCATAATTTCCAAAAAATAAGCCGAGATTTTAAAAAATATGGGTATTTTGAAAAAAATTCGAACATTGGAAAAATCGAAAATTTCAAAAATTCTAAAATTTGAAATAGTGGCGAAATTTTCGAAAAAAATCATAATTTTGAAGAAAAGATGAACATTCAAATTTAAACCTTCAATTTTCATATTACCGTTGACTTTTACAAAAAATAAAGCTTTTTAACTTAAACTGTTTCAGAAAGAAATTAAAATTTCTTGAACTTTTTTTTGGAAATTTTGACTGACTGAAAATTTTGACTTTAGAAATTTGACTCTTCTAAAAATTTTGACTTTTTCCAAAAAATGTTCACCTTTTGAAGAATTCCGTTTAATTTTTAAATTTTTTTTTCAAATTTCGTCTTTCCTCAATTTATCAATCTTTCTTCGGAAATCTTGGTTTTTTCCGGAAATACGACATTCTTCAAATTTTCTACTACTCCTTAAGACTGCGTCTTTGTTTGAAAATTCCGTCCTATTATCGACGGAATTTATGGAATTTTTGGAATTTCAAAAATTTCCTTTTTTCAAAAATTTCAATATCTTTTGAATTCAAATTATCGTAGATCATTTTTCGGAAATGATATTTAAAAACTTGAATTTTCTTAATAGATTTACTATTTTTGTCAAAATTTCTATTTAAAAAAATTCTAATTTAATTTAAATTTTTTCAAAATTCGAGTTTTAATTTTTTTAACTTCAAAATTCGAAAATTTTTTCAATAAGCTTCAAGTTCAAGAAATTTTGATTTCGTTTTGAAACAGTTTAAGTTCAAAAGTGTTCTTTTTTGTGAAAGTCAACGGTAATATGAAAATTGAAAGTTTAAATTTAATACTTCATCTTTTTATTATAACTTTTTATAAAAATTTTGACATTTTTTAAAATTCCGGCAGCTTTTTTTTTTAATTTCGACTGACTTTGGAAATTTGACTTTTCTAGAAATTTTGACTTTTTCCAAAAATTTTTGACCTTTTGAAGAATTCCGTTTATTCTTCAAATTACGTCTTCTTTTTGAAAATTTCGTCTTTCTTCAATTTTTCAATCTTTCTTCGAAAATCTCGGTTTTTTCAAAAGTTCGACATTTTCCAAAATTTCTACTGCTATTTAAGATTACGTCTTTTTTTGAAAATTCCGTCTTATTTTGTAAAATGTGGAATTTCAAAATTTTCGTTTTTTCCAAAATTTCAATATCATTGAGTTCAAATTCGAATCGTAGATCGTTTTTTGGAAATGCTATTTAAGAAACTTGAAACATCTTTATAAATTTTCTATTTTTGTCAAAATTTGTACTAAAAAACTCTAATTTGATTTCAATTTTTTCAAATTTCGAGGATTTTAATTTTTTTAACTTCAAAATTCAAGAATTTTTTCAATAAGTTTCAAGTTTATCGAAATTTTCATTTCTTGCTGAAACGGTTTAAGTTCAAAAGTTCTATTTTTTTTGTAAATGATGTCAACGGTAATATGAAAATTCAAAATTTAAATTTGAAAATTCGTCTTTTTTCCAAAATTGTGATATCTTTCGAAAATTTAGCCACTTTTCCAAATTTTGGTATTTTTGAAATTTTCGATTTCTTCAGTGTCCGAATTTTTTTCAAAACACCCATGTTTTTTAAAATCTCAGCTTGTTTTTGAAAATTATAACTTTTTATAAAAATTTTGACATTTTTTAAAATTCCGTCACCTTTGCAAATCTCGACTGACTTTTTTGTAAATTTTGACTTTAGAAATGTGACTTAAGAAATATGATCTGAAAAACTTGACTTTTCTAAAAATTTGACTTTTTTCAAAAAATTTTGACCTTTTGAAGAATTCAGTTTATTTTTTAAATTTCGTCTTTTTTTTTAAATCTCGTCTTCATTTTTTTAATCTTTCTTCGGAAATTTCGATTTCTCCGAAATGTCGACATTCTTCAAAATTTCTACTACTTTTTAAGTTTGCGTCTTTTTTGAAAATTCCGTCTTATTTTCTAAAAGTAGAATTTAAAAAATTTCGTTTTTACAAAATTTTCAATATCTTTCGAGTTCAAATCCGAATCGTAGATCGTTTTTTGGACATGGTATTTAAAAAACTTGACTCCTTTTACTAAATTTTCTATTTTTGTAAAAATTTGTACTAAAAAAAATCTAATTTAATTTTAATTTTGTCAAAATTCGAGAATTTAATTTTTTTAACTTCAAAATTCGAAAATTTTTTTAATAAGCTTCAAGTTCAAGAAATTTTGATTTCTCTTTGAAACAGTTTAGGTTCAAAAGCTTTAATTCTTGTAAAAGTCAACGGTAATATAAAAACTGAAAGTTTAGATTTTCTATTTTTGTCAAAATTTGTACTAAGAAACTCTAACTTGATTTCAATTCGAGAATTTTAATTTTTTTAACTTCAAAGTTCAAGAATTTTCTCAATAAGCTTTAAGTTCAAGAAATTTTGATTTCTTACTGAAACAGTTTAAGTTCAAAAGTTTTTTTTTTGTAAAAGTCAACGGTAATATGAAAACTTTAAAGTTTAAATTTGAAAGTTTATCTTTTTTCCAAATTATGAATTTTTTTGAAATTTCACCACTTCAAATTTTAGAATTTTTAAAATTTTGGATTTCTTCAATGTTCGAATTCTTTTCAAAATACCCAAGTATTTTAAAATCTCAGCTTTTTTTTTGAAAATTGTAACTTTTTATAACAATTTTGACATTTTTTAAAATTCCGGCACCTTTTTTTTTAAATTTCGACTGACGATTTTGAAAATTTTTACTTTAGAAATTTGATTTCTAAAAATATTGAATTTTTCCAAAAATTTTAGACCTTTTGAAGAATTTCATTTATATTTTAAATTTCGTCCTTTTTTTAAATTTCGCCTTTCTTCAATTTTTTCAATCTTTCTTCGGAAATCTCGGTTTTTCAGGAATTTCGACATTCTTTAAAATGTCTACTACTTCTTAAGATTGCGTCTTTTTTTGAAAATTCCGTCTTATTTCCTAAAATGTAGAATTTAAAAAAATTCGTTTTTTCCAAAATTTCAATAACTTTCGAGTTCAAATTCAAAACGTAGATCGTTTTTTGGAAATGGTATCTATAAAATTTGACCTGTCTTAATAAATTTTCCACTTTTGTCAAAATTTCTACTAAAAAAACTCTAATTTAATTTCAATTTTTTTCAAATTTCGTGAATTTTAATTTTCGATTTTTCCAAAATTTCAAAATTTTTCGGGTTTAAATTCGAAGTATAGATCGTGTTTTGGTAATGGTATTTAAAAGCTTGAATCATCTTTTCAAATTTTCTATTTTTGTCAAAATTTGTACTAAAAAACTCTAATTTGATTTCAATTTTTTCAAAATTCGAGAATTTTAATTTTTTTAACTTCAAAATTCGAGAATTTTTTCAATAAGTTTCAAGTTTATCGAAATTTTTATTTCTTTTTAAAACGGTTTAAGTTCAAAAATGTTATTCTTTGTAAAAGTCGACGGTAATATGAAAATTGAAAGTTTAAATTTGAAAGTTTATCTTTTTTCCAAATTATGAATTTTTTTGAAATTTCACCACTTCAAATTTTAGAATTTTTAAAATTTTCGATTTCTTCAATGTTCGAATTCTTGTCAAAATACCCATATATTTTAAAATTTCAGCCTTTTTTTTGGAAATTATAACTTTTTATAAAAATTTTGAAGCTTTTTAAAATTCCAACAACTTTTTTTTGGAAATTTCGACTGGCTTCGAAAATTTTGACTTCGGAAATGTGACTTTTCTAAAAATGTTGACTTTTTCCAAAAATGTTCGACCCTTTGAAGAATTTCGTTTATTTTTTTAAATTTCGTCTTTTTTTTTAAATTTCGCCTTTCTTCAATTTTTTCAATCTTTCTTCGGAAATCTCGGTTTTTCCGGAATTTCGACATTCTTCATTTCTAATACTCTTTAAAATTGCGCCTTTTTTTGAAAATTCCGTCTTATTTTCTAAAATGTGGAATTTCAAAAATTTCGTTTTTTCCAAAATTTCAATAACTTTCGAGTTCAAATTCAAAACGTAGATCGTTTTTTGGAAATGGTATCTATAAAATTTAACCTGTCTTAATAAATTTTCTACTTTTGTCAAAATTTCTACTAAAAAAACTCTAATTTAATTTCAATTTTTTTCAAATTTCGTGAATTTTAATTTTTTTAACTTCAAATTCGAAAATTTTTTCGACAAGTTCAAGAAATTTTGATTTCTTTCTGAAGTCCAATTAAGGTTCAAAAATTTTTGTTTTCTTGTAAAAGTTAACAGTAATATAAAAATTGAAAGTTTAAATTTGAAAGTTCATCTTTTTTTCAAAATTATGAATTTTTTCGAAAATTCTACCATGTTTTCAAACTTTTAGATTTCTTTAATGTTTAAATTCTTTTCAAAATACCAATATTTTTTAAAATCTCACCTTTTTTTGAGAATTGTAGCCTTTTAATAAAAATATTGACATTTTTTAAAATTCCAGCACCTTTTTTTTGGAAATTTCGACTGACTTCGAAAATTTCGCCACTTTTTCAGGATTTAGATCTTTTTGAATTTTCGATTTCTTCAATGTTTGAATTCATTTCAAAATACCCATATTTTTTAAAATCTCAGCTTTTTTTGGAAATTATATCGTTTTATAAATATTTTTACATTTTTTAAAATTCCGGCACCTTTTCTTTGGAAATTTCGACTGACTTCGAAAATTTTGACTTCGGAAATGTGACTTTTCTAAAAATGTTGACTTTTTCCAAAAATTTTTGACCTTTTGAGGAATTTCGTTTATGTTTTTAAATTTCGTCTTTTTTTTTAATTTCGCCTTTCTTCAATTTTTTCAATCTTTCTTCGGAAATCTCGGTTTTTCCGGAATTTCGACATTCTTCATTTCTAATACTTTTTAAGATTGCGCCTTTTTTTGAAAATTCCGTCCTATTTTCTAAAATGTAGAATTTTAAAAATTTGACCCCTCTTGAATAAATTTTCTACTTTTGTCAAAATTTCTACTAAAAAAACTAATTTAATTTCAATTTTTTCAAATTTCGTGAATTTTAATTTTTTTAACCTCAAAATTCGAGAAGTTTTTCGATACGTTGAAGAAATTTTGATTTCTTTCTGAAGCAGTTGAAGTGCAAATGTTTTATTTTTTTGTAAATGTGAACGGGAGAATGAGAATTGAAATTTAAATTTGAAAATTCGTCTTTTTTCCAAAATTATATTTTTCTAAAATTTAGCCACTATTCCAAATTTTAGTATTTTTGAAATTTTCGATTTCTTCAGTGTTCGAATTTTTCTTCAAAACATCCACGTTTTTTAAAATCTCAGCTTTTTTTTTAAATTATAACTTTTTATAAAAATTTTGAACATTTTTTAAATTCCGTCACCTTTTGAAAATCTCGACTGACTTTTTTAAAATCTTCGCTTCAGAAATGTGACTGTCAGACATATGAACCCTGAAACATTTGACTTTTCTAAAAATATGGACCTTTTTCAAAAATTGTTGACCTTTTGAAAAATTCCGTTTTTTTTCTAAATTTCGTCTTTTTTTGAAAATTTCGCCTTTCTTCAATTTTTTCAATCTTTCTTCGGAAATCTCAGGTTTTTCCGGAATTTCGAATATTCTTTAAAATGTCTACTACTTCTTAAGATTGCGTCCTGTTTTTGAAAATTCCGTCTTATTTCCCATAATGTAGAATTTAAAAAATTTCGTTTTTTCCAAAATTTCAATATCTTTCGAGTTTTTTGGAAATGGTATTTAAAAGCTTGACCCCTCTTAACAAATCTTCAATTTTTGTCAAAATTTCTACTAAAAAAACTCTAATTTAATTTCAATTTTTTCAAATTTCGAGAATTTTAATTTTTTTAACTTCAAAATTCTAGAATTTTTTCAATAAGCTTCAAGTTTATCGAAATTTTGATTTCTTTTTAAAACAGTTTGTTATTTTTTTGTAAAAATTAACGGTAATATAAAAATTGACAGTTTAAATTTGAAAGTTCATCCTTTTTTCAAAATTATGAATTTTTTCGAAATTTTTGCCACTAATTCAAATTTTAAAATTTTTGAAATTCTCGATTTCTTCAATGTTCGAACTCTTTAAAATACTCACGTTTTTTAAAATCTCAGCTTTTTCTGCAAATTATAACTTTTTATAAAAATTTTGACATTTTTGAAAATTCCGGCACCTTTTTTTTAAACATTTCGAATGACTATTTTAAAAATTTTCACTTTAGAAATTTGACTCTTCTAAAAATGTTGACTTTTTCCAAAAATGTTTGACCTTTTGAAGAATTCTGTTTATTTTTTAAATTTCGTCTTTTTTTGAAAATTTCGCCTTTCTTCAATGTTTCAGTCTTTCTTCGAAAATCTCGGTTTTTCCGAAATTTCGACCATGTTCAAATTTTCTACTACTTTTTTAGATTGCGTCTTTTTTTGAAAATTCGGTCTTATTTTCTGAAATGTAGAATTTCCAAAGTTTTCGTTTTTTTCCAAAATATGGATATCTTTTGAGTTCAAATTCGAATCGTAGATGGTTTTTTGGAAATGCTATTTAAGAAACTTAAATCATCTTTATAAGTTTTCTATTTTTGTCAAAATTTGTACTAAAAAACTCTAATTTGATTTCAATTTTTTCAAATTTCAAGAATTTTAATTTTTTTAACTTTAAAATTCGATCTTTTGAGGTCAAATTCGAATCGTAGAACGTTTTTCGGAAATGCTATTTAAGAAACTTGAATCCTTTTCTGTTTTTGTCAAAATTTGTACTAAAAAAACTCTAATTTAATTTCATTTTTTTCAAAATTCGAGAATTTTTTCAATAAGTTTCAAGTTTATCGAAATTTTCATTTCTTTCTGAAACGGTTTAAGTTCAAAAGTGTTATTCTTTGTAAAAGTTAACGGTAATATGAAAATTGGAAATTTAAATTAGAAAAATCATCTTTTTTTTCAAAATTATATTTTTCGAAAATTTCGCCATTTGCCCAAATTTTACTATTTTTAAAATTTTCGATTTTTTCAGTGTTCGAATTTTTTTCAAATCACCCATCTTTTTTAAGTCTTAGCGTTTTTTGAGAATTATAACGTTTTATAAAAATTTTGACATTTTTTAAAAAAAATGGCACCTTTGAAAATTTTGACTGACTTTTTTGAAAATTTTGACTTTAGAAATGAGGCTTTAGAAATATAACTTGAAAAATTTGACTTTTCTAAAAATGTTGACTTTTTCCAAAAAAATTAAACCTTTTGAAGAATTCCGTATATTTTTTTAAATTTCGTCTTTCTTTAAATTCAGTCTTCCTTCAATTTTTTAATCTTTCTTCGGAAATTTCGGTTTTTTAACTTCAAAATCCGAGAATTTTTTCAATAAGCTTCAAGTTCAAGAAATTTTTATTTCTTTCTGAAACAGTTTAGGTTTAAAAGTGTTTTTTTTTGTAAGTCAACGGCAACATTTTGTCAAAATTATGAATTTTTTCGAAATTTTTGTCACTTTCAAAATTTCGAATTTTTGAAATTTTCGATTTCTTCAATGTTCGAATTTTTTTCCAAATACTCATGTTTTTTAAAATCTCAGCTTTTTTTTGGAAATTATAACTTTTTGTAAAAATTTTGACATTTTTTAAAATTCTGGCACCTTTGAAGATTTCGACTGACTTCTTTGAAAATTTTGACTTTAGAAATGAGACTTTAGAAATCTAACTTGAAAAACTTGACTTTTTTAAAAATATTGACTTTTTCCAAAAAATTTTGACCTTTTCAAGAACTCCGTTTATTTTTTTAAACATCGTCTTTTTTTAAACTTCGTCTTCCTTCAATTTTTTAATCTTTCTTCGGAAATTTTGGTTTTTTCCGAAATGTCGACATTCTTCAAGATATCTACTACTTTTTAAGATTGCGTCTTTTTTTAAATTTCGTCTTCCTTCAATTTTTTAATCTTTCTTCGGAAATTTCGCTTTTTTCCGAAATGTCGACATTCTTCAAGATATCTACTACTTTTTAAGATTGCGTCTTTTTTGAAAATTCTGTCTTATTTTCTAAAATGTAAACTTCCAAAAAGTTCGTTTTTTTCCAAAATTTCAACATCTTTTGACTTTAAATTCGAAATATAGATCGTTTTTTGGAAATGGTACTTAAAAACTTGAATAAGTATCAAGTTTATCGAAATTTTCATTTCTTTCTGAAACGGTTTAAGTTCAAAAGTTTTATTTTTTTGTAAAAGTCGACGATGATATGAAAACATGTTTTTTTGAATTAGTCAAAAGTGTAAAAGGTGTCACGTTACCTTACGAATTAAAGTGGGCGCTCTTTTTTCACGGTGGCTCTCGTTCAATGAAGCAGAGAAAAACTAGAAAGTAACACTTGTTGCGTTGGGGGAGGTCGGCGTGATAAGGGCGCCCGTGAAAAATGATCTTTTTCGCATATTAGTATGTGGTCTGGTTTGACGTGGTGTTGCGATGTAAATACGCATTTCGGAAGACAAAATTTCAGGGAATACGTTTCGGACGCAGTTGACAGGTAATTAATCCTATTATGCGAAGTTAAAGGGGTGGTTATATTTTGGCTAATTGGAGGACCATGCCACATTCATTTATAATTCTGTCCGGCGCCACGGCTTAATAAATAACGTAGTTGACGAGAAGTGTCCCTTTTAGTTTTGAGTTACAGCAACGTTACGTCTCAACTAAGATGTAAGGGACTTTGGGGAAATGTGAATTAAGTAATGGGGGGTCTCGCTTTTGACGTTGGAAATGGACGTTGGATTATTTCCCATCGCAAATCGACTCATTTACGGTCCTTGTAAGGGCTTTTGTTTTTAAATTTTTATTAACTTCGTTCCCCCGCCTCGGTGTCGAAGTGATAATAACTGACAGCTAGCGAGTACAAAGCAGTAATGGAGGATACGATGACTGACGGCCTTCATTGTATCTTCTTGAGTGACAGCAGAATTAAAGTCGCTCTAATGCAGAGCTCCCATTGATGTAATAAACTGCAAGTTCTGTAAATCCATTATTATTTCCAATAAAAGTTACGTTTGGTGTTAAATTTTTAAACCTTTTTTTTTATTACTATTTACTAGATTTTTTTTTGGAGGAACGGATTGATCCTTGGTTATCTTCAAAATCTTGTCCCTGAAACCAACCCCGGTTGTGTTTTTTAATCCTTCTTGATTTCAGGGGACAAGATTTGTATATCAATCTACTAGATGGGGTATTTTAGCAAATTAAAAAAAATCTTCAGCAATTAAAATCCTTTGATTTAACTTCGGACTGGTTTCAATCCATCCACCCATCCATGGATAGAACTGCATTCAAAAACTTCTTTCAGGTCCTTATTTATTTAAAAACACTTTCAAGGTACTTTTAAACCCCCAACTTTTTAGGATTTGCTACATTTAGTGTCAACAGTTACATATTTTAAGAGCCTTTAGTAGTTCAATTTGAGTTACTTTTGAATATGCAGGGGTAGTTCGGCGATTCGATTTTTCGCATGAAAATCGGCCGATTGCGAACGAACGTTAATCTTAAATTGTGAAAAAGGCGGAATATTTTGAAAAGAAAAAGCTGTTTATGGACGAATCATCTTTACAGAAGCAACAACCCTCAAATAGTTTGCTATTGGACTCAGGAAGATAGACCCTCGAGTAGACTTTTAGGTACAAATTTCGAAAAATAAACCCTTATTTCGAAAAATGTTGAACCTTTAAAAGAAAACCTAAATAAAATAAAAATTGAAATTTTAAAAAGTTAGATTAATGAATAAAATCGAATATTTGAAATATTTTTAAAAAAAGGCGAAATTTTGAAAACTGGGCTTAAAGTTAAAAAATGCTCAAAATTTGAAAAAATGTCCATATTTAAAAAACTGAAATAGTTTCTTTAAGATTTTTAAATTTTCGAAAAATATTCCAAAGTTTTGAAGTTTTCTAAAAGTGTCGAAATTTTAGAGTCGAAATTTTTTAAAATAAAATTGAAATTCTGAAAAAAATCAAAGGTTTTGAAACGGGTAGAAATTTTCAAAAAAACTTTTAAAAACTCGAAAATTGTAACGTTGAAATTGTTAGGAAAATATCAAAATTTTCGTAAATATTTAAAATTTCAAAAAGAAGTTATGATTTTTGAAAACTCAAAATTTTGGAAAAGTCCATATTTTCAACAATTTTTAAATTTTCGGAAAATCGTAATTAAAACAAAAAATGGTGACATTTAGGAAAGAAAAAAAAGCCAAATTTGACCAAAAAATGCCAAATTTTTAGAAAAACGGTCAATTTGTTAAATCTACAGAATGCAAAAGAAGTCAAAATTTTGAAAAAAAAACAGGAATTTTCAAAAAGTGATAATATAGAAAAAAAAATTCAAAAATTCCAAATATTCAAAAAAATAGATAGGCTACCCAAGTGTCTGTTTTCCTGATAACAATAGCAAACTATTTGAGGGTTGTTCAGTCTATAAGGATGATTCGTCCATAAACAGCTTTTTTTTTTTTCAAAATATTCCGCACTGTTCACAATTTAAGATTAACTTTCGCTTGCAATCGGCCGATTTTCATGCGAAAAATCGAAACGCCTAACAACCCCTGCAGCTTCAAAAGTAATCAACATTTTAAAACAAAATCCAAATTTTAGTCAACATTTTTTTAAAAATTTCGAATTTTGAAAAACGTTGAAAATTTTGAAAAATAGTCGATACTTTTAAAAAGTCTAAATTTTAGGGTCGAAATTTTCAAAAAAATGTGAAAATTTTGAAAAAAGTAGAAAATTTTGAAAAGTAGAAAATTCTGAAAAGTAGAAAATTTTGTAAAGTAGAAAATTTTGAAAAGTAGAAAAATTTTGTAAAATATTGATAAGCCGAAAATTTTGAAGCCGAAGGTTCCCAAACAATCAAAATGATAGTAGAAATTTAAAATCTCCAAAAAGACGTTTAATTGTTAAAAAAAAAATCCAAATTTTGAAAAAGTTGACATTTTCAAACATTTTGAAACTTTCAAAAAAGTTGAAATTTATAAAAATTGCCGATATTTCGAAAAAAGGTCCAAATTTGTCCAAAAATTGAATTTTTAGAAGCAAAAAAGTCGAAATTTTGAAAAAAAAAGAACGAAATTTTGAAAAAAAAAATTGAAAATTCGAAAATTGGAAACATTTTTAAAAAATTTTAAACATTCAAAAAAAATTGCAATTTTGAAAAACAGTCGAAATTTTGAAAAATAGTCGAAAGTTTTTAAAAAAAGTCCAAATTTTAGGGACGAAATTTTATTTACAATTTTGAAATTTCTAAAAAATCGAATATTTTTAAAGGGGTAGAAATTAAAAAAATCAAAATTTTTGTAGAAATTTGAAATTTCCTAAGAGAAGTTAACATCTTTGAGAAAAATTAATTTTTTTTAAGAAATCGACATTTTCAAAATCTTGAAATTTTCAAAAAATTCGAAATTTAAAAAAATTTGCCGACATTTTCGAAACGAGGTCACTAATTTGACCCAAAATTGCTTTTAAGATTTATCAAGAATTTTTGCAAAATTTCAACTTTTTTCAAAATGTTTTCTTATATTTTGAAAACTACTATTTTTAATTTTCGCCTTTTCCGAGAATTTCTAGTTTTTTTTTGAAAATATCGATTTTAATTTTTACTAAAGTCGACTTTTCCAAACTTAAATTGTTTCCAAAAAATTGGTTGCTTTGATAATTTCGACTTTTTTAAACAGCTCTTTTTTAAAACCTTTGACCTATTTCAAATTTTGGGATTGTCAAATATTCGCCTTATTCTCAATTTTTTTGAAAATTCAACTATATTTGAAAATCTGGATTTGTTTTAACTGAGACATTTTTTTAAATGTCGACTTTTAAAATTACAACTCTTTCTGAATATTTCGCAATTTTTCCATCTTGCGAGTTTTGAAAATTTCGACTTTTTTTTTGAAAATTTTGAAATCTTGAATACTTTGAATTGTGTAAAATTTTGCCATCGAAAATTTCTGATTTTTCTTGAAAACTTGATAAATTTTAATAAGATGACATTGTTTAAAACGTTGCGACTATTTTCAAAAATTTCAATTTTTTTTATTTCGAATTTATCTGAAAATTTAGCCATTATTTAAGGTTTTAAAATTTTTGAAAATGTCGACTTCTTAAAAATCTTGATTATTTCTTGAAACATAAACGTCTTTTTGGAAATTTTAGATATCTACGAAAATTTTAATTTTTTTGAAAATTTCGACTTCAAATATTTCGACTTTTAAAATGTTTAATTTTATTTAAAAAATTTTTACTCTTTTCAAAGTTTTCGACTTTTTTCAAATTTTTGTTATTGAAAATTTCGACCCTAAAATTTGGAATTTTTGGAAAATTTCGACTACTTTTCAAAATTCTCGACTTTTTTCAAAATTCTAGCTTTTTTTTGAAAATTTCGATTTCACAATTTTGACTTTTTTTGAAAGTTTCGATTTTTCAAGATTTCAATTTTTTTTGAATATTTCAAATGTTTTATAAATTGTTTTCTTTTCCAAATTATCAGTTTTATTGAAAATTTTGCTTTTTTTCAAACTTCGACTTTTTCTGGTGTCGATTTTGCTTTTTCTGAAAATTTGACATCTTTTTGTCAAATTTGGTACCATTTTTCCAAAACATGGGCAATCTGTTAAATTACGGCTCTTTTGAAAATTTCGAAATTTCTGAAAAGGTTGATTTTTTAAAAATTTTGATATTTTCTAAAGATTTTACTTTTTTTGAAATTTTTTATCCAATTTTCCACTTTTTTGATAATTCTCTTTATTTTTAGAAAATTTGCACCCTAAAATTCTGCATTTGAAATATCGACTATTTTTCAGAATTTCAAATTTTTTTGAATATCTGGAATTTGTCAAAAATACCTCCCATTTCCAAATTTTAACTTTTTAGAAAATTTCGTTCCTTTTTAAAAATTTTGACATTTTTGCATATTGTCGAATTTGCATATTTTCCAGTTTTTCTGAAAACTTCGCAGTTTTTGGTCAAATTTGGGACTTTTTTCGAAATATCGACAAATTTTTAAAATTTCGACTTTTTTGAAAATTTTAATATTTTTGGAAGTGTCAACTTTTTTAAAATTTTGATTTTTCCTACAAAACTAAACGTTTGTTTGGAAATTTTAAATTTCTACAAAAATTGTAGAAATTTAAAAAAGTGCCACTTTCAGTAGTTTTTTGACCCCGGAAGAAGTATATCCTGTACTAACTCGGGCCGTGGAAACCTTCGTTATCATATTAGTTCTTCAATCTAAAATGGGAAACTTTTGGATTATCTTGCTCAGAAAAATTCGTTGCTCCTTCGGATGAACATACATATTTTTTTCAGTTTTCCTGCTTATAAAGATCTTTGCTTCTTTTCTTCTTGTTGTTCATTAAGAAAAAAAATTTAATAGTCCTCAGTTTCAGGGGATTGAGGAAAACATGAATCTTTTAGCTTTCACTGGCTTAGTTTTCCAGTTAAAAATCACAATTCTGTAGGTTCTCCTGCTTAAGTAATTTCTTTAGCCAAAAATTGAAATGAAATAGTTTTCCATTTCTAAAAGAATTCTTCTTTTTTAGATGCATATTTTCCTGTAAACGATTTTGAGTTTTTTCAGTTAAACCTAATACTTCTTTCACTTTTTCTGCTCTAAAGAATGTTTTTGTGTCGGCTGAAAATGCAGTTCTTCAGCTAAAGAAGAAAGTCCTTTGATTCTCCCTGGTGAAGAGATCAGGCTGTCTTCACCAGGGAAAATTAAAGGACTTTCATCTTTAGCTGAAGAACTGTGTTTTCAGTCGACACAAAAACATACAGTCCAGGCCAAAGTGGTTGGTTTTTACTATAAACCTGAGTTTTTTCAGTTAAACCTAATACTTCTTCCACTTTTTCTGCTCTGAAGAATGTTTTTGTTTCGACTGAAAACACAGTTCTCCAGCTAAAGATGAAAGTCCTTTAATTTTTCCTGGTGAGAAGTGCCTGATTCTCCAGGCCAAAGTGAGATCTTCTTCCACTTTTTCTGCTCTGAAGAATGTTTTTGTTTCCACTGAAAACACAGTTCTTCAGCTAACGATGAAAGTCCTTTAATTTTTCCTGGTGAAAAGAGGCTGATTTTCCAGGCCAAAGTGAGATCTTCGTCCACTTTTTCTGCTCTGAAGAATGTTTTTGTTTCGACTGAAAACACAGTTCTTCAGCTAAAGATGAAGGTCCTTTGATTCTCCCTGGTGAAGAGATCAGGCTCTCTTCACCAGGGAAAATTAAAGGACTTTCATCTTTAGCTGAAGAACTGTGTTTTCAATCGAAACAAAAACATTTAGTCCAGGCCAAAGTGAGATCACTTTGGTTTTTACTATAAACGATTCTGAGTTTTTTCAGTTAAACCTAATACTTCTTCTACTTTTTCTGCTCTGAAGAATGTTTTTGTTTCGACTGAAAACACAGTTCTTCAGCTAAAGATGAAAGTCCCTTAATTTTTCCTGGTGAAAAAAGCCTGATTTTCCAGGCCAAAGTGAGATCTTCTTTCACTTTTTCTGCTCTGAAGAATGTTTTTGTATCCACTGAAAACGCAGTTCTTCAGCTAAAGATGAAAGTCCTTTAATATTTTCTGGCGAAGAGAGCCTGATTGTCCAGGCCAAAATGAGAACTTCCACTTTTTTTGCTCTGAAGAATGTTTTTGTTTCGACTGAAAACACAGTTCTTCAGCTAAAGATGAAAGTCCTTTAATTTTTCCTGGTGAAAAGAGCCTGATTCTCCAGGCCAAAGTGAGATCTTCTTCCACTTTTTCTGCTCTGAAGAAAGTTTTTGTTTCGACTGAAAATGAAGTTCTTCAGCTAAAGATGAAAGTCTTTGATTCTCCCTGGTGAAGAGATCAGGCTTTCTTCATCAGGGAAAATTAAAGAACTTTCATCTTTAGCTGAAGAACTGTGTTTTCAATCGAAACAAAAACATTTAGTCCAGGCCAAAGTGAGATCACTTTGGTTTTTACTATAAACGATTCTGAGTTTTTTCAGTTAAACCTAATACTTCTTCTACTTTTTCTGCTCTGCAGAATGTTTTTGTTTCGACTGAAAACACAGTTCTTCAGCTAAAGATGAAAGTCCTTTAATTTTTCCTGGTGAAAAGAGCCTGATTCTCCAGGCCAAAGTGAGATCTTCTTCCACTTTTTCTGCTCTGAAGAATGTTTTTGTTTCGACTGAAGACGCAGTTCTTTAGCTAAAGATGAAAGTCCTTTAATTTTTTCTGGTGAAAGTGAGGCCAAAGTGAAATCTTCTTCCACTTTTTCTGCTCTGAAGAATGTTTTTGTTTCGACTGAAAATGAACTTCTTCAGCTAGAGATAAAAGTCTTTGATTCTCCATGGTGAAGGGATCAGGCTTTCTTCATCAAGAAAAATTAAAGGACTTTCATATTTAGCTGAAGAACTGTGTTTTCAGTGTAAACAAAAACATTCAGTCCAGACCAAAGACTTAGGTTTTTACTATAAACCATTTTAAGTTTTTCAGTTAAACCAAATACTTCTTCTACTTTTTCTGCTCTGAAGAATGTTTTTGTTTCGACTGAAAACGCAGTTCTTCAACTAAAGATGAAAGTCCTTTCATTTTTTCTGGTGAAGAGAGCTTGATTCTCCAGGCCAAAGTAAGATCTTCTTCCAGCTTTTCTGCTCTAAAGAATGTTTCTGTTTCGACTGAAAACGCAGTTCTTCAGCTAAAGATGAAAGTCCTTTAATTTTTCCTGGTGAAGAGAGCTTGATTCTCCAGGCCAAAGTAAGATCTTCTTCTACCTTTTCTGCTCTAAAGAATGTTTTTGTTTCGATTGAAAACGCAGTTCTTCAGCTAAAGATGAAAGTCCTTTAATTTTTCCTGGTGAAGAGAGCCTGATTCTCCAGGCCAAAGTGAGATCTTCCACTTTTTCTGGTATGAAGAATGTTTTTGTTTCGACTGAAAACGCAGTTCTTCAGGTGAAGATGAAAGTCCTTTAATTTTTCCTGGTGAAGAGAGCCTGATCCTCACCCCAAACTGAGATCACTTTGGGCTGGATGATCAGGCTTTCTTCATAAGGAAAAATTACAGGACTTTAGCGTGCTTAGCTAGCCCTGGATTTACGTATACGCTAAACAAGTCATCTATCTTGCCCTACCATCTTGGGACACCCCCAAATAGGGTTGAGGACCCTTTTAGTAGTCGTTAAAATTGTTGTTCACCAAAATTCTTGAACCCTATTGAAACGTTAAAGTTCATGTGGTCAGGGATTCTAGAGGTAGTGTGATGACCTTTCTTTTTGTTACTCGCAATATTGGCCTCATATCTCAAATAGCTTAGGGCCTCATCGTGTCTAATGAGGTGTTTGGCTTCCCTTGCTTCGAAGAAAATTGATTTTGTGCAGCTTCGCTTGATTATAAAGGTTTTTTGCTTCTTTAGTTGAACCTGCATACTTTTCAGCTTCTCATATTTAACAAATATAGGAATTTTTCAGCTTTCTACCAGCAGTACCACCGGAATATAAGTGTACTGTACTTTAAAAAATTAATGAAATAAGTCAAGAATTTTTTTCTAGATTTCAACCTTAGGACTGACTATGAATAAAAAGTATGTGGCCATACAATCTATTTAAACCAGCAAGCCCAACTTGATGTGAAATTTTCTTCCACTCGGATGTCATGTGATAGATTCGGGGGGGGGGTGAGATAAAAATTGCTGCTTATATCTGACGGGGCCTCGTAAAAGACGGTGAGCTTTAACACGTAAATCAGCGGGGAGAATGCGGCAGAATTGCAGCGGTATGTCAGGGCTGACCGCTAAATGAAGGACCGAGGGACTTCAGTTTCAGCTTGCCAAGCCTCCTCTAATTTACTAACGTTCGTTAACGTGATTCGAATTAATTTGAGACTGCCACGCCACTCGCCGCCGCTGATTATGTATTTGCTAAATGTCTTGGATATTTATTGCTCTTCGAATTTTGACTTTTGCGGCCTTCTCGCCGAACTTGGCGAATCTTGCTCGTTTTTGTCGTTCAATATTTTCATGCTCAACGTCCGGACGCGCCAAAGTTGAACGAGGTTGATCCGCTGGGTGATCCGGTATCCCCTCCTGGAAGACATTCACGAAACACGACCTCTGCTTAATTTGATGTTTTAGTTGGATTTGTCTCCATTAAATTTTGATTCTACTTTGAGAAATTTTAATTTTTGGAAAAAATAGATATTTTTTAAAAATTTTCAATCTAACAAAAATAGAGTTATTAAACTTCAAGTGTATTATTCTCTTTTTCCTCGACATTGAAAAACTAAAAGGAAAAAACGTAAAATTGCTATTCTAATTCCAAGCTGTCGACTTTTAGATATATGATAACAATATTTATGTTTTAAGTCAAATTTACCAGAAAAATTTCGACATTTCGAAAATAGCATCGAATGTTAAAATTTTAAAAATCAAGATTTGGAAATAATTTTGAAAACATTAGAGCTTGTTAGTAGTGCAGTGACAAGTGGAGCGTGACGGTAACGCGAAAGTTTAACCCTTATACAAAATCGCACAACGAGCTTAAAGAAGTTTTTATTTCAAAAAGATTTCTTCTTATTTTTAGACTCTAAACTAGAAATTTTGAGCAAAAAGTTGAAAGCTCAACATATCTAAATCACACTAATTTTTACGTACTCGATGGTTACAAGTTCGTGGTACTTCAAGTGGTTAAATGAAGAAATTTTTAGAGGGATTTTCAGTCGTTAATTCGTGTCTTGGAATTAGTGGGGCGTCGTATGAATTCAGCGTTCGTCCGCTCTTAAATAAATTCCTCGCTGCAGGAATATTCGAGGAGGGAAAATAAACAGCTCGATATAAAAGAGGGAAAAGTGACGGTGTGATAAAAGTTTAGAAGGCAAACTTCATTAGATGTGTCTAGGTTCGATTACAGTGAGCAGAAATAAGATTTCTCACCTATGACCGGTATAGATATCAAGTTCCTCCCTCAGGATCTTAGCTCAGCGAGAGCAATAATCAGGTGCTCGCCTTCTACTCCGCATACCAACGTCCTAAATTGCCAAAGCTATCACCACATTTTCGCCTTCATTAACAGATATTATACCGCAAGGAGGGAAGCAATAATTTCGTTAACTGTCCGAACGTTTTTATTGACCGATGTTGCACCAGACGATCCGGATATCGACATACTATCGCCTCCTACGATTTCCTCGTGAATTTGTCGAGCTTTTGAACGCTTTTACTGACCAGTTAGGCCATTAGAAATCATGTATTATTATCTTACTACCTAATATGTGACCATACCTACTCACACAACCACTAATTTCGTTAAATGAATCGATTTTTAATTTCAACACTTTTCCAAAATTTCCATTTTTTTTTTAAATTTTCACCTTTGCATATTTCTTTTTTTTGAAAATTGGGCCTCGTTCCCAACATTTCCCAAAATGTCGACCTGGTTTTCAGATATAGAATCTCAGAAAATTTGATTTTGAAAATTTCGATTTTTGTTTAGAAATAATTTTTTAAAGTTTTGAATTTTTTGAAAACGTCGAGGTTTTTCAATGGTTGAATTTTTCTCAAATTTTCGACTATATTTCAAAATTTGAATTATTTTTTACTCCTAGATGAATTGATATCTTTTTTAAATTCGACATTTTTCGAAAATTTCGAATTTTTTGAAAGTTTCTCCTTTCTCCTGTTTTCCTTTTTCAATTTTCTTTTGATTGAAAATATCGATTTTATTTTCGGACCTTAGATTTTCAGAAAGTTTGATTTTGAAACTTTCGATTTTTGTTTAAAATTTCAATTTTTTAAAAATTTTATATTTTTTAAAATTGTCGAGTTTTTTCAATGGTTGACTTTGTCTCAAATTTTCTTTTGTATTTTAAATCCTCAACTTTTTTTTGTAATGATTCGATTGCTTTTGTAATTTCGACATTTCTAGAAAATTTCGAATTTATTCAATTTTTAGCCTTTTTAAGTTTCCTTTTGTTTCAAAATTTCGTCTTTTTCCAAAAATTTCGAATTTTTTTAAAATTTATCAATTTCAAACTTTAGACTTTTTTTTAAATTGCGACTAGCTTCAGACTTTAAACTTTTAGAAAGTTCGATCTTAAAAATTTCAATTTTTGTTCAAAATTGCAAATTTTGTTAAAATTTTGGGTCTTTGAAAACGTCGAGTTTTGTCAATGCTTAAATTTTTCTTAAATTTTCGATTGTTTTTCAAAATTTCAGCTTTTTTTTAATGAATCGACAATATTTTATTTTCCACCTTTTCGACAATTTAAATTTTTTTTTGGAATTTTCGCCTTATTGAATTCCTGTTTTTTTAATTTCGTCTTTTTCCCAAAGTTTTGACTTTTCAAAAATTTCGACTTAATTTTCAGATCTTAAACTTTTGAAAAATTCGATTGTAGAAATTTCTATTTTTGTTTTAATGTTCAATTTTTTAAAAAATGTTGAATCTTTAAAAGCGTGGACTTTTGTCAATGCTTGAATTTTTCTAAAATTTTCGATTGTTTCAAAATTTCAGCCTTTTTTTAATCAATCGGTTTTATTTTATTTTTCACATTTTTTGATAATTTCATTTTTTTTGGAGTTTTCGCCTTTTTGAATTTCTGTTTTTTTGTTTTAATTTAGTCTATTTCCTAAAATTTGGTTTTTTTTTTTAATTTCGACTTCATTTTCAGACCTTAAACTTTTGGAAAATTCGATTGTGGAAATTTCTATTTTTGTTAAAAATTTCAATTTTTTAAAAAATGTTGAATCTTTGAAAACGTCGAGTTTTGTCAATGCTTAAATTTTTCTTAAATTTTCGATTGTTTTTCAAAATTTCAGCTTTTTTTTAATGAATCGATTCTATTTTATTTTCCATATTTTCGACAAATTCAAATTTTTTTGAGATTTTTGCCTTTTTGAATTCCTATTTTTTTTTAATTTCGTCTTTTTCCCAAAATTTTGACTTTTAAAAAATTTCGACTTCGTTTTCAGACCTTAAACTTTTGAAAAATTCGATTGTGGAAATTTCTATTTTTGTTTAAAATTTCAAATTTTTTTAAAATTTTGAGTCATTTGAGTCATTTTGAGTCGAGTTGTGGCAATGCTTAACTTTTTGGAAAATAAATCGATTTTATTTTATTTTCCACATTTTTCGATAATTTCAATTTTTTTTCGAATTTTCGCCTTTATAAATTTGTTTTTCTTTATTTCGTCATTTTCCCAAAGTTTTGTCTTTTTTAAAATTTCGACGTCATTTTCAGATCTTTGGAAAATTCGATTTTAAAAATTTCTATTTTTATTTAAAATATAAGTTTTTAAAATGTTAATATTTTTTTAAAACGTCCAGTTTTTTGGATGATTAAACTTTTTTATTTATCAATATTTCGGGTTTTGTAAATGTCAGACATTTTCTAAAATTTCGAGATTTTTCAAAATTTTAACTTTTTTCACTTTTTTGAAAATTTTTGAATTCCGATAATTTTGATTTGTTTTAATGTTTGCTCTCGAAAACTTTAGGTTTTTTTGTTGTTGAAAACCTGGTAATTAAGTTGGGATGA
Organism: Dastarcus helophoroides; assembly: GCA_028583605.1. NCBI lineage: Eukaryota > Metazoa > Arthropoda > Insecta > Coleoptera > Bothrideridae > Dastarcus > Dastarcus helophoroides. The sequence goes on along the minus strand of CM053332.1, from coordinate 27,613,331 downwards.
GTTTAAATTTTTTCAAAGTTTGATGTTTTCAAGAATTCGACTTTATTTTCAAAGCTAAGACTTTTCTGAAAAATCTCGATTTCTTGTCAAAACATTTACTTTTTTTAAGATTTTAAATCAAAATCTTGAAAAAACATGAAACTCAAAAAAAGGAAAATTTGGAAATGGGAAAAACGAAATATTCAAAAAAAATAGAAATTTTGAAAAATGGTCGAAATGTTGAAAAACGATCCAAATTTTAAATTTCCCAAAATATTAGAATTTTTAAAAAGACCGAAAATTTTGAAGACGATAGAAATTTTAAAAAACAGTTTAAACTTTTAAAAACTCCAAAATTTTAAGTTGGATTTAAAAAAAAAATTAAAATTCTCATAAAAATTTAAAATTTTCAAAAAGAAGTTAATATCTTTGGGAATAATCAAATTTTCGAGAAAGTCGACAATTTCAAAAATTTTGACATATTTAATAAAGTCAAAATTTAAAAAAGATTGTCGACATTTCGGAAACAAGTTCTAAATTTGACCAAAAATTACCCCATTATCAAAAAATTTCAATTTTCAAAGGAAGAATAAGAGGAAGAATAAAAGGAAGAGAAAGAGAAAAAGGAACAGAGGGGGAAGAGGAAGAAAAAGAGTTAGGGGAAGAAGAGGAGGAGGAAGAGGAAGAGGAAGAGGAAGAGGAAGAGGAAGAGGAAGAGGAAGAGGAAGAGGAAGAGGAAGAGGAAGAGGAAGAGGAAGAGGAAGAGGAAGAGGAAGAGGAAGAGGAAGAGGAAGAGGAAGAGGAAGAGGAAGAGGAAGAGGAAGAGGAAGAGGAAGAGGAAGAGGAAGAGGAAGAGGAAGAGGAAGAGGAAGAGGAAGAGAAATACGAAGAGGAAAAGAAAGAATAAGAGGAAGAGGACGAAGAAGAGAAAGAGGAAATGGAAGAGTAATAAAAAAAGGAAGAGAAAAAAAGAGGAAGAGGAAGGGAAAGAAGAAGAGAAGAAAAAAGGAAAAAAAGAAAAGGAGGAAAAAGAGAAAGCAGAAGGAAAAGAAAAAATAGAAATAAAAGAGAAATACGAAGAGGAGGAGGAAGATTAGGAACAAGAAAACAATGAGTATATTTTCATTTTTCTAGAATTAGGAACTGAAAAATGAAACTTCCAAATTCAGACTGGAGAAATTACGAATTCAACTGAATAAATTGACGAATGCGCGTCTTTTATGAAAGAAAAAGGAATTCTTTAAACAAAAAAATGTTCAGTTCTTAAAGCAGCTTCTATTTAAACAAGGAATTATTCTTACAGTAGATCAACTAATATTCAGTTGCGGATTTTCATTATTCTCGAAGGGAAAGAAAATTTGTAACTTCACCTGGAGAAACTAGTAATTGAGCTGAGGAAGTTGACGAATTTCTGTCTTTCAGTTGAAGTTCAAATGAGAAAATGTGTTTTTAGCTCTAAAGCAGCTTCTGGTGAGGCAAGAGGTTCTTCTCATCAGGACAATGAATGGTCAGAAGAGTTTCGCTCTGATATGGTGGACATACTGAGTTACCGTGTTCTTCTGTCTAAACTTTCTTATCCTTTGTACCAATTTTCAATTCAGAAGACTTTCACCTCTGGTATGGTGGACATCCTGAGTTACCGTGCTCTGATGTTTTGAAATTGGCCTTTTCATTTTTGCATATTCCCTCATATTCCTCTTTTCATTTATTGTTTCTTTTCTTTGTTCCTGAAGAAGCCCCTTACGATGGTGGGCGAAACGTCGAAAACTTTTAGTAGTTCTTTGACATGATCCAGTCCCGGAAGAAGTATTTCCTGTAACGAATGGTTAGATTTTCGTTGGTTCGAGTGGGGCTTAGTTTAGTTTTTCAAAGGTGCGCCCGTTACAAATCGTTCTTATTTTAATCTGATCTTGCACAAGATTCTTTTGGGTACACATCTAAATTCGAATATTGTAAAGCTTTTATTGCACTAGGAGTAATAAATTTTAAATATTTACAGTATCGCCGGGCACACATATCGGCTTAACAAAACATCAATTACTGTTTGTTTTGGTGTTCTGTTGTGGAGCATTAAAAAGGAACTACCGCGCATTTTCTTTTAACCTAACACATAAATCATTACAAACAGTGAGCAACAAATAAATGAATTTATTTATTAGTCGTAAACACTTTCCCATAAAATTCATGATGCTTACAATGTTTAACAGCTTTAGATTTTATTGCGCACATACTTCATTATATGATCTGTATTTTATTCTTTCTTAATATGGTCTCATACTCTTTACACTCGTCATCACACACGTCTGAACTTTCATATATCATTATTTTTATGCAGATCCTAATCTTTTTTCCCTTTAATTCGAAACCGTTTTACCTTGACCAATATCGATAGCATTTAAGGTAATTAAACTATAAAATTGCTACTTTAGTTTGGTTGGCAAAATATCATGTTATCAATGTGTTAAAACGTTGGAATTTTTTTGGTGTTTCAGGTCCAAATTCATGTGCCAAGTGAAACTTGGCAAAGACATTGTGTCGCGCAGCGGATTTTAATTAATTCGAATGTTATCTCTTCGACTCCTCCATCGCCAGGTCGGAATTAAAGCAAATTAAAATACAACTCGATCAATCAGTCTGTTTGTTCGTCAGCCAACTGAGATCAATCATTTAGCTGCTTTACAAATCTGGCCTTTACCTGATACGAGGCCATACAATGCCTTCAGGTTCTCATCTGCTCCGTCATCGTGCAAGAGACGATTGATGTCAAATTCAAAACACACAGGGCTTCAATCATCGCCTGTCACTCCTCGATTGCCCTAATCAAGCATTCCATGTCAACTCCGCCACAGGTTGTTATAAAAGGCGTATATCTACTTCTCTGAAAAGGTTAATTTGTGGGTAGCATGAACAGCTCGTACGCATTAAAATATTTCCTAATGACTCGTTGGCTCAGTATGGCAGAATCTCTCCAGATAAGGCAAAATTGCAACTACGCTGTTACGACCCTCGACGTATGACTGAAAAAACGATCTGATCCATTCTTCGGAGCAAGTTACATATCGTCAGCTCTTATCAGTTGCGAATCTATTCTAATTTGGATTTGCAACCATAATTCGTTTAAACTTGACCTTTTACGAGTATCAAAGGTCAAAGCTTTTGTCAAAAATTACATCTTGAAGTCATTTCGATTTATTCGAAATTCAGGTTCTGCAATCACAACTCAGATCCTGAAGTCGAAATTTAGATTTAAAAATTGAAATTTTGATTTCGAAATCAAGTGGTAGGGACTAATTTAATTTTATTTGTTTCAGATGCAATGGGATATCTGGATGGTTAGAAAAAATAGTAAGTTAACTTTAACAATAAGGAAATAAATTTGAAAACCTTCCTTCGTTTGAAATGGAACAAAGAATGTTTCCTGACTTCCCAACGTGGTAAAACGTGGTAGGAGTTAAATTATACTTTTTTTTTTAATTCCAATTAACAAGTCCGTCATTCACAAGTCTCCCAGCGGATAATAAAATGATTTTTATGAAATTATTTATTGTCGGGCCGCCCCGCTACACATATACGTATGTGCGTTGAATTTACGGCCGCCCGTTTCATAAAAGATTGACTTTTAATCTCATTTTCAGGTAAAGTATAAATTTATAACTGAAATATAATATGTAAAATATATGGACAGGTTCGCTGTAAAGTTAATATGCGCAATATCGTCGTTAATTATTTATTTACAAAAACGCCGGTTTAATAGCAACATGGCCGACTATAAATTCCTTTCTGATTAAAGATATTGCAAATAAACGTTCAACGTCCCGCTGCGGTCGAATCAGAAAACCGATCAACTTGTTAAATAAAACAAACGCGAATGAATAAGATAAAGAATAAAAGTTAACTCTTCGGATGCGATTTCCGAATAAGTGCCCCGTATTTTTCCAAAAATGATCGCTTCCTTCAATACGATTCAATTAGAGCTAATTTTAATTACACTATAACTTCCCCACGATGCATCATTACCTACAGTAATTTATGAAGTCAAAAGTAAGAAAACCAAGCCAGAAAACTTCATAATCCTTCGAATTCGTCTTTGATCTGGTGGAACTAATTTGCTCAGTTGAAGACCAAAGGGTTTTTGGTAATTCAAACGCAAAAAGTCTTTCGATTGGCAATTCGACCACCTCTCTGAAGTACACGCAGTTTAACCTTCTGTGATTTCACAAATCACTAACTCTGGAATTCTGGATGATTCCGATTGCACTATCCCTTTAGTGAATTTCAACTTTAAAATTGAAAATGTGAGTGACATTTTAAAAAAATTTCGAGTGTGTAAAAGAAGACTCTTTTCTCGAAACGTTGCACCCCCCAAATCGGACATATTTTATTTTTAAAAATTAGCTTCGCTTCCCAACTGGGCATCATTCTGTTTGAATTTCTCGGACCTCCAGCTTTACCTAAATCGAATTAGAGTCGATCTTTATCGGTTTTTTTTTTAATATAATCCGCTTGGCAAAGTCGCTATCCAACTGGGGGGGAATTATTTCGGTCCGTTATTAATTTATAGTCAGTCGGACGTACGCGGTATTCCAATGAAGCAGATAAATTGTCCTTTGGACATGTTTATGATTCGACTTCGTCAGACGTGCTCGATATAGATTCGGTCGCCGTTTCTAAGCTTTCTTTGACAAATGCCACTCTCTCGTGTGTGTCATTGATCTAATTTAATTTCTGATATAAATCCTTCACGTCTTTGTCATCTCCTTCATAAACGCGAGTCGCAAAAATAAGTCGACCTAAAAAATGCGACGTAATCAATTCATGCGACGTACGTCGCCAATTTTTTTTCCCCCCAGTTAGATTTTTTCGCCGACTTCAAGTTTAAGAACTAATGACTTTATTATGTTTATGGAAAATAAAGTTCATAAGCTTTGGGTCAATACATTATCCTGGATGATTTACGATGAAATTGTTTCAATATAGCTTCTGCATCACGAAGTTTGGTAACATACGCCCCGTTTCCTGACTCACCTTTACATGAATGTCCGCAGCGCCCCCTAGATTTATAGATGTAGCCGGAGTGACATCGCGGGTTCTGAGCGCGTTTAATTATAATACTTTATTGCCCAATAAATCTAAAGGCTGTTGGCCCCCCCTTTCGCCCGCTTTGAAGGATATCGTTCAATTCTACAGACCCTGACATATTTTATGACCGAATTATGCGTTATTCTCCCAAGCGTTTCCTTTCTTTATCTCCCTAAATGTCGATCTTCCATCCCTTCTGTTTCAGAAATGTTTGTGGTACTATGGAGACGAATTAACTGAAATTAAATCAAGCGCGAAATAAATGCGTGTTCTTATTCAGGACCTTTCAGACCGACTATTTCGGAACAGTGGGCTGGGGCAATTAGAAACAAATAGGTAATAACAATAAGGTAATAAATTGCCCGGCGTTTTTCAACCCGGTACCTACACAGTAATTCCTCGAGAAAATTTATAACTTTACTTTTCTTTGTCTCTTTCGCTTCCCGTTAAACTGAATTGGCATCGGCCTCGAAGAAATTCATTAAGAACGATGTGACATACCAAGAAATTAGAATCGAAATCTCAACAAATTTCTTTATTTTTGGCTGCTCCCCAGAGGAAATTAACTGAAAGGGCGTTTTTCGTATTTTCAGACAAATTTGCTATTCAACAATCGAGAGTCAAAAAGAAGAACCGATTGTTCAAATTGTTTCATATTGAAAGCCACATATGTAACTTAAAAGTATTGGAGCTTTCATCAGAAGAAGCAGAAAAAGAAGAAGGAGAAGCGGAACGGAAGAAGGAGGTGGAGGATAAAAAAGACTAAGACGAAGAGTAAATGGAGGAGTAAGAAGAAGAGGAGGAAGAGAAGGGGAAAGGAAAGGGGAAGTAAAAGAGGAGAAAGAGGAAACAGAGGAAGTGAAGGACGAAGAAGAAGAGGAAGTAACAGAAGAAAAAGAGGAAGTAACAGAAGAAGAAGAGGAAAGGTAACTGAAGGGGGAAGTGAAAGAGGAAGAGAAAAATGAAGTAGAAGAGGAAAAAGAGGAAGAAGAAGAAGATAAAGAGGAAGTAAAAGAGAAAGAATTAGAAGAAGAATATCAAGAAGAAGATGATGATGAAAGAGGGGAGAAAGTGGAAGAGAAGGAAGAAAAAGACGAGAACGAGGAAGTTAAAGAAGAAGAAGAAGAAGAAGAAGAAGAGGTAAGGGAAATGGAGGGGGACATGGAAGAGGAAGAGGAAAAGGAAGTAGAAGAGGAAGTAAAAGAGGAAGAAGAGAAAGAGGAAGAAGAAGAAGAGAATGTGAAAAAGAAGTAGAAGAAGAGGGAGAGGAAGAAGAGAAAGAGGAAAAAAGAGAAAGAGGAAGAAAATGAGAAAGAAGAAGAGTAAGATAAAGAGAAAGCAGAAGAGGAAAAAGAAGACAAAGAGGAAGAAAAGGAGGAAGAAGAAGAGTAAGATAAAAAAGAAGATAAAGAGAAAGCAGAAGAGGAAGAAGAAGAGGAAGAATAATAAGAAGAAGATGCTGATAAAATAGGGGAGGAAGTGGAGGAGGAAGAAGAAGAGGGCGAGAAAAAGGAAGTAAAAGAAGAAGAAAGGGGAAGGAAAATGAAGGTTGAAATAGAAGAGGAAGAGGAAGAGAAAAAGGAAGTAAAAGAGGAAGTAGAAGAGGAAGAAAAAGAGGAAGTGAAAAAGGAAGTAGACGAGAAGGAAGAGGAATAAGAAGAGAAAGAAGAAGATAAAGAGGAAGTAAAAGAGAAAGAAGAAGGGAAGAAGAAGATGATGATCAAAGAGGGGAAGAAGTGGAGGAAGAAGAAGAAAAGGACGAGAAAGAGGAAGTAAACGAAGAAGAAGAAGAGGAAAGGGAAATGGAGTGGAACGTGAAAGAAGAAGTAGAAAAGGAAGTAATAGAGGAAAAAGAAAAGAAAGAGAAAAAAGAAGCTGACTTGAAAAAGAAGCAGAAGAGGGGGGAGAGGAAGAAGAGAAAAAGGAAAAAGAAGAGAAAGAAGCAGAAATGGAGGAAGAAGAAGAATAAGATGAAGAAGATAAAGAGTAAGCAAAAGAGGTAAAAGAAAAGAAAGAGGAAGAAAAGGAGAAAGAAGAGTAAGATAAAGAATAAGATAAAAAGAAACCAGAAGAGGAAGAGCATGAGAAAAATGAAGAGGAAGGAGAAGGGAAAGAATAATAATAAGAAAATGATGATGAAATAAGCGTGGAAGTGGAGGAAGAAGAAGAGGACGAGAAAGAGAAAGTAAAAGAAGAAGATGAAAAGGAAAGGAAAATGGAGGGGGAGGTGAAATAGGAAGAGGAAAAAGAAGTAAAAGAGGAAGCAGTAGAGGAAGAAAAATAGAAAGAGGAAGAAGAGGAAGTGAAGAAGGAAGTGGAAGAGAAGGAAGCGGAAGAGGAAGAGAAATTACAAAAAGAAGGGAAAGGGGAAGAAAAGGAGGAAGAAGAAGAGTAACATAAAGAAGAAGATAAAGAAAAATCGGAAGAGGGAGAAGGGAAAAATGAAGAGGAGGAGAAAGAGAAAAAGAAATAGGAAGAAAAAGGGGAAAAGAACAAGAGGAAGAGGAAATGGTAGAGAAATAGGATAAGGAGTAGTATGACGAAAATTAAGAGGAAAAAGAAGAAAGGAAAAAGAGGAAGAAGAAGAGGAGGTAGAAAAATAGGAAGACCAATAGGAACAAGAAAAAAATCAGAAGAGGAGGAAAAAGGTAGAAGAAATAGGAAAAAAAGAAAGAAGAGAAAGAAGAAGATAAAGGGGAAGAATAAGAGAAAGAGGAAGAATAAGAGGAAAAAGAAAAGAAAAAGGAAGAAGAGGAACGAGAAGAGAAAGAAGAAGAAGGGAAAGAATAAGAGAAAATGGAAGAGAAATAGGAAGAGGAAAAAGCGGAGAGGAAAAAGCGAAGCGAAAAAATAAGAAAAAGGTGAACCGAAGAGGAAAAGAGGAGGAAGAGGAAGAAAAAGTGGAAGAAAAGAAAGAGGAACAAAAAAAGCAACAGGACGAGAAAGAGTAAAAGAAGGAGAACTAAAACAAAAAAAAGAGAAAGTGGAAGAGAAAGAGGAAGGGCAAGAGAAAGACATAGAGAGAAAGAGAACGCAAAAATGGAAAAAACATAGAAAGAGGAAGAATAACAGGAAGATAAAGCGGAGAAGAATAGGATGAAAAAGAAGAGGAAGAGAAAGTGGAAGAAGATTATGAGAAAGAGGAAAAGGAACAGGTAGAGAAGGGGAAATAGAGAAGAAATAGGAAGAGAAATAGGATGGGGAAGAGGAAAAGGAAAAAAGGAAGAGAGAGAAGAGGAAGAGACGAAAAGAAAGGGAAGAGAAGGAAGAAGAAGAAGAAGAAGAAGAAGAAGAAGAAGAAGAAAAACAAGAAGAAGAAGAACAAGAAGAAGAAGAACAAGAAGAAGAGTCGCATCGTCTATATTAAAACAAAGAATCGCTGTTCAATCAGAATCGTTGAGCTATGGATAATTGTGTAAACTACAGACTTACTGCTCTTTGGTCAGAAGCGGACTTACCTGAAAAAAAAAATAAACAAAGCATCAGTATAAAGTCACAAAAGAAATTAAAATAAAGTCAGAGAAAAAACCTTTTTCTGACAAAGCTTCTAAAATTTTAGAATAATGTGGATTATGATAATAATACGCAGCAAACTTTTTTTTGCTGCTACTGATTTTTGTCGATTTTACAGGCGTGCTAAAAAGTTGTTCACGATAGAAATTCCAAAATATCGAAAAAACTTTGATCTCAGAATTGAAATCTCGAAAAATAATGAAAAACTCTTCTCAGAAACATCCAGCAAAAGTTGAAATTTCGAGACAAATTTCAAACTATTGAAAAAAATCTCGAGCTTAAAATTAAAATTCCGAAAAATAACGAGAAACTCCTCTCGGAGAAGAAACGACCAGAAAAAGTCGAACTTTCGAGATAAATTTGAAACTATCGAAAAAAATTACGTCCTTAAAACTGAGATTTCGAAAACTAATGAAAAGCCCTTATCAGAAGAGAAACGCCCAGAAAAAGTCGAAATTTCCAGAAAGAAATTTTCGAGATAAACTATCGAAAGGAATTTCGACATCAAGATTGAAATTTCGAAAAATAATGAAAAACTCTTCTCAGAAAAGAATCGAACAGAAAAAGTCGAAAAAAAATATCGAAAGAAAATCTTGAAAATAGGTAATTCTGATTTAAAACGCAATTTTCCAAATTTAAATATCGAGAACTTCGAAATTTAAATTTCAAGAATTTCTAAATTTAAATTTCGAGAATTTCGTAATTTAAATTTCGAGAATTTCGAAATTCTTGAAATTCTCGAAAATTTAACTTTCGAAGTTTTCGACATTTAAATTTGGAAACTTTAATTTCAAGAATTTCGAAATTTAAATTTCGAAAATTTCGAAATTCTTGAAATTCTCGAAATTTAGATTTCGAAATTCTTGAAATTCTCGAAATTTAGATCTCGAAATTCTTGAAATTCTCGCAATTCATAAAATTCTCGAAATTTAACTTTTGAAGTTTTCGACATTTAAATTTGGAAACTTTAATTTCAAGAATTTCGAAATTTAAATTTCGAGAATTTCGAAATTTAAATTTCGAGAATTTCGAAATTTAAATTTCGAAATTCTTGAAATTAAAGTTTCCAAATTTAAATGTCGAAAACTTCAAAAGTTAAATTTTGAGAATTTCAAGTAGAAATTTAGATCTCGAAATTCTTGAAATTCTCGAAATTCTTAAAATTCTCGAAATTTAACTTTTGAAGTTTTCGACATTTAAATTTGGAAACTTTAATTTCAAGAATTTGGAAATTTAAATTTCGAGAATTTCGAAATTCTTGAAATTCTCGAAATTTAGATTTCGAAATTCTTGAAATTCTCGAAATTTAGATCTCGAAATTCTTGAAATTCTCGAAATTTAGATCTCGAAATTCTTAAAATTCTCGAAATTTAACTTTTGAAGTTTTCGACATTTAAATTTGGAAACTTTAATTTCAAGAATTTCGAAATTTAAATTTCGAGAATTTCGAAATTTAAATTTCGAGAATTTCGAAATTCTTGAAATTCTCGAAATTTAGATTTCGAAATTCTTGAAATTCTCGAAATTTAGATCTCGAAATTCTTGAAATTCTCGAAATTCTTAAAATTCTCGAAATTTAACTTTTGAAGTTTTCGACATTTAAATTTGGAAACTTTAATTTCAAGAATTTGGAAATTTAAATTTCGAGAATTTCGAAATTCTTGAAATTCTCGAAATTTAGATTTCGAAATTCTTGAAATTCTCGAAATTTAGACCTCGAAATTCATAAAATTCTCGAAATTTAACTTTTGAAGTTTTCGACATTTAAATTTGGAAACTTTAATTTCAAGAATTTCGAAACTTAAATTTCGAGAATTTCGAAATTCTTGAAATTCTCGAAATTTGCATTTCGAAATTCTTGAAATTCTCGAAATTTAACTTTGGAAGTTTTCGACATTTAAATTTGGAAACTTAAATTTCAAGAATTTCGAAATTTAAATTTCGAGAATTTCAAGAATTTCGAAATTTACATTTCGAGAATTTCAAGAATTTCGAAATTTAAATTTTGAGATAAGTTTAATTTCAATGAAAGGAATGCATTTCTTTTAGAAATCGTTGGTTTAACAATTTAACTTTTTGAAACTCGTAATTTCAAATCAGCTACGTTTCGAAAACTCGATTTTTTGAAATTCGAAACCAATTTTCTTGAAATTTTCGAGTTTAAAGACGAAGTTGTGCATTCGGACCAATATGGTGATCAAATTAAAAATAATCATGGATATTTTCAAATTAATTGTAGACATCTTGATATTGGGTGGAAATTTTAAAAAATCTGAAGTTTTCAAAAAAAAATCTTAAAAGTTCGAGTTCAACAATAAACCCAAGATGGGAATACTGAGCACAAATTTAAAGAAACATCGAAATTTGTAGAGAATTTTTTGAATTTCGAAAAGGAATGATATTTTATTTGTTGCATACAAAAGGGTACAAGGAGCGTTACTGGGAACGTAATGTGACGACGGAGAAATATCCTTTAAGAGAAGATTCGTTTTAACATTTTTTTTTCTTCTCTTATTTTTTCTTTCAGTTAAAAAGTCAAGGAAGAAATAAGCGACGAAGAGAAACAAAGGATCGGATTCCACTTCGTCTACGACTTTTCCAATGAATTTCTCGTCATCGTCAGGTTTATGTTGCAAAAAAAAGTCGATAAAAGGCAAATTTTAAAATACTAGGGACAAGGACCATTGTATTCAACATAAAAAAAGTCCCCATGCCCCGATGTGTTTATATTCGAAGTGAATTAGACAAGATAGCGGAGGGAATTCGTCGTTTGACGTATTAAAGATTCAATAAATGTCCAGCTAGTCCAAGCAAACAGGACATGTCTAATATACCACATTTGGTTAGAGTTAACGTTGGGGATGTCTTTCCCACATCCAGAGGATCCGGCGGACGAATACTTTTCCGTCCTAACGGACAATCCGAACAACCCTACATATGCAATGAGCTGCCAGCTCGGAAATCACCGGAACAAACCCTGGAACATTTTCTTGTCATCGCCTTGTCTTTCGCGTTAATCGCATTTCGATTACAACCAGGATGTGCGATGTAAACAAGGTTACAAAGGTTATTAGTAGTGAGGTAACTTTCTTTCTTCTTTTTTACTCTCTTTTTTTTACTTTCTTCTTATTTACAGGTATTTAGCACGGTTGAGTGCTACATTTGCATTTTTGAAACCCATTTTTTTTTACTTCGGAAAGCCAATTTTTATTGATGACTCGTCGTACAATTGTTTTTACCAAAGAGCTAATCGTTTGGGGTAGATTTTAATAGTTTCCCGATTTAAACTTTTCCCGATCGATCTGTTCGTTTGACGGACGTAACAGGGGGATTTATCGCGGATGATGTTCAGGTGACAAGATTGTCCTCCCTCTTCGTCCCTCAGCATTCGGCATTGATCTGCCGCTGGTCATAGTCGACAAGAAGGTTGGGTGAGAAGAGGAAGGGAGCATGTCATTCGGACACCGCTGTCACTTCGATAGACATCTACGCGACAGGTTTTGGACGGAGAATCTCGTTGGCTTTCTCCAATCAATACCAAACAGTCAGTCGGCTGCAATGAAACAACTTACTTATGACTAAGTTTAAAAGGGGGCTCTTTTCGCGGGTGCATCTCCAGGCGAACCGATTTTAATTCCATCCGCAACATTGAATGGGAAATTTCCTTGATTATCGACCGCGAGAGAAAAAAATATTCCAATCAAAATAAAAAAAACACTTATTACCTAGTTTCAAATTTTCACTTCTGCCGGCAATCCCTAAAACTGCTTAAAGTCAAAAGTTGAGTAGTAATTTTTTTTGGATTTTGGAGAACGATTAGAGAAGTGAAATGAGGCAGACGGCGACAAATCATATCAATAATAATGCAACAAACTCAATTTTTAAAATATCAACTCAATTTCTAAAATTGAAGACATACAGTAACATGTTGAGGTGGCTGTTTTGCACCAACTTTGGCGCCACGACATTGTTTATAAACAGCGGGGCGCCCCCGGCCGCCAGGTGATTTTTCCTCAAATTCTCACAAGCTCCCGTAGTTCATGATGGATGGCGCACTCATTTACCCCCTCGAAATACCTAACGTCTCGGCACCTAATATTTATCGCGGCGGATAACACTAATTGATAGCTATAATCAAACTGCCCTAATATTACATCGGGAGCGATATTGCAATCGGAAAATTTATCCTCGAGTCGACGCATCGGACCTAAAACGGGTAATCATCCCGAGAACGGAATAATTCGGCGAATTTATCCCGAGACGCCGCAGGGGGCGAAATTTTGGACACTTCGGATACGAATTAGGGGGGATAATTGGACGAGAATCTTGGTTAAGCAAATCAAAAATCATGTTTGAGTAAATTAAAAATAACGTAAGATTCAGATGTTTAAAAAATTGACTTAGGAGCCAAAAAAATGAAGAATAGAGGGTTACTGTTTTCCACCTTTGATTTGCAAAATATTAATGCAACCCCCAGTAGAGGATTGTACTATAGATCTTAAAAAGTGCCACTAAAATGCAATAACAATTCTCTACTTTCGCTGCGAGAGCAAAATATGTTTCAAGCTGTGAATCGTAGCCCCAGTGGTTACCCATTTACTAATTTGAGTTATAGCAAAGTGTGCAAGGTTCAAAGAAGTAAGCTGACTAGAATTTTAAATCGTAACAAAATAAACGTACACTGGGACGCTTATTTATATTTAAGAGAACAAATCAGCAATTAAAGAGAGGGCCACGGTCTGGTAAACTTAAAAAAATGTATAAAGTACATTCTTCGAAGCTGCAGGAGGCAGTGTGCCGAATGGAATATTTAAAAATGTTGAATGGAATATTTACAAAATGCAAACGTTGAATATCAATCATGGTTACTCTAAAGCTCCATCAGTTCATACTTTAATAAAATTACAATTAATTGTACTTAAAACAAACAAAAAATGCAGCTATTTATCCTAGTATGAGTGACAATCCTAAAGTTCGGCGAGCTTTAACCAAGTAAAATTGTTCACGTCTTTTGTTTTTAATTAAAGGTCAATATAATGAGGAAAATTCGTGCACTTACCGACTACTACTGCGGCGTTCATGAAACTACCTGTCGCGTTATCTACCATGCGGGCAGGGATAGTTTAAAAGCGCGACGTTAAGGTCACATGCGTTCGAGCGCCGTTTACTTTATAAACGACCAAAGGATACAACACCCCTACAAACACAAACACCCCTCTGCCGAGGAACAGTCAAAAGTCGGTGGCATGAGTGGTTGTGACGTACCCCCTCCCTTTGCGAGAGACACGCAGGACGTGGGACAGCTTTGAACTGCTATCCTAGCTGTCTGTTGTTCTCTGACGAGGTCCTGCAGATTCATCTTTCTGTCACTGACAGAATTTATTTAGACGTGTGCTGTCATCGTGAAATATGCTCACCCTCTGGCTTCCTTTGACAAACCCGGACTTTAAGCAACAATAGAAATTGGAATTACGCTCAAAATTAACTAATTAATCGTAATTGTGTTCCTAGTTTTCCTAGATGCTGCATTTATGTACGTAACGTTTTTCACGATAAAATTCTCAAGATTTGTTTACCAGGATCCATATTGTTTATTTCGCTGAGAGACAGGAGATCATCAGATTAAAAATTATTAGAGAAACTAGCATCGCCAATTCCAAAATCTTCTAGACCTAGACTATTTCTAAGAAATTTCAATTTGTAGCAATAGAGGAATTATTGGAAAAAAAAGTGAGAATTTCCCTATTTAAATCCAAAATTTCGAAAAAATTCTAGGTCAAAATTGAGTTTTTTTTGAAATTATCGATTTGTTCTCAATGCAAGAGTTGTTTAAAAAGAAAAAATTGAAATCCCATATTTAATCAAAATCAAAAATTTCTAGAAAATTCCACATAGAAATTCAGTGTTTTTTCAAAATTTCTACTTTACACTAGAAACTTCATGGAAAATGTGGGCGATTTCTGAAAAATTTTAATTTCTATCAATAGAAACATTATTTCAAAAAAAAATATTGAAATTTCGTGATTTAGACCAAAACTCAAAATTTCGAAAAAAATCCAAATCAAAATCAATTTTTTTCAAATTGTCGGAAAAATTCCAAGTCGAAATCCATTTTTCTTTTAAATTTTCGACTTTATGCTGAAGCTTCATAAAAGATGTGTACGATTTTTAAGGAATTTCAGAAAAAAAGTTGAAATTTCATATTCAATCAAAATCCAAAATTTCGAGAAAATTCCACCTAAAAATTCAGCCTTTTTTCAAAATTTCGACTTGACGCTCGACACTTCAAGGAAAATGCGGGCGATTTCTAAGAGATTTTAATTTCTATCAATAAAAATATTATTTGAAGAAAAGAAAGTTGAAATTTTGTGATCTAGATCAAAAACCAAAATTTCGACTAAATTCCAAATCGAAATCGACTTTTCTGTAAAAGTTTCGAGAAAATTCCAAACCTAAATCGATTTCTCTTTCAAAAGTTCGACTTTACACTTGAAACTTCATGGAAAATGTGAACGAGTTCTAAGAGATTTCAGTTTACCTCAATAAGGAAATTATTTAAAAAAAAAACAGTAAGAATTTCGTAATTTAAATCGAAACCCAAAATGTCGAGAATATTCCGAATCGAAATCGAGTTTTCCTTCATAATTTCGATTTTCCCATCAATACAAGAACTTATTTGAAGAAGAAAAATTTGAAATTTCATATTTAATCAAAATTCAAAATTTCGAGAAAATTCCACGTAGAAATTCAGTAGTTTTTTCAAAATTTCGACTTTACACCCGAAACTTCATGGAAAATTGTAGGCGATTTCTAAGAAATTTTAATTTCTATCAATAAAACATTATTTGAAAAGACAAAGTTAAAATTTTGTGATTTAGATCAAAAACCAAAATTTCGAGAAAATTCCAAATCGAAATCGACTTTTCTGTCAAAGTGTCGAGAAAATTCCAAATCGAAATCGATTTCTCTTTCAAAATTTCGACTTTACACTTGAAACTTCATGAAAAATGTGGACGAGTTCTAAGAAATTTCCGTCTACCTCAATGAGGAAATTATTTGAAAAAAAAAGTAACAATTTCGCGATTTCAGGTCAAAACTCAAAATGTCGAGAATATTCCGAATCGAAATCGAGTTTTCCTTCAAAATTTCGATTTCCCATCAATACAAGAATTATTTGAAGAAGAAACAGCTTAAATTTCATATTTAATCAAAATCCAAAATTTCGAGAAAATTCCACGTAAAAATTCAGTGTTTTTTCAAAATTTGGACTTTACATTCAAAACTTCATGGAAAATGCGGGCGATTTCTGATTAATTTCTATCAACAAAACATTATTTGAAGGAAAGAAAGTTGAAATTTTGTTATTTAGATCAAATATCAAAATTTCGAGAAAATTCCAAATCGAAATCGACTTTTCTGTGAATGTCGAGAAAATTTCAAATCGAAGCTGATTTTTCCTTCAAAATTTCGACTTTACACTTGAAACTTCATGAAAAATGTGGACGAGTTCTACGAAATTTCCGTTTACCTCAGTAAGGAAATTATTTGAAAAAAAAATGAGAATTACGCGAATCAGATCAAAACCCAAAATGTCGAGAATATTCCAAATCGAAATCGTATCTTCCTTCAAAATTTCAATTTCCCATCAATACAAAAATTATTTAAAGAAAGAACAGTTGAAATTTCATATTCAATCAAAATCAAAAATTTCGAGAAAATTCCACGTAAAAATTCAGTATTTTTTCAAAATTTCGACTTGACGCTCGAAACTTCCTGGAAAATGCGGACGATTTTTAAGAAATTTTAATTTCTATCAATAAAAACATTATTTGAAAGGAAGAAAGTTGAAATTTTGTGATTTAGATCAAAAACCTGAATTTCGAGAAAATTCCAAATCAAAATCGACTTTTCTGTCAAAGTGTCGAGAAAATTCCAAATCGAGATCGATTTCTCTTTTCAAAATTTCGACTTTACACTTGAAACTTCATGAAAAATGTGAACGAATTCTGAAGAAATTTCCGTTTTACCTCAATAGGGAAATTATTTGAAAAAAAAGTGAAGAATTTCGCGATTTAGATCAAAACCCAAAATGTCGAGAATATTCCGAATCAAAATCGAATTTTCTTTTAAAATTTCGATTTCCCATCAATACAAGAATTATTTAAAGAAAAAACAGTTGAAATTTCGTATTCAATCAAAATCAAAAATTTCGAGAAAATTCCACGTAAAAATTCAGTATTTTTTCAAAATTTCGACTTGACGCTCGAAACTTCCTGGAAAATGCGGACGATTTTTAAGAAAGTTTAATTTCTATCAATAAAAACATTATTTGAAAAAAGAAAGTTGAAATTTTGTGATTTAGATCAAAAACCTAGAATTTCGAGAAAATTCCAAATCAAAATCGACTTTTCTGTCAAAGTGTCGAGAAAATTCCAAATCGAAATCGATTTCTCTTTTAAAATTTTGACTTTACATTTGAAACTTCATGAAAAATGTGGACGAGTTCTAAGAAATTTCCGTTTTACCTCAATAGGGAAATTATTTGAAAAAAAAGAATTTCGCGTTTTAGATCAAAACCCAAAATGTCGAGAATATTCCAAATCGAAATCGTGTCTTCTTTCAAAATTTCGATTTCCCATCAATACAAGAATTATTTAAAAAAAAATTGAAATTTCATATTTAATCAACATTCAAAATTTCGAGAAAATTCCACGTAGAATTCAGTGTTTTTTCAAAATTTCGACTTTACACTCGAAACTTCATGGAAAATGCGGGCGAGTTCTAAAAAAAATTAATTTCTATCAATAAAAATATTAGTTGAAAAAACAAAAGTTGAAATTTTGTGATTTAGATCAAAAATCAAAATTTCGAGAAAATTCCAAATCGAAATCGACTTTTCTGTCAAAGTGTCGAGAAAATTCCAAATCGAAATTGATTTTTCTTTCAAAATTTCGACTTTACACTTGAAACTTCATGAAAATTGTGGACGAGTTCTAAGAAATTTCCGTTTACCTCAATAGGGAAATTATTTGAAAACAAAAGGTAAGAATTTCGCGATTTAGATCAAAACCCAAAATGTAGAGAATATTCCGAATCGAAATCGAGATTTCCTTCAAAATTTCGATTTCCCATCAATACATAAATTATTTAAAGAAGAAACAGTTGAAATTTCATATTCAATCAAAATTCAAAATTTCGAGAAAATTCCACGTGGAAATTCAATGTTTTTTCAAAATTTCGACTTTACACTCGAAACTTCATGGAAAATGTATGCGATTTCTAATAAATTTTAATTTCTATCAACAAAAGCATGATTTGAAAAAAACAGTTCAAATTTCACGATTTAAATCAAAACCCAAAATTTCGAGAAAATTCCAAATAGAGATTGTTTCAAAATTTCGATTGTAGACTCGAACCTTCATAAGGAATGTGGACGATTTTTAAAAAAATTCAATTTCTATCAGTAAAAGAAATATTTAAGAATAAGTTTGGAATTTGGCTATTTGGATTAAAAATCAAAACTTCGAAAAAATTCCAAATCGAAATCGTCTGGGTTCGAACTCGAAACATTTTTTTGCCAAATGTCATCGAACTCGAAGTCTGAAGCTTTAGATCCTGTTAGCATTTTTTAAATTTAGTTTTTATTTGCTACAAAGGGAGGTCCAACCTCAAAATTTGTCATTTTTATGTTTCGTACTCGACATAAGTACTTGTGTCGAAGCCTTCGATAGTAATAAACAGTCGAAGGCAAATTTAACGTGTATACGTTAGGTTGAGTTGAACGTGAGGCGTGCTTTGTGCTTTCAGCCGAATGCTGGAAGTATTAAAGCCATTTTCTGCCACTGTTCGCATCTGAACATTACCTGTACCCATAAAAAATCGACTTCTAAACAGAACAGGCGATCTGTATGCTGGCTGAATCCCGATGGCAGAGATACAATCGCCCGGCGAGGGAATATATTCGCTAGAGGAACAATATATCGGCTTAATGTATACTAAATGAGGCCGCGGCGCCCTCTATTTCTCTACCCGTGCCCACCCTTGCTCGGCTTTTGCGTTAAACTAACGCCTTAATGTCAAGTTTATCAAATGGAATAATAGAACATAAACATATAACGTACATACACATGCATAAGTTATCGTCGCGAACTCTAAACCTGACGAGATCATTTGAATTCGTAACGGTTGCTTTCGAAATGAAAACTGGAAAACCCCCCACCAGCTTTGAAAAATCACCTTGGATGCTTCAAGTTTCCTAGAAAAAATCTTCTAGGACGTAGAGGTTTGAAGCCGTTAATACCAATTGGGTAAAATTTAGTAATTTACATAAAAATGCGAAAGTGTGTTTGTCTGTCTGTTTGTTCGCTTTTCACAGCTCAATTACTAGGGCGATTTTGACCAAAATTGGTATTGAGTCATCTTGTAAGGCATAGTCGTTAATAAGGTACGTTTTACCCCAGGAAACTATATCTGGTACTCCCAAACAAATAAATGTAATATCAAATAACCTTTCTTTATTTTCTATGATCGGACAACGACGATTGCGTCATCTGGTAGCTTAGCGCAACTTTACACGTAAATAATACTACAATGGTTTGATAGCGCAATAGGAGGCAACTTTGCTACCCAATGTGCAGCTGGGGACTCGCCCCCAAGCTGCTAAATATACATATCAACGAATTTTAACAAAACATCATTCTACATCTGCACGTACTCTTCAAAACTGTACATAGCTGATTAAGCTAGTTTTACCATTTCGTAATTGGGAACGTTTGTTTGATTGAAAGCTCCATCTAGCTCTATATTACAGAAATATTTGGTTCTTAATTACAACCGGAAACAAATTGGAACAAATTGGGACTATTTAAATTCTTATTCACTTAATTCGGCTAATTGGGCTAATTCGGCTAATTCGGCAGACTTAGTCGCGTAGTACTTGAAAGAAGATTTTGAACAGGCTTACATGGGCCTTATGCGGCTGAAAAAACTTCCCGCATTCGCTCGAATATTTCACGGTCGACTTCAGAAGTCGCCTCAGCTGAAATATAAATAGAAGAATCGTAAATTGCGTGTAAGTGGGTACTCAGGTTAGAAGAGAACGTAACGCAGTAGCGGATTGTTATGTGTGGCTCTATTAAAATTACGGACGCGGCAAGCTATTAGGCGAATGTCCCATAAACATGAAGTGCTTGCGTTACCCTGAGTGTCCCATAAAAATCCACGTGGGACGCGCTCCTATCACGCTACGTTTCCCATTCTCGATTATTATTGTAGAGCAGTCTTTCCTTTCGGCTGCTTTATTTTAATAGTGACGTTATATGTGGTGTGTATTCGCCATGTGATCCTCATGACATCTCCACGTCGATTCGATATATTAAGCCTCTACAATCGCACAGTTTTTCAAAGCAGAAGTATTTCACACTTCTTAGCCAAAGAATCTCTTGAATACACTGCGAAAATTTCTTCACTCAAAGCTAAAAATTAGGGACACGAATTAGCAGAATTCCCGACAGTTTTAATAAGAAATCTTCCCAATATGACAGAAATTGAAAGACATAAAATTAAAAAAAAAATCTGCATCGTTGATTTTGCTAAAATTAGTGTCACAAATTAAAGAAGAATTCGCAGCGAGAATCGGCCTAAATAAATTACGAAGTTAAACAAAAACTTTGACAAGAGTTTTCGCTTGAATATTTCACCTGAATTTGATAGCACACATGGTGAGCTTGCTTCATCCTGATTAGATTCGAAGGAGCGTTTAATTTGGAAACGTGGTATTCGTACGCCGGTTCACGTTCTTCATCGAAGGGCCATACTCTTCGTAATAAGTTGCAGGGGTGGCAACAATAGCAGCTCGACGTGATTGTCTCAAAGAGCGGCTATCAATAACAACTTTTACAGTAAAAATGTCACGGTGCGTCTCAGATAACTCTAACACACGTGCTACTGTTCCAAACCACACAGCCGCCACTCAATCTGGGCAGAGATGTGTTTATAACTCTCCGGAGATTTTATATCCCAACTTTCAGGAGAGGCTGCCAAAAAATTATATCTTTCGGGGAGCACAATTAAAGAAGTCGCGCCCCGAGTCGTCCCAACTCGTGCACCTTCGGCTAATACCCCGTTGAAGGCATCCCTTTTTTTCACTTTATTACGCCACGTATCTGCAAAAATTAACACTCCGATACTAGACACAAGTTTCAAAAATTTGAAACGAAAACATTTTATAAACATATTTGATACGTAAATCCATTTCCGCAAGCAATGTTTCCACCTCGAATCGTGTGTGCATGAAATTTCACCTAGATGTTTCCCATAATACGTAAGTGAGTATTAGGAGAGGATTTTTCAAAATTCAACCTCTAAAGTGGTAAAAATATATATTAATAAACCACTTAAAGTGTATGCAGTGAATAATATATGCGGCTATATTTAAAGTTGCCTATTCGCATTGAGAGCTGACCTTGAACCTTGAAATGGTGACAGTGAAAAAATTCATAATTTAGAAAATCCAACACGTAAATGTTTGAATGTTTCTGAAATGTTTAGCTTTTTGTTTAATATAAACTTCTAAACATTTAAATTTCAAATTGGAAATTTTGGTTTTAGTTTCGCACATTCGATGTTTAACTTCAAATGTCGAGGAATATTTTCTGACATTTTGAAGTTCCTTCTCAAAATTTCGATATTGTTTCCAAATTTCGCTTTGAAAGCATAGTGAGTAGGATGCGGAAACAAGGATAGATGGCGATGAATCGCCTTCTTAAACAAGAGAGGTTGTAATTTTTGGGAAAATTTCGTATTTAAAAAAGTACAAACATTTAAAGTAAATTAATGTTGTCAAAAGTCGAAACTTCTAAAAATTCAATTTTTCAAGAGGAATTGGAATGTTTTTAAAAAATCGAATTTACAGTCAGGTTTGCAAAAAGATAAAGTTTCGAGTCAAAATTTTAAAAAAGATATACATTTTCAATGACAGGATGGAGATTCTGAAAAAAAGCAAAAATTTTCAAAACTGAGGTCAAAAATGTAAAAAAAGTTAAAATTTTTCAGAAAATTCAAAACTTCTAGGTGAAGTCAAAATATTTGAAAAAAGTTGAAAAATTAAAAAGGAAATTTTCTAAAATATTATAACTTCCAAAAAATCAAAGAAAAGAGGACGGAAATGATAAAAAAAATTTCCGAAAATAATCAAAATATAAAAAAAAAGCCAGAATTTTAAAGAGTTGAAATTTTCAAAAAAAATCAAAACTTCAAAAAAGTTGTAAATTCCAAAATTAAGTCAACATTTCAACAAAAAAGTTGAAATTTTGGAGGTCGAACGAGACAATATGGACATTTTGAAAAGAGTGGGTATTTTAATATGTCAAAATTATCGAAATAATTCGAAATTATCGAAATAATTCAAAATGATCGAAATAATTCAAAATTATCGAAACAATTCAAACTTTTCAATAAAAATGGAATTCTTTAAAAAAAGGTGACTCGAGAATTATTTACCTTCTTTCATGCAGACGAATGCGCGGGTATTTGCTAGTTCTTTTTATAAATTTTAAGTTCAAACGTAAAATTTCGATTGAAAAAAGTCAGTATCTGAATAAAATGTAATTCGTTATTATTTTTTTAAATAGTAAATTCAACCTCGAAATGTTTCATTTTTTCTTCGAATATTCAAATAAAATATAAAATGTTAAGTTCTTCTAAAATTTAAAGTTTACGGTAATCTCAGTTTTAACCATGGGAACTGCCAAAAAAATGGGATATTCAAATCTGTAATCGAATATTAGGCTAGGAAATCGATTACTCCAGTTAGAAATCGAATAATCGTGTTAGAAATCGAATATTCGAGTTTGAAATCGAATATTCGTGTTTGAAATTGAATTCTCGAGTTTAGAATCGAATATTTAAGTTTGAAATCGAATATTCGAAATTGAAATCGAATATTCCAGTTTAAAATCGAATATTCGAGTTTAAAATCGAATAATCAAGTTTAAAATCGAATATTCGAGTTTAAAATCGAATATTCGAGTTTAAAGTCGAATATTCGAGTTTGAAATCGAATCATCGAGTTTGAAATCGAATCATGGAGTTTGAAATCGAATATTCCAGTTTGAAATCGAATATTCGAATTTTAAATCGAATAATCGAGTTTGAAATAGAATATTCGAATTTAAAATCAAATAATCGAGTTTGAAATCGAATAATCGAGTTTGAAATCGAATATTCCAGTTTGAAATCGAATATTCGAGTTTGAAATCGAATATTCGAGTCTAAAATCGAATGTTTGAGTTTGAAATCGAATAATCGAGTTTGAAATCGAATATTCAAGTTTGAAATCGAATTTTCGAGTTTGAAATCGAATATTCAAGTTTGAAATCGAATTTTCGAGTTTGAAATCGAATATTCGAAATTGAAATCGAATATTCAAGTTTAAAATCGAATATTCGAGTTTGAAATCGAATATTCGAGTTTAAAGTCGAATATTCTAATTTGAAATCGAATCATGGAGTTTGAAATCGAATATTCCAGTTTGAAATCGAATATTCGAGTTTTAAATCGAATAATTGAGTTTGAAATAGAATATTCGAGTTTGAAATCGAAGTCGAAATTCACAAGAATAGGTATTAGAATTTTGAGAAAAAAACTACGTACGCGTAGAAACGACCTCGAATATTCGAGTTTAAAGTTGAATATTCGAGTTTGAAATCGAATAATCGAGTTTGAAATCGAATATTCCAGTTTGAAATAGAATATTCGAGTTTGAAATCGAAGTCGAAATTTACAAGAATAGGTATTAGAATTTGGAGAAAAAAACTACGTAGGCGTAGAAACGACATCGACCTAAAAAAAACATTTTTCGAAATTCCCACTTTTTTCTTGAAATTTTAATTTTTTTCTCGAAAAAATGGACTTTTTTCCGAAATTTCGACTTATTTATCAAAAATTCGACCCTTTCCCGAAATTTAGACTATTTTCTGAAAATTTCGACTTTTTTTATCGAAAAATCGATTTTTTCTCGAAATTTTGACTTTTTTTATAAAAATTCGACTTTTCCCCGAATTTTCGACTTTTTTCTCGAAAATTCGACTTTTTCTCGAAATTTCAACTTTTTTATCGAAAATTTCGAGTTTTATCTCGAAAATTCGACTTTTTCTCAAAATTTCGATTTTCTTATCGAAAATTCGACTACTTTCTCGAAACATCGACTTTTTTTTCTGGAAATATCGATTTTTATCTTGAAAACTCGTTTTTCTCAAAATTTCGATTTTCCTATCGAAAATTCGACTTATTTCTCAAAAATTCGACTTTTTCTCGAAAATTCGACTTTTTCTCGAAAGTTCGACTTTTTTCTCGAAAATTCCACTTTTTCTCGATAATTTGACCATTTCCCAAAATTTCGATTTTTTTTTTGAAATTTCGATTTCTTTCTCGAAAATTCGACTTTTTTCGAAATTTCGACTTTTTTTTATCGAAAATTCGACTTTTCTCCTAATTTTCGACTTTTTTTTGGGAATTTTGATTTTTCCTCGAAAATTCATCTTTGTCTCGAAATTTCGACTTTTTTATCGAAAATTCGACTTTTTTGCAAATTTTGAGGCTTTTTTTGAAAATTTCGACTTTTCTGAAAAGTTTAAAATTTTTTTGAAAATTTCGACTTTTTTTTTTCGAATTTTCGGGATTAAAATCGAAAATTTGGACTTAAAATCGAAATATTAATTTTTGTTACATAAATTACGAGTTTTTTAAAAGAAATGTTGAGTTTATTTGCCTAATTTCGAGTTTGAACCTTAAATTTTTAACTTTTAGCCTTAATTTTTAAATTTTTTCTCCAAATTTCTACTAAAAACTTGAAATTTGAACTTTTTTTGAATAGAAATTTAGAGCTTTTACTTGTTCTCCCGAAACTTTCAAACGACTATTCAATTTTTTGCAATAGTTTTCAGTTTTTTTCTTTTTTTTGTGGAAAGTTTAAAGTAATCTCGGATTTAACCATGGGAACTTCCAAAAAAATGGAATGTTCGAGTTTGAAATCGAATATTAGACTAGGAAATCGAATATTAGACTAGGAAATCGAATATTAGACTAGGAAATCGAATACTCCAGTTTGAAATCGAATACTAGAGTTTAAAATCGAATACTAGAGTTTAAAATGGAATACTCGAGTTTGAAATCGAATACTCGAGTTTGAAATCGAATACTCGAGTTTGAAATCGAATACTACAGTTTAAAATCGCATATTCGAGTTTGAAATCGAATACTTCAGTTTAAAATCGAATACTGGAGTTTAAAATCGAATACTCGAGTTCGAAATCGAATACTCGAGTTAGAAATCGAATACTCGAGTTCGAAATCGAATACTCGAGTTTGAAATCGAATACTCGAGTTTGAAATCGAATACTCGAGTTTGAAATCGAATGCTACAGTTTAAAATCGCATATTCGAATTTGAAATCGAATATTCGAGTTTGAAATCGAATATTCGCGTTTAAAATCGAATATTCGAGCTTGAAATCGAATATTCGAGTTTGAAACTGAATATTCGAATTTGAAATCGAATAATCGAGTTTGAAATCGAATATTTAAGTTTAAAATCGAATATTCGAGTTTGAAATCGAATTTTCGGGATTAAAATGAAAATTTGGACTTAAAATCGAAATCTTAATTTTTGTTACATAAATTACGAGGTTTTTTTTAAAGAAATGTTGGGTTTCTTTGCCTAATTTCGACTTTAAACCTTAAATTTTCAACTTTTTAGCTTAAATTTTTAATTTTTTGTCCAATTTTCTACTAAAAACTTGAATTTTGAACTTTTTTTGAATAGAAATTTAGAGCTTTTACTTGTTCTCCCGAAATTTCCAAACGACTATTCAATTTTTTGCAATAGTTTTCAGTTTTTTTCTTTTTTTTTGTGAAAAGTTTAAAGTAATCTCGGATTTAACCGTGGGAACTTCCAAAAAAATGGGATATTCGAGTTTGAAATCGAATATTAGACTAGGAAATCGAATATTAGACTAGGAAATCGAATACTCCAGTTTGAAATCGATTACTAGAGTTTAAAATCGAATACTCGAGTTTGAAATCGAATACTCGAGTTTGAAATCGAATACTCGAGTTTGAAATCTAATACTCGAGCCGTTTAAAATCGCATATTCGAGTTTGAAATCGAATACTCGAGTTTGAAATCGAATACTCGAGTTTGAAATCGAATACTCGAGTTTGAAATCGAATACTCGAGTTTGAAATCGAATACTACAGTTTAAAATCGCATATTCGAGTTTTAAATCGAATACTTCAGTTTGAAATCGAATACTAGAGTTTAAAATCGAATACTCGAGTTTGAAATCGAATACTCGAGTTTGAAATCGAATACTCGAGTTTGAAATCGAATACTCGAGTTTGAAATCGAATACTACAGTTTAAAATCGCATATTCGAATTTGAAATCGAATATTCGAGTTTGAAATCGAATATTCGCGTTTAAAATCGAATATTCGAGCTTGAAATCGAATATTCGAGTTTGAAATCGAATAATCGAGTTTGAAATCGAATATTCGAGTTTAAAATCGAATATTCAAGATTGAAATCGAATATTCAAGTTTGAAATCGAATTTTCGGGATTAAAATGAAAATTTGGACTTAAAATCGAAATCTTAATTTTTGTTACATAATTTACGAGGTTTTTTTAAAGAAATGTTGGTTTTCTTTGCTAATTTCGAGTTTAAACCTTAAATTTTCAACTTTTTAGCTTAAATTTTTAATTTTTTGTCCAAATTTCTACTAAAAGCTTAAAATATACACTTTTTTTAAATAGAAATTTAGAGTTTTTACTTCTTCTCCCGAAACTTCCAAGCAACTATTCAATTTTTTGCAATAGTTTTCAATTTTTTCTTTTTTTTTTGTGGAACGGACTGGTCCTTGGTTATCTTCAAAAATTGAAATACAAATCTGGTCCCCTGAAACTGGTTTCAGGCGATAAGATTTGTATTTCAATTTTTTCTGGGTTGGACCGTTGCTTCCGAAACCGATCTATTTGGGTGAAACTGGTTGAAATCAGAACCGAAACCGAAACTTTGGTCGGTCTCTAATAATAATCATTAACTGTTGTGAAACCGAGCTCGAGGTTAATTCTGGAAATCCTGTCGAATTTTCGCCTTTTCGCGGATCACTCGTGCAATCGCAATAATTTCGACGTTGAACTCGGCGGAGAAAAATCGTGTAATGCATGTAATCCGCTGCCTATATACCGGTATGCGGTAAATCAATCCGAAATGAAGCATTGTTTGATGGCAATGGCTGTATAAATTATGAGATCATTTCAGTGGAATGTACTGATATTCACACAGGTGTAGGTCGTTCATCATATTTACTGCTTTACCATCGTTTTTAAACGGTTTGCACTGGTTAATTGTCAATCCTCGGTGGCCGCAAACGACTGCATTTGTTCGCGATTTCAGTAAAAAACAAATTGAATCTAGCTAATAACTTCGATTTTTGATTTTTGCGTACTTTCAGGGTATTAAAAAAATAGTCTTGGAGACTGCCGACAGAAGTGAAAATTTAAAAATAGGAAGTATGTAGTGTTGCAGTTCGAACCCACCCTAATAAACAAGTCAGTCAATATTGAAAATATTTTAAAATAAATAATGCCAAATTAACTTACCTTTTTATATTTGTCGTTTGAATGCGTATAGTCGTGTGGAAATGAATCCAATATTTATTGATAATGAAATACACTTTAATATGCTCTAATGTTAACAGTAGCCAACATTAACATTAGGGCATGTTGGTAACGCGTGTTAGTCACTCGAAACCACAAGTTTACCCCCTAACCTTGCACTCTTTTTATTTAGTGCACGTAATGTTCAACATCTTATCAGTATTGTCATCTGGCATTCACTGGAGCACAAAAGTTATAAATTTTACTCTATTATTAACTAGCACAGCTTGTAGATCTTGTGGTCGAAATTCGACAAATTGCATTTGTAAAAACGAAATTGTTTTTGACATAATTAATTGTTATTTATTTATATACAAATTCTAATTCTTATCTTGACGATATCACCAAAGGAATTTTGAAAATTACGACTTTTATCGAGAATTTCAGCATTTTTCAGATTTTATTTGTTTTTGAAAAATCTCATTCTATTTCAAAATTTTGACTTTTTCTCAAAACTTCAACTTGTTTTTGAACATTGGGAATTTTTGTTGTTAATCTCACTTTTTTTTAAATTCAACTCAAAAATAACACATTTCTTTTTGACTTTTTTTTTTAATTTACATATGTTTTAATTTAGATATTTTTTAATTTTAATTATTTTGAAAAAGTTCACTTCAAAATTGAAAGTTTTTTCCGAAAAATTTGACTTTTTTATTTAAACTTTTTCTGCAACTGTTGATTGTTTTCAAAATTTCGACCAATTAAATTTTCGACTTTTTAAAACCTTCAGTTCTTTTTGAAAATCCCGATTTTTTTAATGTCTGTTTTTGAAGATTACTTATTTTAAAAATTTTAACCTTTCAAAATTTTAATGTATTCCAAACTTCTCATTTTTTTTAAATTTTGACTTTTTGTCAATATTTGACTTTGTAGTCTGAAAATTTTTCAACACTTCTATTTTTTATAGAATTTTCGTATTTTTTTTAACCCTCGCCTTTGGAAATGTCAACTTTTTAAAAATTTCGACTTCTTTCAAAATTTGACTCTCAAATATTCGATCTTTTAAATGTTACAATTTTATTTAAAAAAATGGTTCTTTTTTTTTAAATTTTGACTTTTCGACCGTTCTAACTTTTTTTGCAAAGTTCATTTTTTTTAAAATTACGATTTTTCAAAATTTTCAGTTATTAAAATAATACTTTAAACCTCCAAGAGTTTGAAAGTTTTTATATTTTTGAAAATGTCTATTATTTGAAGTTATGGATTTTTTTAAAAGATCGGCCTTTTCTGGAAATTTTGACTTGGAAATTTGCATTTTTATTTGAAAATGTGTTTTTTAACAAGGTTTTAAAAAAAATCAGAAATTTCGAGTTTAAAGTCGGATTCTCGGCTTTAATCTCGAAATTTCGAATTTTTTCTCGAAATTTCGACCTTTTTTCTTAAAATTCCTTTTTTCTCGAAATTCCGAGGTCAAAGTCGAAATTTCGAAATTATCGTCGAAATGTCCATATCTTATGGTTAGGCAGTTAGGCAGATGACAGTTGCGTCCCACCGCTCTCCTTTACAAACAATATTGACAGTTGCCAGTAGGGTGCGTTCGGTAATTTCTCTTTTTAATAACCAAAATTACTTTTTTCCTCTCGAAATTTCGAGGCTAAAGTTGAAATTTTCAAAAAAAAATTTAAACTTTTCAGAAGAGTCGAAATTTTCAAAAAAAAAGTCGAAAGTTCGGAAAAAAGTCGAAATTTCGGGACAAAGTTGAATTTTCGATAAAAAAGGTGGAAATTACGAAGAAAAGTGGAATTTTCGAGAAAAAAATCGAAATTTCAAAAAAAATATCAAAATTTTAGGAAATGATCAAGTTTTCGAGAAAAAAGTCGAATTTTCGAGAAAAAGTCGAATTTTCGAGAAAAAAGTCGAATTTTCGAGAAAAAGTCGAATTTTCGAGAAAAAGTCGAATTTTTGAGAAATAAGTCGAATTTTCGATAAGAAAATTAAAATTTTGAGAAAAAGTCGAATTTTCGAGATAAAAACCGAAATTTACAGAAAAAAGTCGAAATTTCGGGAATTAGGCGCCTTTTCGATAAAAAAAGTCAAAATTTCGAGGAAAAGTCGATTTTTTGATAAAAAAGTCAAAATTTTCAGAAAAAAGTATAAATTTCGAATTTAAAGTCGAAATTCAGAGAATAAACTCAAAATTGCGAGAAAAAAGTCAAAATTTCGGGATTAAAGTTGAAATCCGAAAATTAAAGTAGAAATTTCGAGAAAAAAGTTAAAATTTCGAGCTTACAGTCGAAATTTCGAGAAAAAAATGTCGAAGTTTCGAAAAGAAAATCGAAATTTTCAACAACAAAAATCAAACTTTTCAGAAAAGTTGAAATTTTCAAAAAAAAGGTCGAAAGTTCGGAAAAAAGTTGAAATTTCGAGACAAAGTTGAATTTTCGAGAAAAAAATCAAAATTTCTAAAAAAAATTCGAAAATTCGGAGAAAAGTCGAATTTTCAATAAAAAAAAAGTCGAAATTTCGAAAATAAACGAATTTTCGAGAAAAAAATCGAAAATTAACAACAAAAAAATCGAAATTTCGGGAAATGGTCAAATTTTTGAGAAAAAGCCGAAATTTTCGAGAAAAAAAGTTGAATTTTCAAGAAAAAGTCGAATTTTGAATAAGAAAATCGAAATTTTGAAAAAAAAGTCGAATTTCCGAGACAAAAATCGAAATTTCCAGAAAAAAGTCGAAATTTCGGGAAATGGTCAAATTTTTGAGAAAAAGCCGAAATTTTCGAGAAAAAAAGTTGAATTTTTAAGAAAAAGTCGAATTTTGAATAAGAAAATCGAAATTTTGAAAAAAAAGTCGAATTTCCGAGACAAAAATCGAAATTTCCAGAAAAAAGTCGAAATTTCGGGAAATAGTCGAATTTTCGATAAAAAACTCAAAATTTCGAGAAAGAGTCGAATTTTCGAGAAAAAAGTGGAAAATTCGGGCCAAAGTGAAATTTTCAATAAAAAACGTCGAAATTTCGAGAAAAAGTCGAATTTTTGAGAAAAAAGTCGAATTTTTGACCAAAATTTCAATATTTCGAAAAAAAGTCGAATTCTTGAGAAAAAAAAGTCGAACATTCGAGGAAAAGTCGAATATTCGATAAAAAAAGTCGAAATTTCTAGAAAAAAGACGATATTTCGGGTTTGAAATCGAAATTTCGAGTTTAAAGTCTAAATTCAGAGATTAATGCCGAAGTTTGGAGGAGAAAGTCGAAATTTCGAGAAAAAGTCGAAATTGTCAAAAATAATGTTTTTTTAAGGTCGAGGTCGTTTCTGCGCCTGCGTAGTTTTTTCTCACAATTTTAATACTTTTTCTTGTAATTTCGACTTCTCTGGAATTTGTTACTTCTTTTTTTTCCAAAATGTCAACTTTTAAAATTTCAATCTTTTTTCATAATTGTCACTTTTATTGAAAATTTGAATAATTTCTCAAATTTTTGACCTTTTCTTTTGAACATTTGATCGTTTCAAAATTTTAACCTTTTCAAATCTTTGACTTTTTGGTAGACTGGTCCTTGGTCCTTGATTGTTTAAAATATTGACATTTTATCATCAAAATTTTGACTTTTTATCGAACTGACTTTCCTCACGCTCTGGAGCTATTTTCAAAATTTCGACTTTCGACTAAATTTTGGACATTTTTTAGATTTTCGATCTTTTTCAGAATTTCTACTTGTTTTTAAAAGTTTTCATCTTTTATCATCAAAATTTCGACTTTTTCTTAAAATTGTAACATTTTTGGAATGTGGACTTTCCCAAAAATTTCGACCTACTTTCAACATTTCGACTTTTTTTGAAAAGTTATATTGTTTCAAAACTTCGACTTTTTTGAACTTTTCGATTCTTTTCCAGAATATCCCGTTTTTGGTAAATTTCGACCTTTTATTATTGAATTAATTTTCGAGTTTTCCTCAAAATGTTAACTGTTTTCATAATTTGGATTTCCTTTTAAAATTGCGATCTCTTTAAAATCTCGACTTTTGTTGAAAAAAATTGACGTTCGTTTGAAAATTTCAATTTATTTCAAAGGTTAACTATTTTTTAAATTTCGAACTTTTTTGGAAATTTTAAACTTTTTGAAAACTCGAAATTTTGTCAAATATTTGATTTTTTCGAAATTGTTGATCTTTATTGGGAATTGCCATTTATTTTGAAAAATAACTTTTTAACGTCAAAATTTCTACTTTTTCTCTCCAAATGTTGACTTATTTCAAAAACTGGATTTCGTTCAAAACATCGCCTTATATTTCCACAACTTCAACTTATTTTTGAAAACAAAATTATTAGTGTTTAAAAAAATTGGCTTTTTTTCAAAAAATCGGCTTTTTTCAAAAAATCTTGACTTTTTCGAAAAGTTGAATTTTTTTCAAGTTTCGATATTTTTTTCGAAATTTTCGATCTGTTTTTGAATTTTCACTTTTTTTGAAAAGATCCAACTTTTATCAGAAAACTTCGACGTTTTCTCGAATTTTTGACTTTTAGGATTTGAACTAATTTCGACTTTTTTTAATTTCGACTTTTTTCCTGATAAATTCGACTTTCAAAAGTTGTATTGCTTCAAAATTTCGACTTTTTTGACATTTTCCATCCTTTTCTAGAAATTCCATTTTTTTGAAAATTTCGACCTTTTATCATTAAAATGTTGACTGTTCAAATTTTAACTTTTTCATAATAGAGACCGATTTTCAAAATTTCGACTTTTTTGGAAAAATTTTGAAAATTTTAAGGTTAATTTTTTAAATTTCGTATTTTTTTGAAAGTTTCAAATTTTTTGAAAAAATGAATTAGTTTAAATCTTCGACCTTTTCAAATTTGCGAACTTTTCTCAGAATTTCCACTTTTTTAAACATTTTAACTTTCTATTAACAAAATTTTAACTTTTTTTAAAAAAAATTTGAAAATTTCAACTCTTTCTTAATTTCGACGTTTGTTTCGAAAATTTTGATTTTTTTTGGAAAGTTTCTCTCTGAAGATGACAGCTTAGCTGTCAAAACGCGTTAGAGCAACCTTTGTTGTGTTTTTTAATCTTTCTTGGTTTCAGGGGACAAGTTCTGTGTTTCAATTTTTGAAGATAACCAAGGACCAATCCGTTCCATCAAACTTTTGGAAAGTTTATTTTTAAATTTCGACTTTTTTGAAATTTTCGACCCTTTTCTAGAAATTCCAGTTTTTTTTTAAGTTGTTTAGACCTTTTTTCATTAAAATTTCTATTTTTTCTCGAAATTTCGACTTTTTTCATAATCTAGACCGATTTTCGAAATTTCAACTTTATTTGAAAATTTTGTGGTTGAATTTTATAAATTTGATATTTTTTGAAAATTTCGAAATTTTTAAAAAGTTGAATTTTTTAAATCTTCGACTTTTTCGAAATTTATTACATAATTTCCACTTTTTTTTTGAAAATTTCAATCTTTTGTCATCAAAATTTCGCAGTACACTTGTTTTAGTCTAGATCATATTTATGATATTTTCTGAAGATATGTAATTAGTTCAGTAATTGACTAATTACAGTTTTTAAAATTCGTGGTGATTAGTTGCACATTCTCAAACAAATTTCAAGAGGTCGGTTGTCTTTCATTATAAATCTTAGAGGTTGGGTGTTTGTGTAAAGAATATTCGTTTACTTTTACTTCCTTTGTATAGAAAACAGTTCGGAATATAGCCTTCTGGTGAGTGTCAGACATCGCGACTAGACGTCACTTGATTGATGGATTGTCTATCATAATGGGTACGTGAATTCATCCATCTCTCCAGGATGACGTTCGACCCTCTCGTTTTGCACCAGGTATAAAAGAATTCACTCTTCAAACAACAAAAGAAACCGAAGTATAATTTCACTCAGTTTCTTCGCATCGAAAAATCATAATTACTTAAGAAATTTGACTTACGACGTAAAGCGTCTGCTTTAAGTCGTGCCTTACATATGAAACTAGTTTGTCATCGTGGAGTTGGGGGCTCTATTATGTGGAATCTCTGCGGCTAGCCAACTATTATCGACAAGCAGCTGTCGGCTTCTGAAGATGACTGAATGCAATGCAGCGGCTCGCGAATTCTTCCAAGATGAGGCCCCAATGTATCTGACAGCTGTATTCTATTCGTGTCAGTTCCTCTCAGAGAACGTCCCAATTCGATAATTAGGGCAACGTTTTTCAATTAGCGCGCCCCCGCCCCGAATTTTTCCACAGTGCGCCCCCGAAGAAATCACGAATATCGCACAAAGTAAAAGGCATCGTGATTGATACCCGGGGGCATTTCGTAAAACAATAAATAAATGTTTTCAATTAAGTCAACTTTTGGGGAATATTATAAAGTTATAAAGTAATTACCGTGTATGTGTGGCTGACAAGCTTTTATTAAAAAATATCCATTTCTGAGTGTTTCCTGTATAGCGTACGCCGATAGCAAGCGATACGGAGGAGTAATGAACAAACGCCAACAGAGAACAGTAGGAACAAATCCATCTGAAGCAGAGAGATGTCCGCGGGCAAACCACATCACACTACGCGTCTCTGTGCTCTTGTAAATGTTAATCCACCCCAATTTATTAATGACAGGTCAAAAATAACCGATCTCGCCCTAGGCTCAGTCTTTGTGAGTCTCTGACGGTTTCATCATCGATATGCTTATGAGCTGATGCTCTTTGAACATTTAAATATCGCTCGCTATCTTTGCATTTCGATGTGTCAGCCGCAACGACTACAATCGCTTCAAAAGAGGCATCCAATTCCAACTTTGTTCACGTGCTCGCTAATTTATCCGCTCGTTTACCCCCAAAGAAAAAAACAATTCGGTTTTTTCGTTACGATACAACTAAACTCATAAATAGTAAAAGGAACACTGGTAAAATTAATAGAAGGTTGAATGCACCAGCTCTCGTCCCAAACAATACAATATTAATCATACGTCACTCACAAGTTGTAGAATATATAAATTTAGAAACATTGACATCGAACAGCGATGATCAATAATCATCAAATACTAAACATCGATGTTATTATTATTATTATTCATTTGGGATTATCCCTCCAGTACTGAAACGTTGGCTATTGTACAGCCCCACAAGGCCAATTATTTTCGAATAAAAAAAAAGTTGAATTTTCGAGAAAAAAGTCAAAAATTCGGGGAAAAGTCGAATTTTCAATAAAAAACGTCGAAATTTCGAGAAAAAGTCGAATTTTCGAGAAGTCGAATTTTTGATAAAAAAGTAGAAATGATGAAATTGTTCGATATTGCAAAAGAAAAGTTGAATTTTCGAGAAAAAAGTGGAAAATTCGGGGAAAAGTCGAATTTTTAATAAAAAACGTCGAAATTTCGAGAAAAAGTCGAATTTTTGAGAAAAAAGTCGAATTTTTGACAAAAATTTCAATAATACGAAAAAAAGTCGAATTCTTGAGAAAAAAAGTCGAACATTCGAGGAAAAGTCGAATATTCGATAAAAAAAAGTCGAAATTTCTAGAAAAAAGATGATATTTCGGGTTTAAAATCGAAATTTCGAGTTTAAAGTCGAACATTCGAGGAAAAGTCGAATATTCGATAAAAAAAAGTCGAAATTTCTAGAAAAAAGATGATATTTCGGGTTTAAAATCGAAATTTCGAGTTTAAAGTCTAAATTCAGCGATTAATGTCGAAGTTTCGAGGAGAAAGTCGAAATTTCGAGAAAAAGTCGAAATTGTCAAAAATAATGTTTTTTTAAGGTCGAGGTCGTTTCGTTTTTCTCACAATTTTAATACTTTTTCTTGTAATTTCGACTTCTCTGGAATTTGTTGCTTCTTTTTTTTTCCAAAATGTCAACTTTTAAAATTTCAATCTTTTTTCATAATTGTCACTTTTATTGAAAATTTGAATAATTTCTCAAATTTTTGACCTTTTCTTTTGAACATTTGATCGTTTCAAAATTTTGCCTTTTTCAAATCTTTGACTTTTTGGTAGACTGGTCCTTGGTCCTTGATTGTTTAAAATATTGACATTTTATCATCAAAATTTTGACTTCTGACTTTCCTCATGCTCTGGAGCTATTTTCAAAATTTCGACTTTCGACTCAATTTTGGGCATTTTTTAGATTCTCGATCTTTTTCAGAATTTCTACTTGTTTTTGAAAGTTTTCATCTTTTATCATCAAAATTTCGACTTTTTCTTAAAATTGTAACCTTTTTGGAATGTGGACTTTCTCAAAAATTTAGACCTACTTTCAACATTTCGACTTTTTTTGAAGTTATATTTTTTCAAAATTTCGACTTTTTTTGAAAAGTTATATTTTTTCAAAATTTCGACTTTTTTTGAAAAGTTATATTTTTTCAAAATTTCGACTCTTTTGAAAAGTTATATTTTTTCAAAATTTCGACTTTTTTGAAAAGTTATATTTTTTCAAAATTTCGAATTTTTTAAAATTTTCGATTCTTTTTTAGCTTTTTGAAAATGTCGACCTTATATCATAAAATTTTCGAGTTTTTCTCGAAATTTTGACTGCTTTTATATTTTGGATTTTCTTCAAAAATTTCAAACCATTTTTAAAATCTCGATTTTTTGTAAATTTGGCTTTCATTTGAAAATCTCGATTTTTTTTGAAAATTTCGATTTATTTAAAAGGTTAGGTATTTTTTAAATTACGAATTTTTTTGAAAATTTTGACTTCTTTGAAAACTCGAAATTTTGTCAAATAATCGATTTTTCTTAAATTTTCATCTTTATTTAAAATTTCCATTTATTTTGAAAATCAATCTTTTAACATCAAAATTTCGACTTTTTCTTTTGAAATTTTGACTTACCTCAAAAATTGGACTTCATTCAAAACATCGACTTACATTTTTTCAGTTTCGAGTTGTTTTTTTAAATCTCATTTCTATTTAAATAATTAGCTTTTTCTTCAAAATGTTGACCTTTTTGAAAAGTTAATTTTTTTCCAAATTTCGATTTTTTCGATATTTTCGATCTTTTTTTGAATTTCCATTATTTTTGAAAATATTCACCTTGTATCATCAAAATTTCGACGTTTTCTCGAAATTTTGACCTAGTATTTGAACTTTGTTAATTTCGACTTTCTTACAAATATTTCGACTTATTTTTTAAAAAATTTGTAATTTCGACTTTTTTTTTAATTCAAATTATTTTCTGATAATTTCGACTTTTTTGAAAAGTAGTATTTTCTCAAAATTTCGAATTTTTTTAAATTTTCGATCCTTTTCTAAAAATTCCATTTTTTGAAAATTTCGACCTTTCATCATTAAATTGTCGAGTTTTTCTCAAAATTTTGACTGTTTTCATAACTTGGATTATCTTATGCAAGAAGAATGCAACCTAGACTACAAATTCATGCAGCCCTCCAGGCGTGTATAGTGAATCATAGGTAGCTGAACTACCAACAGTTGAAACACTGCCACCTAGCGAAGCGGTTGCTCTCTAGGAGAGTTCCCAGAAGACAAGGATTCTATAATGCACAGACCAATAGGTTTGAACATTTATTAGATTCGAAGTTTGGAAACCAAATACCGGTTTCGATCTTGTTAGATCTCGTCAGTTTTAACAAGACCGAAACCGGTATTTGGTTTCCAAACTTCGAATCTAATAAATGTTCAAACCTATTGGTCTGTGCATTATAGAATTGGATTATCTTCTAAAATTTCGATCTATTTTTAAAATCTCGATTTTTTTTTTAAATTTGACTTTCATTTGAAAATCTCAATTTTTTGTTTAAAAATTTCGATTTATTTGAAAGGTTAAGTAAGTATTCTTGAAATTTCAATTTTTTTTGAAAATTAATTTTAATTTTTTTGAAAATTTGGAATTTTTTGAAAACTCGAAATTTTGTCAAATATTCGATTTTTTCGATCTTTATTCAGAATTTCCATTTATTTTCAAGATGAAAATTTTAACATAAAAGTTTCGACTTTCTCGAAATTTTGACTTTTTTCAAAAATTGGATTTCAAATGAAGTCAATGTTTTGACTTATATTTTCACAATTTCGAGGTTCATTTTAAAAAAAATTGATTTTTGTTTAAAAAAAATTGGCTTTTTTTTTCAAAAAAAGATCGTGTTGAATTTTTTCCAAATTTCAATTTTTTTCGAAGATTTTGATCTTTTTTTGGATTTCTTCTTTTTTGAAAATATTCACCTTTTATCTAAAAATTTCGACGTTTTCTAGACTTTGACTTTTAGAATTTGAAATTTATTTATTTGATAATTCGATTTTTTTTTGTTGAAAAGAATTGAAAATTTCGACTTTTTTTTTAATTCGAATTCTTTTTTGATTTTTTTCGACTTTTTTGAAAAGTAGTATTTTTTCTAAATTTTGATTTTTTTGATAATTTCCACCTTTTATCATTAAAATTTCGACTTCTTGAAAATTTTGACTTTTTGTAAAATCAATTTTTAAAATTTCGACTTTGTTGGAAGAATTTTGAAAATTTTAAGATTAATTTTTTTAAATTTCGTATTTTTTTGAAAATTCATATTTTTTGAAAAGTTCAATTTTTTTTATTTTCGTTCTTTTCGAAATTTTCGATTTTTTTTTCAGAATTTCCACTTTTTTGAAAATGTTAACATTTTATCAAGAAAATTTTGACTCAAAATTTTGACTTTTTTTTTGAAAAAATTTGAAAACTTCAACTTTTTCTTAATTTCGCCTTTTTTCCAAAAATTTCGAGTTTTTTGGAAAGTTTTTTTTTAATTTAGACTCTGGAATTTTCGATCCTTTTCCAGAAGTTTCGGTTTTTTTTGAAAATTTAGACCTTTTATCATTAAAACTTCTACTTTTTCTCGAAATTTTGACTTTTTTCATAATGTAGACCGATTTTCAAAATTTCAACTTTATTTGACTTTTATTTGAAAATTTTGTGGTTAAATTTTTTAAATTTGGTATTTTTTGAAAATTTCGAAAGTTTTGAAAAGCTGAATTTTTTAATCTTCGACTTTTTCGAAATTTTACAACTTTTTTCAGAATTTACACTTTTTTTGAAGGTTTCAACCAGAGACTAAGTCTCTGGTTTCAACCTTTTATCATCAAATTTTCGAATTTCTCTAGAAATTTTCACTTTTTTCAAAATGTGGACTATTTTTTGAAAAAATATTATTTTTGTTTAAAAAATTGACTTTTTCTTCAAAACCCTCGAACATTTTGAAAAGTGGCTTTTTTTCGAAATTTCGCCTTTTTTGTAATGTTCAATGTTTTACAGAATTTTCTCAATTTTTGGAAAATTTCGACCTATTGTCAATAACATTTCGACCAATCTTCATAATTTCGATTTTCTTTGAAAACTTCGACCATTTTTAAAAATGTCGACCATTTTCAAAATTTCGACATTTTTTCGAAAGTTTAAATTTTAGTAAATTTACCTTCTTAAAAAACTTCTCTTTTCCTAAAACTTTGTGAACTTTGTAAAGAATTAAAGATTAAAGAGTCAAGTAGCTAAGCTGCAAAAAATCAAAAAAGAGTGGGAGAACTTTCAATGTTCAAAGACTAAAATTGATGAATGTTATCATAGAAATATGAAATGCTTTCTCTGCCATTACATGCTGGATTATATCTGTGAAAATTACCCAATTTATGAAGGAAACAGCAATGAACTTTGAACTCTAAAACTTTTCCTAGTGGATAATTTCGAAGTTGGTAACAAAAAGACACCCAGGGTTTTTATCTGCTTACCTATCAAATAAAAAGCTTCCCCGCTCCCATTGAAATACATTTTCGCCTGTTTTACAGCGTCGAAACAATTCGAAAGCTTCAATGTTCTTTTCTACTCTTCATTATAAAACCCCACATCCTATAACGGGGAAAACGGCAACACATAACAATATATAAGGGCGGACTGACCGTAATAATGCCCACTTCAAGATTGGACCGAACCAGGAGCCCTCTTAATGATACATATAAAATGAATAAAGTTGGCGAATTTACAGACACCAATTTGACGCTGCTACGACGAAATTATTTGAGGTGCTAGCGGAGGGTCGACATAAATCGCTTTACCTCAACTTTGGGGCCGCACTCGAAGGTTTATGGAAGCCCCACTAATTCAAAACTGGGATTGCTGGGCCTCCAATCAAAAATATTCTGGGTGATGGCCGGTTACTCTAACGCTGACCTAAAGATAGCGATTGCCCTGAAGGATCTTCTGAATTTATTACTTTGATATAAAAGGTCTTTGTTAACAGTATTATGTATTGTTAATGTTAGGGCATACCGCGTGATACTCATGCGTGATGCTTCGCAAAACTCCATAAGCAAAATAACCCAACGCGCCTAAAAAAGGTTTCACTTCAAAAATGTTTTTTTTATTAGCTCCTTATTTGAAACCTAGTCATAATTCTAAGCATAGATCTGAGGGATCTATGGTTCTGAGTATTCAGATTTTTTTTCTAGGTGGCTTTAGTGTATGGTAAGTCACTTATTGGTGATTATTAAGATTTACTGATCAAATTTCTAACAAAAAAAAAAGCTTGACTGGGATAACAGGAAGTAGTATTAATTGTACAATTTTCAGGTGAGTTGCGGTTTAAAAAATCATAAATTCCCGTGATTGTATGAAAATTCAGCTTTGATTAAACGAATTCGTTTTATTTTAGCTCAAAATTAATTTCGATTTTCTGTTGTCATTCCACTGACAAGGTGAAATTTGTTGGAGTTCTGTTATAAGTAGCATCTCGTGTTATGCATATTTAACAATCAATCAATGTCGCCACTAGAAGTCGTCCATCAATCTGCAACTACATATTTTAACATTGCATGTGCTGCTAAACTCTACCCACTATTTTATACCGACCAATATACAGCGCGAAACTGGAAAAAATCCATTCGCAGGTAGAATAACACGCGGATTATTCCAGACTAGGTTTTGTCCTTCGACAAGCAACCACCAAAAATACAAAACACTCAAAAAAATCGACGAATTCTCAAGGTTTAAAAATTGTTCGATTTCGACTGTTTTCATGTTTTTTTAGGATATACTACAACCAAATTATTTATGACGTAACTAAAGTCATAAAGATCACCAGTAATGAGCTTCAACCTAAAAAAGTTGAAAAAACTGACAAGTCTATCAAAGTGAAATCGGGAACGGCAGAATTCTTAGATTTGGAAATTCATGAAGAGACGATGGTTTGGATGAACGTTTACTTTCAAATGAAAGCTGTGGTGTTTCAATCAAGTTTTTGAAGTGAAAACTTCTTTAGGCGCGCTAAGTGAATTTTGATAGGAGAAAAACTGATGATTTTACGTGACCATCAAAATTTCAGTTTTAATCTCGTAATTTCGACTTAAACTCAAAATTTAGTCTTTTTTCCCGATACTTCGTCTTTTTTTCTCGAAATTACTATTTTAACCTTGAAATATCGTGAAATAATGGAAAATTTTGGTAATTAAAAATTGAAATTATCGAACGCATCCTGCTGTCAACTCTCAAAATTGTTTGAAAAGGGGTGTGGTGGGACGCAATTATCATCTCTTTAACCTAACCACAGAGTATGAAAATTTGGAAATTAAAGTCGAAACTTCGACTCTAAACCCGACATTTCGATTTCGATTTTGAAATTTCATAAACAAAAGTCGAAATCTCGATCAACAGCGAAATTTCGAGATTAACGTCGAAATTTCGGTAAAAAAAGCGAAATTTGAGAAATCGCGAAATTTGAGAAAAGTCAAATTTTCGAAATAAATATTTAAATTTCAAGAAGAAAGTTGAATTTTTGAAAAAAGAGTCGAAATTTCCAGAGAAAGGTCGAAATTTCGAGAAAATGTCAAATTTTCGATAAAAAAGTAGAAATTTCGAGAAAAAAGTCGAATTTTCGAGAAAAAGTCGAATTTTCGGGAAAAAATCGAATTTTCGATAAAAAAAGTCGAATTTTCGAGAAAAAGTCGAATTTTCGGGAAACAATCGAATTTTCGATAAAAAAAGTCGCAGTTTCGAAAAAAAAATCGAATTTTCGATAAAAAAAAGTCGAATTTTCGATAAAAAAAAAGTCGAAACAGCGTGAAAACGTTGAATTTTCCAGAGAAAAATCGAAATTTCGTGTAAAAGTCCAATTTTCGAAACAAAAGTCGAAAATTCGGGGAAAAGTTGAATTTTCGATAAAAACGTCGATTTTTCGATAAAAATGTCGATTTTTCGAGAAAAAGTTGAATTTTCGATAGAAAGTTGAATTTTCGAGAAAAATTAGAATTTTAGATAAAAAAAGTCGAAATTTCGAAAAAAAGCCGAATCTTCGACAAAAAAATCGAAATTCCCAGAAAAAGGTCGAAATTTCAGAAAAAATTTGAATTTTCGATAAAAAAAGTCGAAATTTTGAGAAAAAGTCCAATTTTTGAGAAAAAAATCAAAATTTCCAGAAAAAAGTCGAAATTTCAGGAAATAGTCGAATTTTCGATAAAAAAGTTGAAATTTCGAGAAACAAGTCAAAAATTTGGGGAAAAGTCGATGGAAAGAAAAGTTGAAAATTCTGGCAAATGACGAATTTTCGATAAAAAAGTCGAAATTTCGATAAAAGAGTCGAAATTTTCGAGAAAAAGGCGAATTTTTGAGAAAAAACTCACAAACTTGGGGAAAAGTCGAATTTTTGATGAAAAAGTCGAAATTTCGAGAAAAAGTCGAATTTCGAGAAAAAGTCGAATTTCGAGCAAAAGTCAAATTTTCGAGAAAATTAAAATTTTTAAAAAAAAAGTCGAAATTTCCGAAAAAAATAGAATTTTCGGTAAAAAGTCGAATTTTCGATAAAAAAGTCGAATTTTCGATAAAAAAAAGTCGAAATTTCGAGAAATGGTCAAATTTTTGATAAAAAGATAAAATTTCGAGAATAAATTAAATTTTCTAGAAAAAAAGTCGATAATTTGGGCAAAATCGAATTTCCGATAAAAAAAAGCCGAATTCCGAGAAAAAGTCGAATTTTCGAGAATAAAAATCAAAATTTCTAAAAAAAATCGAATTTTCGAGAGAATCAAAATTTCCAGAAAAAAGTGGAAATTTCGGAAAAAAATATTTTCGATAAAAAAAGTCGAAATTTCGATGAGTCGAAATTTCCGAGAAAAAGGCGAATTTTCGAGAAAAAACTCACAGATTTGGGGAAAAGTCGAATTTTTGATGAAAAAGTCAAAATTTCGAGAAAAAGTCGAATTTCGAGAAAACGTTCAATTTTCGGGGAAAAGTGGAATTTTCGACAAAAAAAAAGTTGAATAAATTCAATAAAACGGTCGAAATTTCGAGAAATAGTCGAATTTTCAAGTTAAATATCAAAATATCCAGAAAAAAAGTCGAAATTTCGGGAAATAGTCGAATTTTCGATAAAAAAAAGTCGAAATTTCGAGAAAAAAAAACGAATTTTCGAGAAAAAAATCGAAATTTCCAAAACAAGGTCGAAATTTCGAGAAATGGACGAATTTTTAATAAAAATTTCGAAAAAAAAAGTCCAAAATTTGGGAAAAAGTCAAAATTTCGAGGAAGAGTCGAATTTTCGATATAAAAATCGAAATTCGAGAAAAAGTCGAATTTTCGAGGAAAAAATCGATATTTCCAGAAAAGTCGCCAATTCGGGAAAAATCGAAAAAAGTGGAAATTTCGAGAGTCGAATTTTCGAGAAAAAGTCGAATTTCCGAGAAAAAGTCAAATTTTCGAGAAAAAAGTCCAAAATTCTGGGAAAAGTCGAATGTTCAATAAGTCGAAATTTCGGGAAATAGTCGAATTTTCGAAAAAAAAAATGGAAATTTCCAGAATAAAGTCGATTTTTTCTCCAAAATTCGACTTTATTCTGGAAATTTCCATCTTTTCTCGAAAATTTTGTTTAAAAAAAAATCGAAAATTACGAGAAAAAATTTAGAAAATTCTGCTCTAATGTGACATTTCTAAAATTAAAAAGGATAAAAATCGAATTTTCGATAAGAAAGTCAAAATTTCTATAAAAAAGTGAGTTTTCGAGAAAATAGTCAAAAATTTGGGGAAAAATTGAATTTTCGATAAAAAGTGACATTTCAGCAAAAGTCTAATTTTCGATAAAAAACTCGAAACTTCAAGAAAAAGTCGAATTTTGATAATAAAGTCGAAATTTCGAGAAAGAAATCAAAATGTCCAGAAAGAACTCAAATTTCGGGAAATGTTCAAATTATCGATAAAAAAATTAGAATATCGAGTAAAGTCGAATTTTCGAGAAAAAAGTCG
This sequence comes from Dastarcus helophoroides, assembly GCA_028583605.1. NCBI lineage: Eukaryota > Metazoa > Arthropoda > Insecta > Coleoptera > Bothrideridae > Dastarcus > Dastarcus helophoroides. The sequence continues at coordinate 27,569,926 of CM053332.1, read as the reverse complement.
AAACTTCGGGGAAAAAGTGAATTTTCGATAAAAAAGTCGAATTTTCGAGAAAAAAGTCGAAATTTCGGAAAAAAGTCGAAATTTCGGAAAAAAGTCGAATTTTCAATAAAACTGTCAAAATTTCCAGCAAAAGTCGAATTTTCGAGAAAAATATCAAAATTGCCAGAAAAAAGTCGAAATTTCGGGAAACAGTCGAGTTTTCGATAAAAAAAAAGTCGAAATTTCGAGAAAAAGTCCAATTTTTGATAAAAAAAGTCGAAATTTCGAGAAAAAGACGAATTTTCGAGAAAAAAATGGAAATTTCCAACAGAAGGGTGAAATTTCGGGAAATAGTCGAATTTTCAATAAAAATTTCAAAATTTCGAGAAAAATTCGAATTTTCTAGAAAAAAGTCGAAAATTTGGGAAAAAGTCGAATTTTGAGAAAAAGTCGAATTTTCGATGAAAAAGTCGAATTTTCGATGAAAAAAGTCGAAATTCCGAGAAAAAAGACGAATTTTTGAGACAAAAATCGAAATTTTCCAAAAGAAGGTCGTAATTTCGAGAAATAGTCTAATTTTTAATAAAAATTTTGAAATTTCGAGAAAAAAGTCGAAAATTGGGAAAAAGTGGAATTTTCCATGAAAAAAGTCGAAATTTCGAGAAAAAGTCGAATTTTCGAGAAAAAAATCGAAATTTCCAGAAAAAAGTCGAAATTTCGAGAAAAAGTCGAATTTTCAATAAAAATTTCAAAATTTCGAGAAAAATTCTAATTTTCAAGAAAAAAGGTCGCATTTTCGATATAAAAATCCAAAATTTCGAGAAAAAGTCGAATTTTCGAGGAAAAAATCGATATATCCAGAAAAGTCGCAATTTCGGGAAAAATCAAAATTCCAAGAAAAAAGTCGAAATTTCGAGAGGGTCGAATTGTTCAGAAAAAGCCGAATTGTCGAGAAAAAAGTCGAATTTTCGAGAAAAAAGTCCAAAATTCGGGGGAAAAGTCGAATGTTCAATAAAAAATTTCGGGAAATAGTCGAATTTTCGAGAAAAAAATTTAAAATTTCCAGAATAAAGTCGAAATTTGGAGAAAAAGTCAAATTTTGCTTTAAAAAAAAACTCGAAACTTGCGAGAAATAAGTTTAGAATATTCGACTCTAATGTGACATTTCTAAAAATAAAAAAGAATCAATTGTTGGCTTTTCCACGCCTTCGTAGATACTAGATCACACAAAAGAAGAAAAAACTGTAGAACTGAAATTCAAGTTTGCGACAAAAGTCTGCGGTGAAAATGATGAAAAGACGAATGTCAGTTTGGATGACCGTTTTCCCAAAAACAAAGCTGTGGTGTTTTAATTTAATTTTTTTTATGCATCTTTGGAAAAAATGTGGATTTTATATTGTAAAATATATTGGGGCCCGGCGTAAAATACGGTTTTATATATATGTAAAAGAGACCACCTTTCCAAACAGTGACGCCTGTAATAAAGTGGTTGGTAAACATAACAATAGCAAGAAAGAGGCTCGCCGTGCCACATCAGCTATGGGGCGAAATAGTAGGGTCCGTGTCCCATTTACAGGGTAATTGCCCCATTTGAATGCTGAAACTCGCAATACACTTATTGGTGCTTACCGGATACCCACAATAACAAGTGCTTCTCTGGCCCCGTATTTGTTTAGGATTCGGTTTTATTTTATTTTTGTGCACACACGGCACCTACCACCTTCAAATCTTCAGGCAAAACGTAGACGTTTTACTTGTATCATGACCTTTTACTTGTATTATGACTGTTTACTGTATTATGAATTTTTACTTCTATCATGACTTTTTAACTAGTTAATTTCATGCATCTCAAACTCGACAAACTATTCGTAATCATCGTCCCATTATTTTAAGATCTCGTTCTATTTTCGTTACAGAATTAATCCGGACGAAATTTCAGGTTATATTTTATGTCCGCAACACATAAATTGGCTGCTAGATGACAGGGTATCAGAAAAGATTCATCAAGTTGCTTTACCATGCGTTGGCCGTCAATCAAGTCAGTCTTTGATCCAAGAGTGTAAGCAGCTTGATTGATTCATGGGTAACACGTGAACGATGCAGAAGAACCGGGAATAAACTCAGGCATGTGGCCCCTTTTGAAGTCATCATCGCATCGCGTCAGGACCGTAACGACGACTATTCGAATCATCCGTTCGACGCGTTTTTTCGCCTTCAAACCACACGCGAAACAGCACACGAACCAGTGGTCCCCAAAATTGCGATTTCAAGCTGTTATTAAAATATTAGGCGAATATTATAATCAGTGAGTTCTGAATGCTTGGACAAACTAAGTAGCTTTGGCGCGAAATTCAAATTGAATTTATAAGCAGCGTTTTTAAAGTGAAAATTTTTGAGACGAAAACTTTTTTAGGCGCGTTGAGCAACATTTGGATCAGTGGCAAACTTATAGTTTGGTCACACAAACACGCGTTACCAACATGCTCTCACAGTATACTGTACACTGTTAAAACATTTTCAATATTCTGACTTGTCTGCTACTGTAGATTCGAACTACAACAACTGTTATTACCTAGTTTTAAATTTTCACTTCTATCGGCAGTCTCTCCAATTATTTTTCTCCATTTCATAGAAACTGTTTTCGTTCTTTCTCCAAATCAACGACGGGATATCATTCCTTGTTAATGTAGTATTCGGTAGAGGCAAAGGGCCTTGTAAGGAGTCAAAAACTGCCTGGGGCAGATTCGCCATTGACGATTTGGCATAAATAGTTCAAACGGCCCTCGTACGTCCGAAAATCGTATGCTGCGAACCTCGCAGGTGTCCGACGAAGCGATAAGAAGTGACCAGAGATGGAAAAGCCATCTAACATGTCAAAAACTTATAAAATATTGACCTTTCGATATGAAAGGTAACGGACGGGCGAGGGAAAGCATCCATCCATCGGGCACAATGCAGCTGATGAATTGTACTTTTGAGTGATTTATGTCGACCACTAAATTGTGTGTGAACTCTACCTCGCGCACAGTTACACAATGCCGGCCATAATTTTTACATGAAACTTACGGGGGTTCACTTGCATCCCCAAAAACCGCCCCAGTTACGTTAAGCTTGCTACGTCACGTCGGGTTATAGTTCGCATTCTGAAAATCCTGTAGAACTTATGAATACGAAAAACTTGTTAGAAGTCGACAGTTCGAATTCTAATTCGATTTTTTTTTATTTTAGTTTTCAGATCCTTAATGAATCACTCTGAATTGTTTTAAAAATGTCTTTTTAACTTATCGAGTACAGTTTGTAATATATTTAAATTATTATTCAAAAAATGAAATTGTTTATTTTTGAAAACACCTTTTGCCACAGGACAATAAAATTTTTAAAGTTAAGGAGATGAAGTTTTCAGGATTTTAAAAATCTTATAGTCGGGCGCCAAAAAATGTTTCCAAAGGTAAACAATTTCGTTTATTTAAATAATAACTTAAATATATTACAAACTGGGCTCGGTAAGTTAAAAAAAATATTTAAAACAATTTTAATTTGAAGTTATAAAAATCAAACTGTTTAGAAGGTTGCACCATCGATATAATTTCCAAATAAAAGAAAATCGAGTATACAATTCAAATTTTAAAAAATATTAAAAGGGCTTCTGTTAGATCAAACGATGTTTAATAATTTTTTTTGAAAATTTGTATTTATTTAACTTTGGCTTTTCTCAAAATTTAGCTTCTTTTCAAAATTAATCCCTTTGAAAATTTAGCTTTTTGAAAATTTAGCTTTTTGAAAATGTAGCTTTTTGAAAATTTATCTTGTTGAAAATTTATCTTCTTGAAAATTTAGCTTTATCAAAATTTAGCTATAACTATAAAAAAAATTTATTTGTTTCAAAATTTGGACTTTTCTAAATTTGACTTCCAACATTTCGACTTTATTCCAAAATTTCGGCTCATAAATTTTGAAAATTTCGAATTTTTGCGAAATTTTGTTTTTTACTCCCAATCTTTTTGGAAATGTCCAGTTTTTTGAAAGGTTAAAATTTTTTCGAAATTTCGATTTTATTACAAAGCTTAGATTTCCTTTTTTGGAAAATTTCGACGTATTCTTGGAAATTTCGATTTTTTTTGAAAATTGTCGATAGAAAAGTCGAAATTTCGAGAAAAGGTCGAATTTTCGAGAAAAAGTCGAATTTTCGATAAAAAAAGTCAAATTTTTGACAAAGAAATCGAAATTTCCAGACAAAAGTCGAAATTTCGGAAAAAATTTAAATTTTCGATAAAAAAGTCGAAATTTCGAAAAAAAGTCGAATTTTCAATAAAAAAGTCGAAATTCCGAGAAAAAGTCAAATTTTCGATAAAAAAGTCGAAATTTCGATAAAAAAGTCGAAATTTCGAAAAAAAATCAAATTTTCAAGAAAAAAGTCGAAATTCCGAGAAAAAGTCAAATTTTCGAGAAAAAATTCGAAAGTTCGAGAAAAAATCGAATTTTCAACAAACAAATCGAAAATTTCAGAAAAAGGTGAAAATTACGGGAAGAAGTCGGATTTTCGATAAAAGAACTCGAAATTTCGAGTCAAAAAGATAAAACAAATCCAAATTTCGAGAAAAGTCAAAAAAAAAATAATCAAAATTTCCAGAAAAAAGTCGAAATTTCGGGAGAAAATCGAATTTTCGATAAAAAAGTGAAATTTTCAATAAAAAAGTCGAATTTTCGATAAAAAAGTCGAATTTTCAAGAAAAACGTTGAAATTTTGAGAAAAAGTCGAATTTTCGAGAAAAAAATCGCAAATTCGGGCAAAAGTCGAATTTTCGATAAGAAAGTTTGGAGAAAAAGTCGGATTTTCGAGAAAAAGTCGAATTTTCGAGAAAAAATCGAAATTTCGAGAAAAAGTCGAATTTTCGACAAAAAAAATCGAAGTTTTCGAGAAAAAAGTTGCTAATTCGGGCAAAAGTCGAATTTTCGGTAAGAAAGTTTCGGGGAAAAGTCAAATTTTAGCGAAAAAGTCAAATTTTTCGAGAAAAAATCGAAATTTCGAGAAAAAGTGGAATTTTCGACAAAAAAAGTCGAAATTTCCACAAAAAAGTCGAAATTTCGGGAAAAAGTCGAATTTTCGACAAAAATCGAAATTTCCAGAAAAAATTGAAATTTCGGAAAATAGTCTAATTTTCGAGAAAAAGGTTAGAATTTTTTCGAAATTTCGATTTTATTTAAAAGCTTAGATTTTCTTTTTCGAAAAATTGCGACGTTTTCTTGGAAATTTCAATTTTTTTGGAAATTTTAACTTTTTAAACATTTCGATTCTTTCAAAATTTAATTTCTTTCGAAAATTTCGGTTTTTGTTTCAAAGAGTTTTTTGAAAGGTTACAATTTTCTCGAAATCAGATTTTATTTCAAAGTTCGAAATTTGAACTTTTTTGAAATTTTCGACTTTTAACACAAAATGTTGACTTTATTCAACATTTAGACTTTTTCGAGAACTTAGACTTTTTTTTGAAAAATGTCGACGTTTTCTTAGAAATTTTAGTTTTTTTGCAAATTTGGACTTTGACCCTTTCAAAGTTTAACTTTGTTCGGAAATTTCAATTTCTGTTTCAAAGCTTAGAATTTTTTCGAAATTTCGATTTTATTTCAAGCTTAGATATCCCTTTTTGGAAAATTTCGGCGTTTTCTTGGAAATTTCGAGTTTTTTTGAAAATTGTCGATAAAAAAGTGGAAATTTCGAGAAAAAGTCGAATTTTCGACAAAAAATCGAAATTTCCAGAAAAAAGTCGAAATTCGGGGAATGGCCAAATGTTCGATAAAAAAGTCGAAATTTCGAGAAAAAGTCGAATTTTCGACAAAAAAACGGAATTTCCAGAAAAAAGTCGAAATTTAGGGAAATAGTCTAATTTTCGAGAAAAAGGTTAGAATTTTTTCGAAATTTCGATTTTATTTAAAAGCTTAGATTTTCTTTTTCGAAAAATTGCGACGTTTTCTTGGAAATTTCAATTTTTTTGGAAATTTTAACTTTTTAAACATTTCGATTCTTTCAAAATTTAATTTTTTTCGAAAATTTCGATTTTTTTTTGAAAGTTTTTTGAATTTTCTCGAATCAGATCTTATTTAAAAGTTCGAAATTTGAACTTTTATGAAATTTTCGACTTTTATCTCAAAATGTTGGCCTTGTTCAACATTTCCACTTTTTCAAAAGCTTCGACTATTTTTGGAAAATTTCGACATTTTCTTGGAAATTTTGGTTTTTTTTTGAAAATTTGGACTTGGACCGTTTCCAAGTTTAACTTTTTTCAAAAATTTCGATTTTAGCTTAGAATTTTTTCGAAGTTTAAATTTGTGCTAAAATTTAGGACTTTTTTGAAATATGTGACTTTTATCACCAAATTTCGATTGTTCGAAATTGCGACTTTTTCGAAAACTTCGACTTTTTCTTGGAACTTTATATTTTTTTAAAATATGAAATTTTCGAAATTTTCGTTTTCAAATAAATGAATTTTTCCCAAATATTGAAAATTAGCAGGCTCTTAAATTTCGAATGTTTTTGACAATTTCTATTTATTTAAATCTCGATGTACTTCGAAATTTTTGACCATTTTTCAATATATTGACGAAATTTTTTACATATTGACCTCTTTTTGAAAATCTTGTCTTTTTTTAAAATTTATACTTTTTATAAATCGACATTTTAGAACTTTCAGGCTGTTTTTCAAGATCTCGACTTTTTTAAAAACGTTAACTTTTTTAAAGTGTTACTTTTCAGTATCTCTCTGAAGATGGCTATCGAAACGCATTAGAGCAACTTCCTCTTACTCTTACTCTTGCTCTTGCTCTTGCTCGTGCTCTTGCTCTTGCTCTTGCTCTTGCTCTTGCTCTTGCTCTTGCTCTTGCTCTTGCTCTTGCTCTTGCTCTTGCTCTTCCTCTTCCTCTTCCTCTTCCTCTTCCTCTTCCTCTTCCTCTTCCTCTTCCTCTTCCTCTTCCTCTTCCTCTTCATCTCATCTTCATCTTCATCTTCATCTTCATCTTCATCTTCATCTCATCTTCATCTTCATCTTCATCTTCATCTTCATCTTCATCTTCATCTTCATCTCATCTTCATCTTCATCTTCATCTTCATCTTCATCTTCCTCTTCCTCTTCCTCTTCCTCTTCATCTTCATCTTCATCTTCATCTTCATCTTCATCTTCATCTTCATCTTCATCTTCATCTTCATCTTCATCTTCATCTTCCTCTTCCTCTTCCTCTTCCTCTTCCTCTTCCTCTTCCTCTTCCTCTTCCTCTTCCTCTTCCTCTTCCTCTCTCTCTTCCTCTCTCTCTCTCTCTCTTCCTCTCCCTCTCCCTCTTCCTCTTCTTCTTCCTTTTTCTCTTCTGTTCCTCTTCCTCTTCCTTTTCCTCTTGAGCTTCCTCTTTCCTTTTCTCTTTATCTACCTCTTCCTTTTCCTGCTTTTCTTTTTCTTCCTATTTATCTTTCTCCACTTCTTCCTCTTTCTTGTCTTCTTCCTCTTTTTCATTCTCTTCTTCTTTCTCTTTCTTTCTCTTTCTTTCTTTTTCTTCTTCTTATTTTTTCCCTTCCCTTCCCCTTTTCGTTTTTTCTTTTGCTTCCTTTTTTCCTTCTCATTTTTCCGCTTCCCTTCCTTTTCCGCTTTTTCTTTCTCTTTCTTTTCTTTCTCTTTCCCTTCTTCTTTCTTCGCTTTCCCTTCCTTTTCCGCTTTCTCTTCCTCTTTCTCTTCTTTCTCTTTCCCTTCTGCTTTCTAGGCTTTCCCTTCCTTTTCCGCTTTCTCTTCCTCTTTCTCTTCTTTCTCTTTCTCTTTCTTTCCCCTTTCTTTCTCTTCTTCCCGCTCGTTCACTTCTTCTTCCTATTTCTTTTTCATTTCCATTTTCTTTTACTTTTCCCCTTTTTTTTCCTCTTTCCCTTTCTCTTTCTTCTTCACTTGATCTTTCTGTTACTCTTCTCCCTGTTCCTCCCCTCCACCCTCTTTTTCTCTTTCTTTTTCTTCCTCTTCCATTTTCTCTTCCTTTTCTTCTTTTTATTTTTCTTCCTCTTTCTCTTCTTCCCCTTCCACTTCCTCATCCTCTTCTACTTCCGCTTACTCTTCCTATTTCTTTTCTTCTTTGTTTTCTTCCTCTTTTTATTTTTTCTTCCTCTTCCTTTTTCTCATCTCCTTCTTCTTGTTTCTTCTCCTTTTCCTCTTCCGCTTCCTCTTTCGCTCTCTCTTTTTATTCTTTCTTTTCCTCTTCTTCCTCTTCTACATCCTTTTGCTCTTCCTATGTTTCTTCTTCTTCCGCTTCTTTTTCTTCCCTCTACATCTTTTTTTTTCCTCTTTTTTTTTCTTCCTTCTTTTCCTTTTCTTGTTCTCCTCTTTATTTACTTCCTTCGCCTCTCTTCTTCTTTGTTTTCTCCCTCTCTTCTTCTTTCTCTTCCTCGTCTTCTTCCTCTTTCTCGTCTTCTTCCTCTTTATTTTCCTTCTTCATCTACTTCCTCTACTTTATCTTCTTTTTCTTCCTCTTCCTCTCCGTTTCCTCTTATTCTTCCTCTATATCCTCTTTCTCCTTCTCTTTCTTTTTCTCATTCTACATCTCTTCCTCCTCTCGCCTCCCTTTTCCTCCTTCTTCGTCTTCTTCTTCTTTTTATTCTTCTTCCGATGATGATAGGTGATGATGACGGAAACCACAATACTTTTTAGTTACATATGTGGTTTTTAAAATGAAACAAGTCTGGGACAATCTGCTTCACTTTTTAGCAGTAGCTTGTCCATAATAGCAAATTTGGTTAAAAATACGAAAATCATACGCCTTCAGTTAAGCTCTGTTGGGGGCAGCCAAAAATTAAGAAATTTAGCAGAGCTGAAAAGCTGGTTGAGGAGCTGAAAGTCTTTTCATTGGAAGATCTTCATTCTCCTTCAGAACCTGGGTAGACCATTTTTGGAGAACGTGAGCACCAATCGATGTCTAATCAATTGATGGTCACGTTCTCCAAAAAGTGGGTGTCAACCCAGTTTTGGATTTCTGTGGAACTTTAATACCAATTGAAGAGGTGTTTTTCTTTAGAGTGTGAGCATCCAACTAAGATGAGGGTATTCGGTTAATTATCTCATTACTAGTGAACTTTGCAACCGTAGTTGCATCTGGTTGTAAGATGAGAATATTTCTGTGAAATATGAGCACCAATTGAAATTCTTAAGGTTGAGGAATTGACTTGGAAGATTCCAAGGATTAAAATCTTTGATGTTTTTTTTTTATTTTTTTAGTAGTCTTGAGTAAGCACCAATGAAACTATGTTCAGGGGTGACAAAGTTAATCGATATAAGCAACTATAGTTTATACGCACACGGGGTGCGTAGAATCTATTGTAAATACATCGCCCCATTACCGAAATAATAATTTAGCAAACGATGATTTATGCTCCTTTTTAGTTTGATCCCTGTCGAGGGTGAAGGACGCCATTTCGGCCATCACTCCGTTTCTCACATAAACGGCCAAAGTGCGCATTAAAATATATAATATGGTATCGATGCTTCTAGTTGGCATTTCGACCGACCCCCAGCAATAACGGGACATTCGTTTGATATATGGCCGACTGGTTATCAGAGTAATATCGGTGCCCCATAGAAGGACGTCAAAATCAACATAAATAGTGGCTTTCAGTTCGACATTACGAGCTAATAATGGAAAACGACCATTCGTTCTAATCAACGAACAATGGAGTTGAATTTAAAATTGACAAAAATTCACCCGCTGCGCCGGCATCACCGTAAAATTCATCGTCGACAACCGCGATGTCCTGTTTTGGTACTATAAACCAAAACAGATTCACCCCAATGTGACTCAACTGGACTTGGTGAAGGGCTTCCATGAGACTCTTAGATTTGAGACGTTTGTCGAGTATTTAGCAATAATTAGCAAGATACGTATTTGGACATTCGAGACTTCAAGATGTCGAATATTCTAGCATGCGCTAAATACGAATATAAGCCAACAATAGCACCCTATTTTAGACAATTGTCAATTAAATTAGGTACTTGTAAATTACATTATGCAAATAAGTTGTTCAATTACGTTAAATGTAACACAATGTGACGCGTAACAATACATTCGACTTTCCGGCGAAATACAAATTCCAAAATTTCGCTCCATTTGGAAAGACAGAAGAACCAAACTGGGCTTTGGCTTTAGTTTTTCTATTGAACTATTGATTTACTTCTTACGATCTTAATTTTTCTGATGGAGCAAACCAAAAAAATACGAGAGGGTTCATTTTTTTAAGATTTTAGTATATCTACTCATTAAGTTAACTGGAGAGATCACCTCTAGTTGCTGTCTTTTCTCTAGTTTAGTTTGCACAGATGATTCCCTTTTGGAACAAACTAGAAAACAACGAGAGTGCTCAACTCTAGGACTAGAATTCTAATTTCTATTAGGTAAACAGAAGAACAGAAGAGATGTTTTTTCTACTCCTTAAAGAATATCAAACAACAAACTTAAATCTTCTATGAGACTATGAGACTAACCCAACTGTTCCAGTTTTAGGATTCGAAATTCTATCAAGAACTGGGCGCTAGAAACAGTCTTCAGTTGACTTATCTATTTTATTTATTGGTACCAAATAATCAACAGAGTTAATGCAATGATGCCAAAGAATGAACCACAAAAATGCTACATCAGCTACAATTTTTGAGGTTCGAATTTCGAGGTTCATGGGATGAGGATGGAACGTAGTTCAGGAGTGGAATACTTTGACACTTGGGGGTTGGCTGGCGATTCATTTTAGGGACGACGGGCAACAGCGCGATACTACCACCTCTTCGCGAGCCCCCTTGCGAATTTTGTTCTGATTTTATAGTTACTAATCTAGATCTTTTGAGATTTTCATTAGTTTTTCACTGAAGAGTATGCATTACAAATTTGTGTTCAGTTCCTAAAGAGATACTCCTGTTAATCTGAAGAAGAGAGCAACTCTTAAGACATGGCTAGTTAACTGATAATTTTATCGATTTTATTTAAAGAAAAAGGTGGGTTCAGTTCCTCAGCTGTGTAGAGTCCGGATTGGGTTGAGGTAACAGAATTGAAGAAGGATAAAAATCGGTGCTAGAATAAGCTGGCGTTACACGGCGATGCTATTTGTAGTTATTTGCTGAAAGGAGAAGGAAACAGACAACGTAATTTTGCAGTCTGCAATGTGTTCAATAAATTAACGGCAATGATCGCGTTGACCTTCGCTCGTTTAGAAATGCACAATATCAGAGATCTGCAATGGTTGGTCTGTTCTGAAGCTGAGTCCGCCCATCCCGCGAGTTATGCTAAAAGCTGGAAACTTGCTCGTATTCTCGCTACTTTATAGTGTCAGTTTATTACACAAATTGACTCTAAATAGAGCTTAAAACAGACAAATGACGCTAACCGTGCATTTCTAAATATTTTAATTAATTCAAGTATACTCTTATTTTACTGATAATGATTGAGCTCCCCATGAGGTAATTACTAACAAATATACGTCCATATGGGGAAATAAAATGCGTATGGAATGCAGGAACTTCAGATCGAATCAAATTTTCATGTGGAGCGTTTAACTCGGAGGTGAAGACCTCGCTGGTTTGTGCACTCACTGCTTTGTGCACTCGCTACATGTACACTCACTGCGTGTGCACTCACTGCATGTGCACTCGCTGCATATGCATCCTCTGCATGTGCACTCGCTACATATGCATCCTCTGCATGTGCACTCGAGTACACTCACTCATGTGCACTCACCACGTGTGCACACACTGCTCTGTGGGCTGGATAGAGAAGTGCCGCAATTAAGATGGTCATCCAGCGGTCATCGACAAGAAGGATATCCGTTGCAACTGAAAGAGACATTTAAGGCATCAAAGGTAGGATTGATGGGTGTTGTTTAAGCGTTTTCCTCGTACAACTTTCAGTGGAATTTATTATTTATAGATTTGTTTATCCGACTTTCATATTCTTTATCATAATGTCATTAATATGTCACCGGCCATGCTGATTTCTCAAAGAGACAAGACAAATGGTGATGTTTCCTCGACGCTGGCGACAATATATCAAAGCCCACGCTGACTCCATCACGAGAAATCCGAAGAGGTCACCTGTTAAATGACGACCACTGTTGCCACATGGATTTACATAATTCGAATTGGTATCCAGTTAATTTAAACATTCGAGTTTTATTTCGTTAAATGAATCATTAATTAATTGCTTTTGCACGAATTAAATCGGTAGCCAAGCTACCAGAATATCAAATATTCCTTTAACATCAATATCCACCTAATTGGTACAGCTTTAAATTGTGCAGATGCATCTCTTTGTCTAGGACATTTGTGAATTCTTTTTATAATTTTTTATGACGTTGGGTAACCCCTCGTTAAAAAACTGGCATCCTAATTAATATATACATGAAGAGGTGTGCTTATCTATATAATGAACGATCAACGAATTTGAACAAAACATCATTCTGCGATCTGCACGAACTGTATGAACGATCAACGAATTTCAACAAAACATCATTCTGCGATCTGCACGAACTGAACGATCTAATGAACGATCAACGAATTTGAACAAAACATCATTCTGCGATCTGCACGAACTGGACTATCTATGAACGATCAACGAATTTCAACAAAACATCATTCTGCGATCTGCACGAACTGAACGATCTAATGAACGATCAACGAATTTGAACAAAACATCATTCTGCGATCTGCACGAACTGCACTAGCTATGGACGATCAACGAATTTGAACAAAACATCATTCTGCGATTTACACGACCTGCACTATCTATGAACAATCAACGAATTTGAACAAAACATAATTCTACAATCTGCACGAACGCTGTCTAATTAAGTTAGTTTTTTTACGTTCATCCAAAGAATTGTTGAGTCATCTGAAGCGCCCAGTGCAGCACGTACCCCCACCAAACTCTTCCCGTACCCTTGGGGTACTCGTACCACACTTTGGGAAACACTGCTCTAGGGTTTTAGCTAATCCTTGTCATAGTCTTCCTGGAATAGTTAAGAAACCCGTTCATTACGTAGACGCTTCTGACGTTCTCGTCAATGTATCGACTAAATTCGAAAAGCATCTTCTAAATGGTTATCTTAAAAGATCTGTTGCTGTCATTTGAGTTTATGGAGACTGAACCGAAAGAAATCGTTGCAAATCAAAAGACATGGATACGTAGACACTTCTGACATATCTCGTCGACTCAATTGCAGTCAATATTCTATAAAAGCAGTTTCTAATTCGCCATCTCCCAAACAGTGGCGTATGGTGACGTTTATGGATAGGAAAGCTAATCGAAAAAACTAGTGTTGGGCGATTATGGGAGATATAATCAAAATATTTCGATTATGGCCATATAATCGACCATTCGATGATTGCAAATGAGAAATGAATGATGTTTCACATTCCAAATATTCCATTCAATAGCGCGACACCACTGCGCACTTTCTACCGAACGACTGAAAGAGCATTAATTTCAATGCGATTATTTCGACTTCAAGTGATATTCCATATTCCATATTCCATATTCCATATTCCATATTCCATATTTCAGAGTGTCCGAGAAGTACGAAATCATTCAATAACTCGACGCAACTGCGTACTTCTACTACAATGGATCATTCATTTCAATGCGATTATTTCGACTTCCAGTGATATTCCATATTCCATATTCCAATTTCAAAATGTCCGAGAAGTACGAAATCATTCAACAACTCGACGCAACTGCGCACTTCTACTGCGATGGATTATTAATTTCAAAACGATTATGAGTGAAACGGAATGTCGAATATGAAATATGAATTATCATGGCTTCGACTTCGAATGAAATATGGGTGACTAATCATTCAGTATTCATACTGAATATTCCGAAATATAACAATATTTGTTATTTGACACCTCGAGAAATAGGACATAATTTCGAAACAAACTTTACTTTTTGTCTAGAAAATGGTCCAAATTTCCATTTGAAACTCAAAATGTTGGGAAAAAATTAGAAATTTTGGAGTCTAATTTCAGTTTGCCCAATTTTATTTTAAGGAAATCCAAAATTTCAAATTTCAAGATAAACTTTTTCAATGTTGATTTTGGTTTTTGTCAAAGAGCCTGGAATACTTTTTTTGACTTTTTCTCTCTAAATTTGGATCTTTACTTAAAATTTCGAATCCATATTCTAAATAAAAAACAAAATCTCTAAGATAGAACTTTAAATTTATGTACAAAAATTACAAAAATCATTTTAATCACAAAGTTGAACTTCCTGAGATTTTCCTTGAAACTACAACATCTTAACAAAACCCAAATGAGAAAACATAATTTTTTTTTTAAATAATTGACATTTCTAACCCTTATTTTGTGGAACTTTTCAATATTTATAACTATTAAATTTTATTAACGATTAAAACAACACCAGATGTTAAAAATTCCACGATATTTCGAAAAATATTTGCTATAAGTCAAAATTTTCAAAAAACTGCAAATTATCGAAAAGTCTGAATTCTGAAGTGGAAATTTTGAAAAAAATCAAACTTGTTAAAAAAAATCAAAATTTTATAATAAGTTCAAATGCTCAAAAATTAAAATTTTTTAAAAGAAGTTCAAATTTACGAATAAAATTGAAATTTTAAAGTCACAATTAAAAACAGTCCAAATTTTCAAGAGTTCAATTTTTTTAACGAAATCCAAATTTACAACAAAAAATGAAATCTCGAAACAATCTCGAAAACCTTAAGTCACAATTTTAACCAGTTGAAATTTTTAAAAGAGTTCAATTTTTTGAAAAAGTAGAATTTTTCTAAAAAAACAATAGAAAAGTCAAAATTTTCAGAAAAAGAGTCGAAATTTAAAAAAAAGAGAGATTTTCTTCAAAAACTTCTTCATATTTTCAAAAGATCGACATTTTTAAGGAAATATTTCAAAACGGTTAATATCTCCACAGAAAATTAAAACTTCGAAAAAGGACATTTTCAAAAAATATTCAAAATTGTGCAAAAATAATGAAAATTGTAAAAAAAGCAGATCTTCAAAAAGGTCGAAATTTTTAAGAACAATAAAAATTCAGAAAAACATAAAATTTATAGAAGTCAGAATTCGAGAAAAAACTGACAGTTTTGGAACAAATCGAATTTCCCAAAAAAAGAAAAAAGAATCAGTTTCCAAAAATTCCGAAATTTTTAAAAAATCGACATTTTAAAGTGGTTGAATTAAAAGAAAAATTGAATATACAACCAAAGTTGAATTTTCAACAGAAATAAATAAAAAGTAAAAACAAAGCCGAAATTTTGAGAAAAAGTAAAAAAATTGACATTTTTCCGTCTTTCCGTCTTTCCGTCTTTCTGTCTTTCTGTCTTTCTGTCTTTTTGTCTTTTTGTCTTTCTGTCTTTCTGCCTTTCTGCCTTTCTGCCTTTCTGCCTTTCTGCCTTTCTGCCTTTCTGCCTTTCTGCCTTTCAGCCTTTCTGCCTTTCTGCCTTTCTGCCTTTCTGCCTTTCTGCCTTTCTGCCTTTCTGCCTTTCTGCCTTTCTGCCTTTCTGCCTTTCTGCCTTTCTGCCTTTCTGTCTTTCTTCCCTTCCGCCTTTTTGTTTTTCTGTCTTTTTATTTTTCTGGCTTTTTTGTGTTTTCGTCTTCCTGTCTTTCTGTTTTTCTGTCTTTCTCTCTTTCTGTGTATCTGTCTTTTTGTCTTTCTGTTTTTTTGTTTTTCTATCTTTTGTGTTTTCGTCTTTCTGTCTTTCTGTTTTTCTGTCTTTTTACCTTTCCGTCTTTTGGTCTTTCTGTCCTTTTGTCTCTCTGTTTTTCTGCTTTTCTCTTTTTATGTGTTTCTGCCTTTCTGTCTTTTTATTTTTCTGTCTTTCTGTAATTTTCTCTTTTTGTCTTTCTGTCTTTCTGTGTTTTTGCTTTTCCTTCTTTCTACCTTTCGTTCTTTCTGTCAATTTGTCTTTCTGTCTTTTAGTGTTTTTGTCCTTCTGTCGTTCTGTATTTTTGTCTCCGTGTTTCCGTCTTTCAGCTTTTCTGTCTTTGTTTTTCTGTCTTTCTGTCTTTTTATCTTTCTATCGTTTTGTGTTTTTGTTTTTCTGCCCGGCTTTCGGTCTTTCTGCGTTTCTGTCTCTCTGGTCTCTCTGTTTTTCTGTCTTTCTGTCCTTCTGACTTTCTGTCTCTTTCTTTTTGTCTTTCGGTCTTTCCGTCTTTCCGTCTTTTCATCTTTCTGTCCTTCCGTCTTTCCGTCTTTCTGTCTTTTCCGTCTTTCTGTCTTTCTGTCTTTCTGTCTTTCTGTCTTTCTGTCTTTCTGTCTTTCTGTCTTTCTGTCTTTCTGTCTTTCTGTCTTTCTGTCTTTCTGTCTTTCTGTCTTTCTGTCTTTCTGTCTTTCTGTCTTTCTGTCTTTCTTCCTTTCCGTCTTTTTTCTGTCTTTTTTGTATTTTCGTCTTCCTGTCTTTCTGTTTTTCTATCTTTCTGCCTTTCCGACTTTCTGTCTTTTTGTCTTTCTGCTTTTCTGTATTTCTATTTTTATGTATTTTTGCCTTTCTGTCTTTTTGTTTTTCTGTCATTTGTCTTTTGTGTTTTCGTCTTTCTGGTTTTCTGTCTTTTTGCCTTTCCGTCTTTTTGTCTTTTTGTCTCTTTGTTTTTCTGCTTTTCTATTTTTATGTGTTTCTGCCTTTCTGTCTTTTTATTTTTCTGTCTTTCTGTCATTTACTGTTTTTGTCTATCTGTCTTTTTATGTTTTTGCTTTTCTGTCTTTCTACCTTTCCTTCTTTCTGTCATTTTGTCTTTTTATCTTTCTGTCTTTTATTGTTTTTATCCTTCTGTCGTTCTGTATTTCTATCTCCGTGTTTCCGTCTTTCAACTTTTCTGTCTTTGTTTTTCTGTCTTTCTGTCTTTTTATCTTTCTATCGTTTTGTGTTTTGTTTTTCTGGCTGGCTTTCGGCCTTTCTGCGTTTCTGTCTTTCTGGTCTCTCTGTTTTTCTGACTTTCTGTCCTTCTGACTTTCTGTCTCTTCCTTTCTGTCTTTCCGTTTTTCCGTCTTTCCTTCTTTCTGTCTTTCTGTCTTTCTACCTTTTTGCCTTTCTGTCTTTCTTCCTTTCCGCCATTTTGTTTTTCTGTCTTTTTGACTTTTTGTCTTTTGGAACCTTCAAATAAATCAAAATTTTAAAAATAATCCTTTCTGTCTTTCTGTATGTCTGCCTTTCTGTCTTTCTGTCTTTTTGACATTTTGTCTTTTTTTTCTTCCTTTATGTATTTTCGCCTTACTGTCTTTCTGTACTTTTGCTTTTCTATTGTTCTATCTTTTTCTATTTCTGTCTTTTTGTCTTTGTATTTTACTGTCTTTCTTTTTCTGTTTTTCTGTATTTTTGTCCTTTTACCTTTTTGTCTTTGTGCCTTTCTGTCTGGCTGTCTCTCTGTCTTTCTGTCTTTCTGTCTTTCGTCTTTCTGTCTTTCCGTCTTTCCGTCTTTCCGTCTTTCCGTCTTTCCGTCTTTCTGTCTTTCTGCCTTTCTGTCTCCCTTCCTTTCCGTCTTTTTTGTGTCTTTTTTGTGTTTTCGTCTTCCTGTCTTCCTGTCTTTCTGTTTTTCTGTCTTTCTGCCTTTCCGACTTTCTGTCTTTTTGTCTTCCTGTCTTTTTGTCTTTCTGTTTTGCTGTCTTTCTATTTTTATGTGTTTCTGCCTTTCTGCCCTTTTGTTTTTCTGTCTTTCTGTCTTTCTGTCTTTTATGTTTTCGTCTTCCTGTCTTTCTGTTTTTCTGTCTTTTTGCCATTCCGTCTTTTTGCCTTTCAGTCTTTTTGTCTCTCCGTTTTTCTGCTTTTCTATTTGTGTGTGTTTCTGCCTTTCTGTCTTTTTATTTTTCGGTCTTTCTGTAATTTTGTCTTTTTATCTTTCTGTCTTTTAGTGTTTTTGTCCTTCTGTCGTTTTACATTTCTGTCTCCGTGTTTCCATCTTTCAGCTTTTCTGTCTTTGTTTTTCTGTCTTTCTTCTTTTTTATCTTTCTATCATTTTGTGTTTTTGTTTTTCTGGCTAGCTTTATGTCTTTGTGCGTTTCTGGCTCTCTGATCCCTACGTCTTTCTGTCCTCCGACTTTCTGTTTTTCTGTTTTTCTGTCTTTCTGTCTTTCTGTCTTTCTGTCTTTCTGTCTTTCTGTCTTTCTGTCTTTCTGTCTTTCTGTCTTTGTCTTTCTGTCTTTCCGTCTTTCCGTCTTTCCGTCTTTCCGTCTTTCCGTCTTTCCGTCTTTCCGTCTTTCCGTCTTTCCGTCTTTCCGTCTTTCCGTCTTTCTGTCTTTCTGTCTTTCTGTCTTTTGTCTTTCTGTCTGTTTAACTCCGACTCTTCTGTGTTTTTTATCGCTATCTGTCAAATTCGAAAGAAAAATTTCGATTGTTTAAATCTTCCCTTTTGATGTTTTTGCAAAATTTCAACAATAATGGCAAATCCTTAAAATGTTGAAAATTCAAATGCTGAAAAGTCTTACAAAAATTTGAAAAAAAAAACGAAATTTTGTAAAAATATTTCGAATTATTTTTAAATCTCGAAGTTTTGAGTTTTTTGCAATTTCAACTTCAGTGTGTAATTTTCGAAAATTCAGAATTCCAAACTTTAAATTATGAAAAAGTTTAAATTTCGAAAAAACAAAAACAAAAACAAAATTTAAAATGTAAGTAAATAAAAAAATTCGATTTTTTCAAGATCTCAATTTTTTCTCAAATTTTCGACGTTAGTTGCGAATGTTTAAGACACTTTTCAAAATTTCAAAATTCCAAATTCTATAACTGACGCAAAATTTCGAAAAAACAAAAACGAAATTTGAAAAATCTCGAACTTTTTGTGAAAATCTCACTTAGGTGTGGAATTTTTAAAATGAACCTAACATTCTGAAAATAGAAATTTCGAAAAAAAAAACAAAATTACCAAAAGCCCGATAATTTTTTTAAATTTGGGCTTCTTTTTTAAAGGATTGGATCTAGTGTGAAACTCAAAAAACGAATTTAACATTTTTAAATTTCGCGTCGCCATCACGCAACATGTTGCGTTACCGACATGCTACAATGTTAACACTGTATGTAGATATAAGTAAGACGTTTTTCTCCCTACACACATTTATAAAAGTGTGTAGCTTTAAATATTAGGCCCAGATAGTCGAATAATGAAAAAAATTATATAATCACATGTTAAGAAGTTCAATTATTGTCCTAATCCTGCGAAGGTGGCGCAATCAAAGGGTTGAAAATTATAGTTGGCCTCGATTGATGGCAAGTTATCGAAAGAATCGCACGTCGAGTCGGCGAGAGATGGCTGAAAGTTTTGACATTCTGGTGCGTCACGTGACCCTGCACCCCGGCATCTGCAAGAGGCGAGTGGGGTGCGCTCAACATCCCAACTTGGAGCCGCTGTCCTGATTTATACGATTCCGGAATCATGGTTCTCGTCGCAGCGCATACAGCGTGGATATTTATTTTATACATCTGTTCCCCTTGACATAATGTCCCTCTATATATCGCGTGCATGCTTTTAGAGTGAAAGCTGTAACTGACTGAAAGCAAAGTACGAGGCGCCACAATCGGAAAAAGGACGCCTGCCAATGGATAGCGTCTACGCTGGAACGGGTAGCCATTGAGGAAAGATCTATTACTATGGGTTTATTGTGTTATATAGGCTTGTGACATCAAAAGTAACTGCCAAATATTTCAGGCGAAATATACGGCTTTCTGTTTCGGTCTTCTATGGTTTTAACATTAATTATTGGATCGGGCGGCAGGGGAAACTGCAATTATTGCTTTCGGGGCTAGCTGCCTATCTTTTTGCAGAAGAAAATTGCTTCAATAGCAATTTCAGATGGTACAAATTCAGTCAGTCCTTTTGAGGCTCAAAAAAATGTAATGTTCTTTAATTCTAGTTTTGACGCAACTTGCAGTTTATCCTGTGTAATATAAGTCATCTGTAAAGTGGTTAATTATATCTGTTGAGGTTTCTTTACCTAAATTTTGACAAGATGTTTCACTATTTAGTTCAAACAAATTTAAAAGTAACGCATAAAAATAATTAATAGTTTCTGCAAGTCTCCTCCACATTATTCAGTGCATAAAGTGTTTTCAAAATTTTAATTTTTTTTCGAATTTTTTGACTTTTAACATTTCAATTTATTATTAAAAATTTCGATCTTTTGCAAATGTAGGCATTTCAGAATTGTAACCTTTTCGAAATTCATTTCTTTTTCAGAATTTTAACTTTTTCTGAAAATTTCAATTTTTTTCACAAAATTTATTTTTTTGTCAAAATTTTAACTTTTGTGAAACTCTTGACCTTTCTGTCTTTCTGTCAGAAGACAGAAAAACGGAAAGGCAGAAAGACAGAATGACATAAAGACAAAAATACAGCAAAACAAAAAGACTGAAAGATAGAAAGACAGAAAGACGGAAAGACTGAAAGACAGAAAGACAGAAAGACAGAAAGACAGAAAGGCAGAAAGACAAAAAGACAGAAAGACAGAAAGACAGAAAGACAGAAAGACAGAAAGACAGAAAGACAGAAAGACAGAAAGACGAAAAGTCAAAAAGACAGAAAGGCAGAAAGACAGACATACAAAAAGACAGAAAGGATTGTTTTCAAAATTTTGAATTTTTGGGAAGTTCCAATTTTTCTGAAGAATTCCACTTGTTTAAATGTTTTAATTTTTTTTTTATTCCCACTTTCTGATTGAGGAAATTTCGACTTTTAACGCAAACTTTGACATTCTGATATTTCCACTATTTTTTAAAAATCGAATTTTTTCAATTTCATTTTTTATTTCAAAATTTAATTTCTGTTTAATTTCGACTCTTGAAATTTCTGATTTTTCGCCAGAAATTAAAAAAAGTTAATTCTTTTTGCAAATTTAGCTTAAAAAGTAGATTCTTTTGTACATTTTGAGCAATCTCAAATATTTTTTAAAAGTCAAAATGTTAAGAGGTCAAAAAAATTGAAATTTCAAAAAAACAGTCGAAGGAATTCAAAACTAAAATAGGTAATCTTCAAAAATGTGATTTTTCAAAAGAAGTCAAAATTTGGAAAACAAGACGAATACCTGTAACAAAAAATCAAAACCAAGTATTTTTGAAAATTTAAACTTTAAAAAACAGACTCTTTAATTTGGACCTTTTCAAAATTTATTTTTTTTTATTTTTGACTGTTCTAAAATAGGTAATCGTCAAAAATGTGATTTTTCAAAAGAAGTTGAAATTAGTAAAAGAAAATTACAATTTTTTATAGTCAAAAATAAAAAAATAAATAAATTTTGATAAAGTCGAAATTAAAGGGTCTGTTTTTAAAATTCTAATTTTTCAAAATCACTTGATTGCGACTTTTTTTACAGGAATTCGACTTATTTTCCTGACAGACTTCTTCTGAAATATCACATTTTGAAGATTACCTATTTTAGTGTTGTATTTCTTAAACCAAATCGATATTTTTTTATGAAATCTCAAGTTTTTGGACCTTTTTTAAAGTTTTGACTTTTACGAAAATTGCGAACTTTTAGCCAATTTTTATTGAAATGTTGATTTTTTAAAGATAGTGATCTGATTTCGACTTTTTTTTTAAATAATCGAAATTTATTGAATTATTTCGACTTTTTTTAAAAGCTGCGATTTTTCTAAAATATTTTGTTTCAGAATTTTGAATTTTTTCAACAATTTCGACTTTAGGACCTTCGAAAATTTAGTTTTTTTGACAATTTTGCCGTTTTAAAATTTCCATTTTTTTGCAAATTTTGGCCATTTCCGGAAGCTCATTTTGAAGATTACTTTTTAAAACTTTGACTTTTCTAAAATTGTAACTTTTTTGAAAATGTCAGTAATTGTGGAAAGTTTAAACTTTTTTTCAAAATTTAAGTTTTTTATACAATTTTGACTATCTTTGACAAATTCTACCTCGTGTTTGAAAAGTTCAATTATTTAAAGTTTTGACACTTTTTGAATATTTTAAATTTTTTCCAAGTTTAGTCCTTTTTTTTTGAAAATTTCAACTTTTTTTTCGAAATTTTAACTTTTCGGAAATTTCTACTATTTTTGAAAAATTTACATTTTTATGAAAAATTGGAAATTGTCAATTTTAAAATTAAAATCGAAATTTGGAAAAAAATTCCAAGTTCCAAGTTTAAAACAGTTACATTCGAAATTTAGATAAAAAATAATCGAAAGCAAAATACTTTTCCATTTTGCCAGGGAAGCTGAACTTCACTTGTTAAATGGTGCACAGGCCACTGCCTATAAAAAGACAGAATGACAGAAAAACAAAAAGACAGAATGGCAGACAGACCAGACACAGAAACAGAGGCAGAAAGAAAGAAAAACAAAAAGACAAAAAAGCAGAAAGACAGAAAAAGATAAAGACAAAAAACAGAAAGATATAAAGACAAAAAACAATAAGATAACGACAGAAAAACTAAAATTAAGAAAAACAGAAAGACGGAAAAACAAAAAAAAAAGAAAACAGACAAACAGAAAGACAGAAAGACAGAAAAACAGAAAGACAGAACGAAAGAAAGACAGAAAGGTGCAAAAACAGAAAGATAAAAATACAGAAAGACAGAAAACCAGTAAGAGAGAAAAATACAAAGACAGAAAATAGAAAGACAAAAAAACAAAAAGACAGAAAGACAGAAAGATAGAAAGACAGAAAGGCAAAAAGACAGAAAGAAAGAAAAGCAGAAAGACAGGTCAGAAAGACAGAAAAACAAAAAAACAGAATGACAGAAAGGCCCAAAGATAGAAAAACAGAAAGACAGAGTGACCGAAAGACAGAAAGACACAAAAACAAGGCAGAAAGACAGAAAACTAAAAGACGGAAAAACAAAAAGACAAAGAGGCAGAAAGACAGAAAAATAGAAAGACAAAAAAAACAGAAAGACATAAAAACAATAAAATAAAGACAGAACGACAGAAAAACAAAAATTAAGTAAAACAGAAAGACGAAAAGACAAAAAGACAGAAAACAGAAAGACAGACAAATAGAAAGACAGAAAGACAGAAGGACAGAAAGACAGAAAGACAGAAAGACAGAAAGACAGAAAGACAGAAAGACAGAAAGACAGAAAGACAGAAAGACAGAAAGACAGAAAGACAGAAAGACAGAAAGACAGAAAGACAGAAAGACAGAAAGACAAAACGAAAGAAAGACAGAAATATGCAAAGACAGAAAGTTAGAAATACAGAAAGACAGAAAATCAGTAAGACAGACAAATAGAAAGACAGAAAATAGAAACGAAGATTAACAAAAAGATTGAAAGACAAAAAATGGGAAGATAAAGACAGAACGACAGAAAGACAAACAAACAAAAAGACAGAAAGACAGAAAGGCAAAAAGGCAGAAAGAAAGAAAAACAGAAAGACAAGACAGAAAGGCAAAAAGGCAGAAAGAAAGAAAAACAGAAAAACAGGACAGAAAGACAGAAAAACAAAAAAACAGAAAGACAGAAAGGCCCAAAGATAGAAAAACAGAAAGACAGAGTGACAGAAAGACAGAAAGACGCAAAAACAGAGGCAGAAAGATAGAAAAACTAAAAGACGGAAAAACAAAAAGACAAAAAGGCAGAAAGACAGAAAAATAGAAAGACAAAAAACAGAAAGACAAAAAACAATAAGATAAAGACAGAACAACAGAAAAACAAAAATTAAGAAAAACAGAAAGACGGAAAGACAAAAAGATAGAAAACAAACAAACAGAAAAAGAGAAAAAACAGAAAAACAAAAAGATAGAAAGACGCAAAGACGACGAAGATAGAAATACAGAAAGACAGAACATCAGAAAGATAGAAATACAGAAAGACAGAAAACCAGTAAGACAGAAAAATAGAAAGACAGAAAGACACACAACGGAGGCAGGAAAACAGAAAAACAAAAAGACAGAAAATCAAAAAGACAAAAAAGCAGAAAGACAGTAAATGGAAAGACAGAAAAACAGAAAGATTGAAAGACGAAAAAACGGGAAAATAAAGACAGAACGACAGAAAAACAAAAATTAAGTAAAACAGAAAAACGGAAAGACAAAAAGACAGAAAACAGAAAGGCAGACAAACAGAAAGAGAGAAAGGCAGAAAGGCAAAAAGACGGAAAAACAAAAAGACAGAAAGACAGAAACGCCCAAAGATAGAAAAACAGAAAGACAGAGGGACAGAAATACAGAAAAATGCAAAGACAGAAAGACAGAAGGACAGAAAGACAGAAAGACAGAAAGACAGAAAGACAGAAAGACAGAAAGACAGAAAGACAGAAAGACAGAAAGACAGAAAGACAGAAAGACAGAAAGACAGAAAGACAGAAAGACAGAAAGACAGAAAGACAAAAAGATAGAAACACAGAAAGACAAAAACATGAAAATCAAAGACAGAAAGACAGAAAAGCATAAAGGCAAAAAGACAAAAAGGTAAACAGACAGATAGATAGACAGACGCAGAGACCGATTAATTACCGCGTTTTCTTCTATTGGGACCGTCCATTTACTTCTAAAGAGAAGACGTAAAGTGACAAAGCAAGATTACTTAGCCAGTTTATACTTTCTGTCGTACTCGTCTCGACTGGCTTGAATATCCGAAGAAGGTGCGCCCCGAGCGTCGTTTAAATTTGAAAATGATTAGCTAAATAATTGGGAAAAGATGCAAAGCTTTACGTGGAGGGATTCGGGTATAAAGTAAAATAATCTGACGTGAGGCTAATGCTTTATAGACACTTAGGGACAAGCTAAGTACTATTTATATACAGGTTTATGTGGTGGTTAGAGCGAGAAGCATTGTAAAAATACGTATGAGACGTCTTGTTTATGTGACATCTCTCTCTTGTAGTGCGTATATTATACGAGCAAGGTAATACGTTGTGGCATTTTATGAATTTAGTCAATCTTTTAAATCATTTCGGCCAATAATATCGCGTCAGCTTATTGCAGAATAGCACTCCTTGCGAAACTAAATTAATTGAAACGAAAGAATGTGTTTTGTTACAAAAATACAACACTACGGCGGAAGATGGCCATGAATTAATCAATACGCCGAAGGTGTAACTTTATCAAACTTATGTTATTTAAGTTAGGTTTCCGTATCGATTTTCTGTCAAAAGCGATGGACATATCATCAGAGAACGTCAGCATTTCGTTCAAGTTTGTATTAGTGTTCCCTTTGCTTAACGACAGAGCAAGATTGACAGGTTATTTAACTCGGTTAGATAGTACTAAGGTGAACGTATCCAAAGTTTTTTTGTGGCCATTTTCAAACAAATTAATTTGTAACTTCGTTTAGGACGCACGTCAGCATCGAGGCGCTTTAAATACGAGTTAATTCATCCCAGGAAAGGTACACAGATACGTGCAGTCGAGATTTAATAATTCCGCAGAGCAGACAGCAGAGCAAGTTGGTGTAATTTTGTTTTTAAGTCGCTATTCGCAACATCACTTGTCAAGTCTCACTCGCGTCAGATTACTGACATGACGGCATGGGCCGCCTGTGACTTGTTCATCATATTACCTGGGATATTCAAGGACGTGTCGTTCAGATGTTTTCCACCCATCAATCTTATTACCATCACATCATCTGCAGTTTAATTGAGGACCTGAAAGATTAAAAGATGCACGTTTCGTCTTCGTAAACGGATGGCTGCCTTAATTATCCCCGCTACGTCAACGGAGATTCCATTGTTCTATATCATTTAGTTGGAAGAGTGGTCTCGTAATTAAAATAACATACGCTATCGAAGCCCAGTTTACCATTGATAGACTCCAGCTTTGTTATAACCCAATACCGCATTAAAATAGTGTGGACCTTAACCAGAGCCCTGCAGCACACCTATTTTATTAAGCGTTTTCTCGTTCGTTTAATAACCACAACTGGTTCCTTATGGATGATTCTTAGCACAAACGTAGTATTTCGCATAATTTGGAGCCAGTCCCCCCCTACCCCGCCTCTGCAGATTTTTTGAAAAGGCACATCTTTAAAAAATCGTTTTTTTAAATTGAACGGTTTTAAAATTTACTTAACTTTAACTCTTGAAAATTTCTACTTTTTGCCCATGATTTCGATCTCTTCTTAAATTTTCAATTTTCTTAAAATGGCGTGTTTTTCGAAAATTTTATTTTTTTTAGAAATTTAACTCAAAAAATCGATTCTTTTGAATATTTTGACTCTTAAATAGAAGGTTTTTGATAATGGAGACTTAAAAAAGCCGACGTGAATTTGGACTTTTTCAAAATTAAATTTTTTTTTTAGTTCAATTGTTGAAAATTTTGACTCTTTTCAGAAATTGACTTTTCCTCCAATTTCGCCTTTTTTGCAGAGTCACGGCTTGTTTTAAAGTCACGACTCTTTTCAAGAATTCAGCTTTTTGTGACAATTAACTGTTTTAAAAGATCGATTATTTTCAAGTCCTGTCCTTCTTAAAAAAAATTGACTTGTTTGGAAATGTCAATTTTTAAAATTTGCCTTTCTTTAAAATGTTAACTTTTTTTAAACTTCAACGATTCGATTTTTTTTATTTCCACTTTTTTGTCTTATTTTTAAATTCTGCCTTTCATGAAAATTGAAATAAAAATGCAAATGAAAGGAAAAATTTAATTTTTTAAACAATTTAACATTTTATGAAAAATGCATTTTCTTTCGAAATTTTCCTGCTTTAAAATATCTCTTAACCCCCTTTGAATATTTCGAATTTTTTTGAAAATCTCAAATTTTTTTTTTAAATTACATATTTCAATTTTTCAAAATTTCGATTTTTCTAAAGTTTCAAATTTTTTTACATTCCAACTTTTTTTTGAAAAATTCCACTTTTTGAAAAGTTTCGAATTTCGAATTTTCAAAATTTTGACTTTTTTGGAAGTTGTTTTTTTTGAAGATTCCGCCTTTTTAAGATTCGAATTTTTTTGAAAATTTCGACTTTCTAACTCAAGAAAATTACGACTTTTTTTCGAAATTTTGAAACCTAATTTTTTTGAAAATTTCGGTTTTTTCTCGAAATCTTGACTTATTTTTAAAATCTCGTTTCTTTAAAGATTCGACTTTTTTTCGAAATTTTAGTGTTTTTTGAATATTTTGATATTTTGAAAAATTTTGACTTTTTCCCCAAACTTTAATTTTTTGCGGCAAAATTTCCACTTTCACTGAAAAATTCTGCTTTAACTGAAAAATTCAATTTTTTAAAAATTTGACAGTTTTTAGAATTTTTTGAAATTTCAACTCTTTTGAGAATTCCACTTTTTTAAGAGTTTCGAATTTCGAATTTTCAAAATTTGGACTTTTTTTGGAAGTTATGTTTTTATTGAAGATTCCGCCTTTTTAAACGATTCGATTTTTTTTTTGAAAATTTCGACTTTCTAACTCAAGAAAATTACGACCTTTTTTCGAAATTTTGAAACCTAATTTTTTTGAAAATTTCGGTTTTTTCTCGAAATCTTGACTTATCTTCAAAATCTCGATTCTTTAAAGATTCGACTTTTTTCAAAATTTTAGTGTTTTTTGAATATTTTGATACTTTGAAAAATTTTGACTTTTTCTCTAAACTTTAATTTTTTGCGGCTAAATTTCCACTTTCACTGAAAAATTCTGTTTTAATCTGAAAAATTCAATGTTTTAAAAATTTGACAGATTTCAGAATTTTTTAAAATTCCAACTCTTTTGAAGAATTCCACTTTTTTAAGAGTTTTGAATTTCAAATTTTCAAAATTTGGACTTTTTTTGGAAGTTATGTTTTTTCTGAAGATTCCGCCTTTTTAAAAGATTCGAATTTTTTCGAAAATTTCGACTTTCTAACTCAAGAAAATTACGACTTTTTTTCGAAATTTTGAAACTTAATTTTTTTGAAAATTTTGGTTTTTTCTCGAAATCTTGACTTATTTTCAAAATCTCGATTCTTTAAAGATTCGACTTTTTTCAAAATTTTAGTGTTTTTTGAATATTTTGATACTTTGAAAAATTTTGACTTTTTCCCCAAACTTTAATTTTTTGCGGCTAAATTTCCACTTTCACTGAAAAATTCTGCTTTAATCTAAAAAATTCAATTTTTTAAAAATTTAACAGTTTTTAGAATTTTTTGCAATTCCAATTCTTTTAAAGAATTCCACTTTTTTAAGACTTTCGAATTTTTAAAATTTGGACTTTTTTTGGAAGTTATGTTTTCTCTGAAGATTCCGCCTTTCGAAAACATTCGAATTTTTTCGAAAATTTCTACTTTCTAATTCAAGAAAATTACGACTTTTTTTCGAAATTTTGAAACTTAATTTTTTTGAAAATTTCGGCGTTTTCTCGAAATCTTGACTTATTTTCAAAATCTCGATACTTCAAAATTTCGATTTTTTTCGAAATTTTAGCGTTTTTTGAATAATTTGAAATTTTGAAAAATCTAGACTTTTTCTTTAAATTTTAATTTTTTGCGGCTAAATTTCGACTTTCACTGAAAAATACTGCTTTAATCTGAAAAATTCAATTTTTAAAAAATTTGACAGTTATTAGAATTTTTTTAAAAATACGACCTTTTAAAAAAATGCGAGTTTTTTGAAATTTTGCCCTCTTTAAAAAATCTTTTAACCCCTTTTGACTATTTCGACTTATTTTTGAAAATCTCGAAACTTTTCAAAATATTTCGACTTTTTCAAAATTTCGACTTTTCATAAGTTTCAAATTCCAACTCTTTTGAAGAATTCCACTTTTTTAAGAGTTTCGAATTTTCAAAATTTTGACTTTTTTTGGAAGTTATGTTTTTTCTGAAGATTCCGCTTTTTTAAAAGATTCGAATTTTTACGAAAATTTCGACCTTTTAACTCGAATGGATCAAGATTTCTTTTTGAAAACTTTGACATTTTCAAACTTCCACTTTTTAGAAAATTTCGGCTTTTTCTCGAAATCTTGACTCATTTTAAAAATTTCGGTTGTTTGAAATTTCGACTTTTTTTGAAATTTTAATTTTTTTAAAAAATTTCGGTCATTTTGTAAATTCCAGCCTTTTTGAAAAATTTTAACTTTTTCTCTAAATTTAATCTTTTTATGACCAAATTTCGACTTTAATTGACAAATTTTACTTCGTTTTGGGAATTCTTAATTTGACATTTTTTAAAAAATTCGACTATTTTCGAAATTTTGTCCAGTCTAAAATATCTTTTGATTCCTTTTGAATATTTTAATTTCATTTTGAAAATCTCAAAATTTTAAAATTATTTTCACTTTCGACTTTTTTGGAAACTTCCAACTTTTTTGAAAAATCCCAGTTTTGAACTTTTTCAAAAATTTCGACTTTTCAAGTCGAGAAAATTAAGACTTTTTTGCAAATTTTGAAAGTTCCATTTTTTTGAAAATTTCAGCTTTTCCCGACTTATCTTGAAAATTTTGAGCTTCAAAATTACGACTTTTTTCAAAAATTTAAGATTTTTTTTAAAACTTGAGCCGTTTGGAAAATTTTGACTTTCTCTAAATTTTAATTTTTTCCCTCTAAATTTCCACTTTCACTGAAAAATTCTGCTTTAATTTCAAAAGTTCATTTTTTTTAATTTGACATTTTTTAAATTTTTTTAAAACTTAGACATTTTTAAAAAATTCGATTTCTTTCGAAATTCGACGTTTTTTCGAAATTTTGCCCTCTTTAAAAAACAACTTTTGAATATTTCGACTTTTTTGAAAATCTCAAATATTTTTGAATTATTTTGGCTTTTTCAAAATTTTGACTTTTCTTAGGATTTGAATTATTAAAATTCCAACTTTTTTTGAAGAAATCACTTTTTTGAGTTTCGAATTTTCAAAATTTCATTTTAAAAGATTCGAATTTTTTTCGAAAATTTCAACCTTGTCGAGAGGACTGGGATTTTTTTTAATTTTGACATTCTAAAACTTCTATTTTCTAGAAAATTTCGGCTTTTTCTCGAAATCTTGACTTGTTTTGAAAACTTGGGTTCTTTCAAATTTTGTTTTTTTTTTTTCGAAATTAGAACTTTTTTTGAAAATTTCAGTCCTTTTGAAAAATGTTGACTTTTTCTTTAGATTTTAACTTTATTTGTGTTAAATTTCAACTTCCTATGCTTTTTGAAATATTCGACTTTTTATTCGAAATTATGATATTTTTTAATATCATAATTTCGAATAAAAAGTCGAACTTGAACTATTCAAAACGTGTCAAAAGAGATTTTTTTTAAAAATCTCTTTTGACACGTTTTGAATAGTTCAAGTTGTTGGAAAATCTTGAAATTTTTTAAATTACTCAGATCTTTTCCAATATTTCGACTTTTTTTTGAAAATTCCGACGTTTATTTGAAAATTTCGACTTTTTTTGCAAAACTCCATTTTTTTAAAGTTTCAAATTTTTCTTGAACATTTGGACTTTCAAACTTTACAAAATTAGGACAAATTGCGAAATTTTGTGAATGTCAACTAATTTTTAAAAAGTCCCTTTTTTCGAAGAATTCGACTCTTAGAAGAAAGTCAACATTTCCAAGATTATCGAAATTTCGAAATTAAAATCAAAATTTGGAAAAATACCTCGAATGTTTGAAGGAAACAAAAAATTTCCTTGTTTTTGATTTCCTCCAAAAACTGGAAATGGCAGAAAATTCGAAATTTGGAGAAAAAGGTTGAAAATCTTCAAATAAAAATGGAAATTTCAACATTAAACTTTATTAAAAAATAAAAATCTCTCCAAATCTTTGGAAAAAATGAGTATTTCAAGATGAAAATCGAAATGATTAAGATTAAAATTTGCAACGATTTGAAAAATGACTCGATTTTTGAAAATTTCGAAGTTTTTAAAAGGATTTTATGAAATGAGAAGTTTCATTTTTAAATTGATATTTCGAAAAACGATCCAAATTCAAAAGTTTTTTGAAGTGAAAACTTTTTTGGGCGCGTTGAGGGATTTTTGATAGGGAGTAAACTTGCGGTTTCGCGCGACCGTCACGCGTCACCATCACGCCTTACCAATATGTCCTAATGTTAACATAAGAGCATATAAAATTGTATTTTATTATCAACAAATATTAGATTCGTGTCCATCAAAATACTTCAAATTAAATCTCTCGAGATTTGGAAATTGTTCTAATTTAGAATTCGGGCTCGGGTGATGCTTGAAATTTTGAAGAAAAAAACA
The DNA here is from genome assembly GCA_028583605.1 of Dastarcus helophoroides. Taxonomy (NCBI): domain Eukaryota; kingdom Metazoa; phylum Arthropoda; class Insecta; order Coleoptera; family Bothrideridae; genus Dastarcus; species Dastarcus helophoroides. Next base: position 27,538,896 of record CM053332.1, on the reverse strand, counting down.
TAAAATTACGTAAAAAGTCCCTGAAACCATCTTTAATCATATTATTTTGAACTTAACACTTATACACGATTTTCTTCTTAAAATTTTCCTAGAAGGCGAGAAATTATACAAAAAGGTTGAAATTTCGAGAAAATGTTGTTATTTAATTATTATTTATATTTTATATTTTTTTATACTCAATTTCGACTTCAAATATAATTTATTTTTCTAAAAATGTTGAGACATTACAGTTTTTCTCAAAATTTAAAGTTGAAACTAAAATTTAAAACTCGAAATTCAAAATTTCGACAAATTTCGAAAATTACTCCATTTTGCCTGGAAAGTTAAGCTTCGCTTGTAAAATGGAGGACTAATGACCTAATTTATTTTTTTAAGTGGTTACGTATGGAGCAGTTGTGTATATGGTTAAATAAATCAAAAATCCCTGATATTATCACCGAAGCAAGGATTTACATCAATATGAAGGTGATATTTTTATGGGCAACGTAGTGTATAAGTTATAAAGCAAATTCTGATATTCCAATCTTAGTAGTTATAAATAAAAGTACGCCCGACCCATGGAGAGGGGCTAGGCAACGTATCGGCCACGTCTGCAACCTGTCCACATAAATCTGTCACCATCCGACAGATACCCTGCTTACTGCCGACGTTCCAGATCTATCTCACTATTTATAAGTACCCGTCAGCCTCTCTGTTTCCGTCAGACTTCATGCTCACGTTGCCAGGCCTTCGACAAATTCGTTCCAAATTTCGGCTTATTGTTTTCGGACGTTCAAAGAGATCATCCTCGATTCACACTCGAACGAGCAAACAAATCAATCGCTAATCCGAAACGTTGGCGACTTACAACTGAAAATGTACCTCGATAGAAACATCTGATGTCTAGATCGCAAGCGAAATCTATATGGCAATAAAATTGAAGAGTTTGTATGTCAAAATAACCGTGGTTTGTTTTATTACATATTTGTGACACTTTTTCCTTGCCTGTCCGTCTGTTTGTTGGGACTAATCCCGAAAAGGGTTAAACTGATTTTAATAAAACTTTTTTAAAATGTAGAGTATTTTTTTGGGTTACTTTTAATACACGTGAACATGCCAATGAATTTGAACAAAGCATCATTTTGCAATCTGCACAAACTCGTATCTATTATACTTTTTTTTGTACGAGTGGTTGTTCGAATCATATCAAGATTTTAAATGCTTAAAAAATTGTTGAGAATTAAATTTTATGGTTATAAAATTCGAACGGACTTCCGGTCGCACTTGGCTTGTTTAAACGTGCCTTTCTTCGTTAGATAATCATCTTCTATCTCGAGAACTTAATATTTGTAAACGATATGTAATATTGGTAATCAATATGTCCATAGTTTACGTAAAGCTTTTAATTTCTTTTTTTTTTTTTGAAGTGATTTTGTGTCGTACGATTTTTGCAAAATGAATTCCAGATGAAGCGACTATCTTTCCTGTCAAATTAAATGGCTTGTGCGGCTTATTGTAGTTTGCCAGTTCTCTAGTTGTGTTCAGGATGTTCCGCGGTCCGATTTTTAAATCAGAATTTGTTTGGACCGAGGCATCATTCCAGAAAACATGTCGCCCCAATGCGATGAGGTTTTAAGAAACTGCGGGGTAGGAAATAACAATAACTTGTACAAAGAGCCATAACAAGCACGGTCCATAGCCCCTAGATGAGTTAATACGATACGGGACACGCTTAGTTAGCACCGAGCCAAGAGGAAAGGACACCGCCAAGATGCTCCTGTCGTTGACAGTTTGTCACAAGTTCCGGAGGCATATATAACAAACCACCGTCTTCTGCGAAAGACGCGAGATCCTTTTCATTTCTCTGCGGTTTTATCAATGTCCTCATGTTTGTTTTTCTTTGGGGTATTAGAACAGTGATACGTACGGGGGGAATTCCCCCAACTAGGACGTTCGAAAGCACAAACTATTAGTTCAAAGTTCAATAAGACTCCTTACTTGAAACTATCATATGCTAACTCAAACGACTTCCAAAGTTATTTAGAAACTTTGTCCCTAAATTGGTTGTGACGTTTATGTATTTTAAGAAACCTTGTCGTAGTTATTATTAATCGCAGGATATATGTTCTACTTTAAATTTTGTTCTCAAAAATACTAAACTTTATAATGATATAAAGGCATCAACGAATTTGAACAAAACATCCTTCTGCAGGACGAAGTTCTAGAAAGTTGTTAACCAATATATTAACTGGGGACTCTGTAGACATCGAAATGTATACACATGAACGTATCAACGAATTTGAACAAAACATCAATCTGCAGGAGGAAGTTCTAAAAATTTGTTAATCAGTTAAGTAGCTGGAGACTCTCTAGACATCGAAATGTATACACATGGGTATATGGACTACTTTAAATTTTGTTCTCGAAAATACTAAACTTTATAATGATATGAAAGCATCAACGAATTTGAAGAAAACATCATTCTGCAGGACGAAGTTCTATAAAGTTGTTAACCAATATATTAACTGGGGACTCTCTAGACATCGAAATGTATACACATGAACGTATCAACGAATTTGAACAAAACATCAATCTGCAGGACGAAGTTCTAGAAAGTTGTTAACCAATATATTAACTGGGGACTCTCTAGACATCGAAATGTATACACCTGAACGTATCAACGAATTTGAACAAAACATCATTCTGCAGGACGAAGTTCTAGAAATGTATTAACTAATATATTAACTGGAGACTCTCTAGACATCGAAATGTATACACATGAACGTATCAACGAATTTGAACAAAACATCATTCTGCAGGGCGAAGTTCTAGAAATTTGTTAACCAACAGATTAGATGGAGATTCTCTAGACATCGAAATGTATACATATGAACGTATCAACGAATTTAAACAAAACATCTATTTTTTATTAACTAATGTTGATTGCGAAATTTGATTTGGTACATTTACGTTTAATAAAAATTTTCACCTTCTCAGGTGCTGTTGAAGGTGGAACCATTGTTGAAAATAAAGTGACGAAAATGATGCCAAGTACCTATTTCTTTTAATCTGGTACATTCACACTGACACTTGATTTTGGTTTAGCAAATTCTTTTATTTAGAAGACGGTTCAAATCACCATCGAAACGGTAGAAAACGTATTTCTAATTTATGATGCTTTTTATAATACACTTTGCTTAAATTCTCAGTTATTTGGCAGCTTTTCTTCGATGTATTTCCAAGACGCGCTTTTCATCTGCTATAGTCATCGACCGTTACTTTGGAGCGTGCATCTGCAGAAATATTTATGCTTTATTGGTAGATCAAAAGGAAAGAAAAGAACAAAAACGTTGATGAAGTTTAAAATTACATTTCGCATTCAATTATATTTCTTTGATTTTTCAACTTCTTTGAAAAGGTATCCTCTAGGCGCAGCATGTTAAGCAACAGCTCCTTTGTATGTCATGTTATTAAATTAGCAAGACCTGGAACCGATTCGGATTAAAATCGTGTGTACGTGTGCCGACGCGTCGTATAATACAAGTACGACGCCATCACGCAGCACCCATTTCTAACCCATGTGGCCTTTGTAACCTTAATTATAATTTAATTTAATAATTATACTTCTTACGATGGATCATGTGCGGTGTATTTTGATTGATTAAAAAATATATCTTTCACACAACGTCAATTATTTCGAGGCGTAAATACTTATTTTGAGTGTTGTACCACCGAATGCTTTTTTACTGCATCGTAAACCCTTCAAATGCAGGAAAAAAACCTTTGATTATAAAGCAAAAAACCGAAAAAGGAAAGGAAGATAAATAGAAAGAGAAAGAGGTAGAAAAAGTAGAGGAAAAGGTAGAGGAAGAGATAGAGGAAGATGAAGAGGAAGAAGAAGAGTAAGGGAAAGAGGAAGAGGATGAGGAAAAGAAAGAAGAAGAGGAAGAAGAAAAGGAAGAGGAATAAAAAAAGAAAAAGAAATGGAAGAGATAGGGGAAGACCAAAAGAAAGAGAAAGAGAAAGAAGAAGAGGAAGATGAAGAGGAAGAAGAAGACGAAGTGGAAAAGAAAGAGAAAAAAGAGGAAGACGAAGAGAAAGAGAAGGAAGAGAAGGAAGCGAAGGACGAAGAGGAAGACAAGGAAAAAGAGGAAGAGATGACGGAAGATGGAGAGGAAGAGGAAAAGGAAGAGGTAGAGGAAATGGGAGAGGAAGAATAAGAGGAAGAATAAGAGGAAGAGAAGGGGGAAGAGAAAAGCGAAGAGGACGAGGAAGAGGAAGAAGAGAGGAAAAATAAGAGGACAAAGAAGAAGAAGAAGAGGAAGAGGAAGAAGAAGATAAAGAGGAAGAAGAAGAGAAAGAAGAAGACGAAGTGGAAAAGGTAAAGAAGAAAAAGAGGAAGACGAAGAGAAAAAGAAGGAGGAGAAGGAAAAGGAAAAGGTAGAGGCAGAGAAATATGAAGAGGAAAAGAAGAGGGAGACAAAGAGGAAGACGAAGAGGAAGACAAGGAGAAAGAGGAAGAGATGAAGGAAGATGGAGAGGAAGAGGAAAAGAAAGAGGTAGAGGAAAGGGGAGAGGAAAAAGAAAAGGAAGAGGAAGAAGAAGATGAAGAGGAAGAAGACGACGAAGTGGAAAAGGTAGAGAAGAAAGAGTGGAAGACGAAGAGAAAAAGAAGGTGGAGGAGGAAGAGGAAAAGGAAAAGGTAGAGGAAGAGAAATATGAAGAGGAAAAAGAAGAGGGAGACAAAAAGGAAGACGAAGAGGAAGAAAAGGAGAAAGAGGAAGACCAAGAGGAAGACAAGGAGAAAGAAGAAGAGATGAAGGAAGATGGAGAGGAAGAGGAAAACGAAGAGGTAGAGGAAAGGGGAGAGGAAAAAGAAAAGGAAGAGGAAGAAGAAGATGAAGAAGAAGAAGACGAAGTGGAAAAGGTAGAGAAGAAAAAGAGACGAAGAGAAAAAGAAGGAGGAGGAGGAGGAAAAGGAAAAGGAAAAGGAAAAGGTAGAGGAAGAGAAATATGAAGAGGAAAAAGAAGAGGGAGACAAAGAGGAAGAAAAGGAGAAAGAGAAAGACGAAGAGGAAGACAATGAGAAAGAGAAAAAGATGAAGGAAGATGGAGAGGAAGAGGAAAAGGAAGAGGTAGAGGAAAGGGGAGAGGAAGAAGAAGATGAAGAGAAAGAAAAAAAAGACGAAGTGGAAAAGAAAGAGAAAAAAGAGAAAGACGAAGAGAAAGAGAAGGAAGAGGAAGACGAAGAGGAAGACAAGGAAAAAGAGGAAGAGATGACGGAAGATGGAGAGGAAGAGGAAAAGGAAGAGGTAAAGGAAATGGGAGAGGAAGAATAAGAGGTAGAGTAAGAGGAAGAATAAGAGGAAGAGAAAGGGGAAGAGAAAAAGAAGAGGAAGAGGAAGAAGAGAAGAAGAGAAAGAGGGAGAAGAAGAGAAAAAATAAGAGGACAAAAAAGAGGAAGAAGAAGAGGAAGAGGAGGAGAAAGAGGTGGAGGAAGACGAAGACGAACAGAAAAAAGAAGACGAAGACGAAAAGGAAAAGAAAGAAGCAGAGAAAGAGGAAAAGAAAAAAGAAGGGAAAGAAGAAGGGAAAGAAGAAGGGAAAGAAGAAGGGAAAAAAGAAGAGAAAGACTAAGAGAAAGACGAAATGGAAAAGGAGAGGGAAGAGGAAGAGGTAGAGGAAAAGGAAGAAGAAAAGGAAGATGAAGAGGAAGAGATTGAAAAAAAAGAAGAGAAAGATGAAGAGGAAAAGGAAGACGAAGAGGAAAAGAAGGAGAAGAAAGAAGAAGAAAAGGAAGAAGAAGAGAAGAAGAGAATGACGAAGAGAAAGAAGAAAGTAAGAGGAAGTGGAAGAGGAAAATTAAGAATATGAAGAAGAAGAAGGAGAAGAGGATGAAGAGGATGAAGAGGAATAGGAAAAGGAAGAAAAAGAAGAAGAAGACGACTTTTTTTAAAATTTTAACATTTTTTGAAAACTTTAGCCATTTTGAAAAATTTTGATTTTCTCTAAATTTTAATTTTTTTCCCTCTAAATTTCCACTGTCACTGGAAAATTCTACTTTAATTTAAAAACTTCAATTTTTTTAAATTTGACATTTTTAAATTTTTTAAAAATTCGACATTTTTTAAATTTTTTTAAAAATTCGACATTTTTAAAAAATTCGATTTTTTCGAAATTCTACTTTTTTTCGAAATTTTACCCCTTTAAAAAATCTCTTAATCCCTTTTGAATATTTCGACTTTTTTTGAATATCTCGAAACATTTTTGAATTACATATTTCAACTTTTTCAAAATTTCGATTCTTCTTAAGCATCCAACTTTTTGAAATTCCAGCTCTTTTGAAGTATTCCATTTTTTCCAGTTTCGAATTTCAAAATCTCGACTTTTTTTGAAAGTTTTGTTTACTCTGAAGTTTCCGGTTTTTTACAACATTCGAATTTTTTCGTAAATTTCGACTTTCTAACTCGAGAAAATTACGACTTTTCTTTTTCGAAAATTTTGACGTTTTGAAACTTATATTTTTTTGGAAATTTTGGCTTTTTCTCAAAACATTGATTTATTTTCAAAATCTGGATTCTTCAAAATTTACACTTTTTTCGAAATTTTAACTTTTTTTGAAAATTTTGACGTTTTCAAAAATTTTGACTTTTTTCTCCAAGTTTAATTTTTTGCGGCTAATATTCCACTTTCCCTGAAAAATTACGCGTTGATTTGAAAAATTTAATTTTTTAAAAAATTTGACATTTTATAAACTTAGATTTTTTTGAAAATTTCGGCTTTTTTTTTCGAAATCTTAACTTATTTTGAAAATTTGAGATCATTAAAATTTCAATTTTTTTCGAAATTTTAACCTTTTTTGAAGATTTCGACTTTTTTGTAAATTTTAGCCTTTTTGAAAAATTCCGACTTTTTCCTCTAAATTTAGCCCTTTTATGCCTAAATTTCGAGTTTCATTGACAAATTCTTCTTTGTTTTGGGAAGTTCAGTTTTTTTTTTAATTTGACATTTTTTGCCCTTTTTAAAAACTCTCTTGATCCCTTTCGAATATTTTTATTTCTTTTTGAAAATTTCAAAGGTTTTTAAATTATTTCCACTTCCGACCTTTTTGGAAACTTTCAGCTTTTTGAAGAATTCCACTTTTTTAGAAGTTTTGAATTTTTTCAAAAATTTCTACTTTCCAACTCGAGAAAATTTGGACTTTTTTTTGAAAGTTTTGACGTTTTGAAACTTCCATTCCTTTGAAAATTTTGGGTTTTTCTCGCATTATTGACTTATTTTAAAAATTTGAATTATTCAAAATTTCGACTTTATTCAAAAGATGAAGAGGAAGAGATTGAAAAAGAGAAAGAAGAGAAAGGTGAAAAGGAAGAGAAAGACGAAGAGGAAAAGAAGGAGAAAAGTAAGAAGTAGAGGAAGAGAAGAGGAAGAAGAAGAGGATGACGAAGAGAAAGAAGAAAGTAAAAAGAAAGAGGAAGTGTAAGAGGAAAAAGAAGAATATAAAGAAGAAGAAGAGGATGAAGAGGAATAGGAAAAGGAAGAAAAAGAAGAAGAGGAAGACGAATAGGAAAGGGAAGAAAAAGATGAAGAAGAGATAGAGATAGATGAAGAGGAAGAAAAAGAAGAAGGGAAAGAAGAAAAGAAAGACTAAGAGGAAGGAGAGAAAGAAGAGGTAAAAGAAGATAAAGACGAAGAGGAAGAAGAAGAGGAAGATGAAGAGGAAGAGAAAGAAAAAGATAAAATAGAGAAATATAAAGAGGAAGAGGAAGAAAAAAAAGAAGAGAAAGACGAAAAGGAAGAGGAAAAGAAAGAGGTAGAGGTAGAGCAAGAAGAAGAGAAGGAAGAAGAGAAAGAGGAAGAGAAGGATAAAAAGGAAGAAGAGGAAGAGGAAAAGGAAAAGGAAGAGGAAAAGGAAGACGAAGAGAAGAGAAAGAAGAAGAAGAAGAAAGTAAGAGGAAGAAGAAGTGAAAAAGAAAGAAGAAGAAGAGGAACATGAAGAGGATAAGAAAGAGGAAGATAAAGAGGAATAAAAAAGAGAAGACGAAAAGGAAGAGGTAGGGGAAAACGAAGAGGAAAAGACAGAGGAGAAAGAAAAGGAAATAAAAAAGAAAAAGGAAGAAGAAGACTAAGACAAAGAGGAAGAGAAAGAAGAGGATGACGAAGAGATAGAAGAAGAGGAAGAGAAAGAAGAAGGGAAAGAAGAAGAGGAAGTCAAAGAGGAAGAGAAAGAAGAGGAAGACGAAGAGATAGAAGAAGAGGAAGAGAAAGAAGAAGGGAAGGAAGAAGAGGAAGACTAAGAAAAAGAGGAGAAGAAAGAGGAAGAGGTAGAGAAAGAGGAAGAGGAAGACGTAGAAGAAGAAGAGGAAGGTAAAGAGGAAACGAAAAAGGAATACAAGAAGAAAGACGAAGAAACAAAGGAAGAAGAAAACGAAGAGGAAAAGGAAAAGAAAGAGAAAAAGAAAGAGGATGAGAAAGAGGAAGAAGAAAAGGAAGACGAAGAGAAGAAAAGGAAGAAAGAAAAAAGGAAAAGAGAGGGAGAGGGAAAGAGGGGGAGAGAGAGGGGGAGAGGGGGGAGAGGGGGGGGAGAGAGAGGGAGAGAGGTGGGAGAGATATGGAGAGGGGGGAGAGAGAAGGAGAGAGAGGGAGAAAGAGAGAGAGAGAGAGAGAGAGATAGAGAGAGAGAGAGAGAGAGAGAGAGAGAGAGAGGAGAGAGAGAGAGGAGAGAGAGAGGGGGGAGGGGAGAGAGAGAGAGGGAGAGAGAGGGAGAGAGAGGGAGGGAGGGGGAGAGAAGAGAGAGAGAGAGAGAGCGAGAAAAAAAAGAGAGAAAAAAGGTAAAATTGATCCAAAGCGAGATAAAGAGTTCTGCTTGTTGATCAACCAAAATTCGATTTGATTCCGGGGCTTCAGCTATCCACCATTACTTTTCCATCGATTTTTCGGCTACTTGCGGCTCATTCTTAATTTGGTGGCGCCGCCTCAACTTTGACCGTTTCGACGCGAGTTTCTTTTATGAAAATCGCGCTCGAACGCCGTCAATAACGCGTCGAGGGCGTTCGACTGACAGAAGGGCGAAAACTTTCGGGATTCCGTCATAAAACTCATTGTTTCGGCGAGGAGACGATCGCATATACCGACCGGCTGAAACGAAACTTTTCTCCATTACGTCGACCCAACGTCGATGACAAGTGTCTGCGAACATTATTACGTTCCCCCTTCGCGCTTTCAGCGAACATCCGAAAAAGTGACAGGTTAGCGATAAGGAAGCATCGTTTTAACAGATGTTAATGAATTTGCTTTATTAAATAATAGGTTTTTCGATTAAGTTGTTTTTATCTGGCAATCCCGCGCCGCCGCGCAGCGTCGTGATGAAATTTTGACAAAATCCGCTCCTGTTGAGAACTTGGAAGATTCCCCACTCGATAACTTAAAAAACCAGGAGTACGATACAACCTGAAGGTTATAACTTCTGGTTGATTTTTCAGCAAAAAATCCTTCAATTAGCATCTAGTAAAAATGTTCGTCGTAAGATATAGTTGAAAGTCAGTTACAACTAACTCAATGGAATTTACGTCTCTTGAGTATTTGTGTGGTTGAGTAATCCTGGAAATGCCATCTATTGATGAGGCCAAGGAAGGCGAAAACCAGTCTGTGGTTTGTTAGTAGCAAATATTTTCAACTTTTAGCACGTTCGACTCTTTCATTAAAGAACAATTAATTGACGATTAGAAAAATGAGAATTTTTAATAATTTTAATAACATTCATATCGTCAGAAATTTGGATATCTGAAATGTGAGTTTTCGTTTTTCTATCTTTCTTTCTTTCTGCCTTTCTGTCTTTCTGCCTTTCTGCCTTTTTGCCTTTCTGTCTTTCTGTCTTTCTGTCTTTCTCTCTTTCTGTCTTTCTGTCTTTCTGTCTTTCTGTCTTTCTGTCTTTCTGTCTTTCTGTCTTTCTGTCTTTCTGTCTTTCTGTCTTTCTGTCTTTCTGTCTTTCTGTCTTTCTGTCTTTCTGTCTTTCTGTCTTTCTGTCTTTCTGTCTTTCTATCTTTCTGTCTTTCTGTCTTTCTGTCTTTCTGTCTTTCTGTCTTTCTGTCTTTCTGTCTTTCTGTCTTTCTGTCTTTCTGTCTTTCTGTCTTTCTGTCTTTCTGTCTTTCTGTCTTTCTGTCTTTCTGTCTTTCTGTCTTTCTGTCCTTCTGTCTTATTTGTCTTTCTGTCTTTCTGTTTGTCTGTTTGCCTGTCTTTCTGTTTTCTGCCTTTTTGTTTTTCCGCCTTTCTGTTTTACTTAATTTTTGTTTTTCTGTCGTTCTGTCTTTATCTTCCCGTTTTTTTATCTTTCAATTTTTTTGTTTTTCTGTCTTTCTTTCATTCCGTCTTTCTATCTTTCTTTCGTTCCGTCTTTCTATCTTTCTGTCTTTCTGTCCTTCTGTCTTTTTGTCTTTCTGTCTTTCTTTCTTTCTTTCTTTCTGTCTATCTTTCTATCTTTCTATCTTTCTATCTTTCTATCTTTCTATCTTTCTATCTTTCTATCTTTCTATCTTTCTATCTTTCTATCTTTCTTTCTTTCTTTCTTTCTATCTTTCTTTCTTTCTTTCTTTTTAGGCAACATAATGTCTCAAAGTTTCATATGAAGAACAAAGGCCCAAGAATGGTTTCTTTTTTTTTATACAGAATTCGATTCCATTGTGCGAAGTTTCATGCGAGTCATAAGCTACATTCTCACGGATTTTGATTCGATAGTTAGAAGTAAAAAAAAAGTATGGCAACAAAACAGTAAATTATTCAAAATAAATTGTTTACACTTACTGAAACGTAAAATTTACTGACCATATCATTTACTATTAATTTGTTTATAGATGTTTTAATTATTTAATTCGTAAAACGTTGGGTAGAGCGTTGGCATTAAATTTACTTTGATGTGTACACTAAAAAAGCAAACCAAATTATTTAACATATACCAACCAAATAATTATGATTATGTGGAGAAACTTTATTCCCTGAGAGAACAATGAAATTTGTATTTACGTAACCAAAAGAAAAAAAAATAAAAAATTAGACAGTCATGACAGACAGAAGTGAAAACTTAGAACTAGAAAATAAAAAGTGTTTTTTTTAATCTTCAAAATAATTATAGCAACAAAAATTAAGATTTCGTAATTTGTAAATTAAAATAATTAATATTAATCTTGTTTTAACATCTATCAGCAAGCAAGAAGTATTTGAAACAAAGTCTAACTTCAAGTAACACTTCGAAAAAATATAGAAGATTTATAATTAAACTCGAGCTCGAAATCTAAATTGGAGTGAACCGAAATGTACGAAAACGCGACCCAAGTGTCGCCCTCGGTCCCCCTTTTGCGATATAATAAATTCGACAAACATTTTCCAGATTTTGAATGATGACCACAAACGAGTGGACCCTTCATGGTTGACACTGATGGCACGAGAAGACCCTTCCCTGGAGTCGAACGACGGCGTACGCAAATGGAGAGATATTTCTTTCATTTTCGCACTCTTCCTTAATGCCTTCGTCCATCCATTCCGGCGGACCCTCAATCTCACATGGACTGTCGAAGTGAGTGCAAACGCCATTTCTCAGTTATGCCCATTTCGCACAACGCTGTTGAAGTCACTGTTAAATAAATCAAGTTGAGCAACAACAAAAAATTCGAAAATCTGTAAATTTTCCTTTAATGTGTTCCTAATTTCATCTGTGATTTACCAACAATTGAAAAAAACAAGAAAATGCAACTGAAGAAATCAAGAAATTAAATTGGTCTACTTTTTTCGAAAGCTTCACCAATCTTCTCAATTTTTCTTTGAGCATCTTCTTGAATTTGTCTATGACTCTTCAATGACTCAAAAAAGGTCACGTTAACACCCTAACACATTTGTTGCGAATTAGTTTTCTCTTTCCCCTTTTTGACTCTCTGACTCTATTTGAGTTTCTAACTTTGGGGCAGATTGGTAATCTATCGCGTGTGACTCAACAATGACTACTTTTTTCGAAAGCTTGACTAATCTTCTCAATTTTTCTTTGAGCACCTTCTTGAATTTGTCTATGACTCATCAATGACTCAAAAAAGGCCAACCTAACACATTTATTGCTGATTTCCAAAACGAGTTAGTTTTCTCTTTCCCCTTTTTGACTCTCTGACTCTATTTGAGTTTCTAACTTTGAGGCAGACTGGTAAGCTATCGCGTGTGACTCAACAATGACTACTTTTTTCGAAAGCTTGACTAATCTTCTCAATTTTTCTTTGAGCACCTTCTTGAATTTGTCTATGACTCATCAATGACTCAAAAAAGGCCAACCTAACACATTTATTGCTGATTTCCAAAACGAGTTAGTTTTCTCTTTCCCCTTTTTTACTCTCTGACTCTATTTGAGTTTCTAACTTTGAGGCAGATTGGTAATCTATCGCGTGTGACTCAACAATGACTACTTTTTTCGAAAGCTTGACTAATCTTCTCAATTTTTCTTTGGGTAGCGGTTAGTTACTTTCTTGAATTTGTCTGTGACTCATCAATGACTCAAATGAAGCCAAGTTAACACATAGCAAATTTTTTACTGATTTCCAAAACGAGTTAGTTTTCTTCTCGTTTCTTTTTCCCCATTTTGACTCCCTAGCTCTATTTGAGTTTCTAACTTTGATGCAGATTGATAATCCATCGCGTGTGACTCAACAATGAGTACTTTTTTCGAAAGCTTGACCAATCTTCCCAATTTTTCTTTGAGTAGCGATTGGTTACTTTCTTGAATTTGTCTATGACTCATCAATGACTCAGAAAGGGCCAGGTTAAGACATAACAAATTTGTTGCTGATTTCCAAAACGAGTTAATGTTCTTCTCGTTTCTCTTTCCCCATTTTGACTCTCTCACTATATTTAAGTTTCTATCTTTGATGCAAATTGATAATCTATCGCGTGTGACTCAACAATGACTACTTTTTTCGAACGCTTGGCCAATCTTCTCAATTTTTCCTTGAGTAGCCATTAGTTACTTTCTTGGATTTGTCTGTGACTCATCAATGATTTAAATAAAGCAAAGTTGACACGTAACCAATTTGTTACCGATTTCAAAAGCGAGTTAGTTTTCTTCTCGTTTCTTTTCCCCATTTTGACTTTCTGGCTCTATTTGAGTTTCTAACTTTGACACAGATTGATAATCTATCGCGTGTAATTCAACAATAACTACTTTTTTCGAAAACTTTTCCAAAACGAGTTAGTTTTCTCTTTCCACATTTTGACTTCCTCGCTCTATTTGAGTTTCTAACTTTGATGCAGATTGATAATCTATCGCGTGTAACTCAACAATGATTACTTTTTTCGAAAACTTGACCAATCTTCTCAATTTTTCTTTGAGTAGCGATTAGTTACTTTCTTGAATTTGTCTGTGACTTATCAATAATTCAAATAAAAAACAAAGTTGACACGTAAAATTTTTTTTGCTGATTTCCAAATGAAGTTAGTGTTCTTCTCGTTTCTCTTTATCCATTTTGACTTCCTCGCTCTATTTGAGTTTCTAACTTGATGTAGATTGATAATTCATCGCAAGAGATTCAACAATGACCGAAACACATCTAAAAAGTACATCTGACGAAATAATAAACCAATGATTAATGTTTTTAACCGAAAGCTTGACAGTCTTTCCAATTGGTCCTCAAGCAGCGATTATCAACTTTGTCTGTGACTCATCCATGACTCATAAAACTTAAGTGAACACATAGCAAACATTTTTCATTTCTTATTTACAAATCGAGTTAATTTGTCTTATTTTCCTTCTCATTTTCTAGTTCTACTTTCCCCAGTTTAAACCCCCTATGACTGCCCGAGTTTCTAGCTTTGAGGCAGATTGGTAACTCAACAATGAATAAGAAAAGTCTAGGAGGCAAAATAACTAACCAATATGCAATTTATCTATTTCGTTAAGTCGAAAGCCCAAGTTTTCCTCAAGCGACGATTCTTAATTTTGCCTATGACTCATGAACGACTCAAGAAACCCATCCGACTCATGAACGACTCAAGAAACCCCAATGAACACAACAAAAATATTTCATTCCTTGTTCCCAAATCGAGCTAATTTGGCTTCCTCTCATTTTCCTTCTCGTTTTCTCGTTTTACTTTCCCCATTTTACATTCTCTGGCTCTGCCTGAGTCTCTTACTTTGAGACAGATTGGTAATGCATCCCATGTGACTCAACAATGAGTAAGAAAAGTCTAGGAAGCGAAGTAGCTAATCAATACCCAATTTTCCTTAATTTTTTAAATTGACAGCTTAACATATGCCCCAAATTTTCGTCAAGCGACGATTTTCAATTTTGCCTACGACTCATGAATGATTCAACAAACCCCTCCGACTCATGAATGACTCAAGAAACCTCAAATGAGCACGTAGAAAAAATTTGTTATTCCTTGTTTCCAAATCGAGCTAATTAGTCTTCCTCTCGTGTTCCTTCTCGTTTTCTAGTTTTACTTTCGTCATTTCACATTCTCTAGATCTACCTGAATTTCTAACTTTGAGGCAGATTGGTAATGCATCCTAAATGACTCAACAATGAATAAGAAAAGTCTACGAGGCGAAGTAGCTAACCAATACCCAATTTTCCTATTTTTTTAAATCGACAGTTTGACAATAAACCCCAACTTTTTCTCAAGCGACGATTCCCAATTTTGCCCACGACTCATGAACGACTCAAGAAGCCCCTGCGACTCATGAACGACTCAAGAAACCCCAAATGAACACGTAGCAAAAATGTTTTATTCCTTGTTTTCAAATCAAGCTAATTTGTCTTCCTCTTAGTTTTCTTTTCGTTTTCTCGTTTTACTTTCCTCATTTTACATTCTCTGGCTCTACCTGAGGTTCTAACTTTGAGGCTGATTGATCATATGTGACTCAACAATGAGTAAGAAAAGTCTAGGAAGCGAGGTAGCTAACCAATACCCAATTTTCCTTATTTTTTTAAATCAAAAGCTTGACAATATTCCCCAGCATTTCCTCAAGGAACGATTCTCAATTTTGTCTGCGACTCATGAACGACTCAAGAAACCCCTGCGTCTCATGAACGACTCAAAAAAACCCAAATGATGATGTAGCAAAAATTGTTCATCCCTTGTTTCCAAATCGAGCTAATTTGTCTTCCTCTAATTTTCCCTCTCGTTTTCTCGTTTTACTTTCCTCATTTTACATTCTCTGGTTCTATCTGAGTTTGTAACTTTGAGGCAGATTGCTAACGCATCCTATGTGACTCAACAATGATTAAGAAAAGTCTAGGAAGCGAAGTAGCTAACCAATACCCAATTTTCCTTATTTTTTTTAATTGACGGCTTGATAATATGCTCCAACTTTTCCTCAAGCGACGATTTTCAATTTTGCTTACGCCTCATGAATGATTCAACAAACCCCTGCGACTCATGAACGACTCAAGAAACCTCAAATGAGCACGTAGCAACAATTTTTCATTCCTTGTTTCCAAATCGAGCTAATTAATCTTCCTCTCGTAATCCTTTTCGTTTTCTCGTTTTACTTTCGTCATTTTACATTCTCTGGCTCTACCTGAGTTTCCAACTTTGAGGCAGATTGGTAATACATCGTTTATCAGTCAACATTGAGTAAGAAAAGTCTAAGAAGCGAAGTAGCTAACCAATACCCAATATTCCTTATTTTTTAAATGGACAACTTGACAATATGCCCCAACTTTTCGTCAAGCGACGATTCTCAATTTTGCCTGTGACTCCTGAATGATTCAAGAAACCCCTGCGACTCATGAACGACTCAAGAAACCCCAAATGAACACGTAGAAAAAATTGTTCTTTGCTTCCAAATCGAACTAATTTGTCTTCTCATTTTCCTTCTCGTTTTCTAGTTTTACGTTCCTCATTTTATATTCTCTGGCTCTATCTGAGTTTCTAACTTTGAGGTAGATTGGCAATACATTATATGTTACTCAGCAATGGGTAAGAAAAGTCTAGGAAGCTAAATAGCTAACCAATACTCAATTTTCCTTATTTTTTTAAATTGACAACTTGACAATATTCCCCAACTTTTCCTCAAGCGATTCTCAATTTTGCTTACGACTCATGAACACCTCAAGTAACCCCTGCGACTCATGAACGACTCAAGAAACCCCAAATGAACACGTAACAAAAATTGTTTATTTCTTGTTTCCAAATCGAGCTAATTCGTCTTCCTCTCGTGTTCCTTCTCGTTTTCTCGTTTTACTCTCCTCATTTTACATTCTGAGGCTCTATCTGAGTTTCTAACTTTGAGGCAGATTGGTAATGCACCTATGTGACTCAATAATGAGTAAGAAAAGTCTAGGAAGCGAAGCAGCTAACCAATACCCAATTTTCCAAATTTTTATAAACCGACAGCTTGACAATGTGCCCCAACTTTTCCTTAAGCGACGAGTCTCAATTTTGCTTACGACTCATGAACGACTCAACAAACCCCTGCGACTCATGAGTGACTCAAGAAACCCAACTGACCACGTATCAAAAATTTTTCATTCCTTGTTCCCTAATCGAGCTAATTTCTCTTCCTCTTATTTTCCCTCTCGGTTTCTCATTTTACATTACCTGGCTCTACCTGAGTATGTAACGTTGAGGCAGATTGGTAATGCATCCTATGTGACTCAACAATGAGTAAAAAAAGTCTAGCGAGCGAAGTAACTAACCAATACCCAATTTTCCTTATTTTTTTAAATCCCCAACTTTTCCTTAAGCAACGATTCTCAATTTTGTCTACGACTCATGAATGACTCAAGAAACCCCTGCGACTCATGAACGAGTCAAGAAACCCCAAATGAACACGTAGCAAAAATTTTTCATTCCTTGTTTCCAAATCGAGCTAATTCGTCTTCTTCTCGTGTTCCTTCTCGTTTTCTCGTTTTACTTTCCTCATTTTACATTCTCTGGCTCTACCTGAGTTTCTAACTTTGAGGCAGATTGGTAACGCATCCTATGTGACTCAGCAATGAGTTAGAAAAGTATAGGAAACGCATTCCTTGTTCCCAAATCGAGCTAATTTGGCTTCCTCTCATTTTCCTTCTCGTTTTCTCGTTTTACTTTCCCCATTTTACATTCTCTGGCTCTGCCAGAGTCTCTTACTTTGAAACAGATTGGTAATGCATCCTATGTGACTCAACAATGAGTAAGAAAAGTCTAGGAAACAAAGTAGCTAACCAATACCCAATTTTTCTTATTTTTTTTAATCGACAGCTTGACAATATTCCCAACTTTTCCTGAAGCAACGATTCTCAATTTTGCCTACGACTCATGAACGACTTAGGAAACTCCCACAACTCATGAACGACTCAAGAATCCTCAAATGAACACCTAGCAAAAATTGTTCCTTGTTTCCAAATCGTACTAATTTGTCTTCTTCTCATTTTCCTTCTAGTTTTCTCGTTTTACTTTCCTCATTTTATATTCTTTGGCTCTATCTGAGTTTCTAACTTTGAGGCAGATTGATGATATATTCTATGTGACTCAACAATGAGTAAGAAAGGTCTAGGAAGCGAAGTAGCTAACCAGTACCCAATTTTCCTTATTTTTTGAAATCGACAAGTTGACAATATTCCCCAACTTTTCCTCAAGCGACGATTCTCAATTTTGCCCACGACCCATGAACGACTCAAGAAACCTCTCAGACTCATGAACGACTCAAGAAACCCCAAATGAACACAACAAAAATGTTTCATTCCTTGTTCCCAAATCGAGCTAATCCGTCTTCCTCTCATTTTCTCGTTTTACTTTCCTCATTTTACATTCTCTGGCTCTACCTGAGTTTCCAACTTTAAGGCAGATTGGTAACGCATCCTATGTGACTCAGCAATGAGTAAGAAAAGTCTAGGGAGCGAAGTAGCTAACCAATACCCAATTTTCCTATTTTTTAAATCGACAGCTTAACAATAAACCCCAACCTTTCATCAAGCGACGATTTCCAGTTTTGCCCACGACTCATGAACAACTCAAGAAACCCCTGCGACTCATTAACAACTCAAAAAACCCCAAATGAACACGTAGCATAAATTGTTCATTCCTTGTTTCAAAATCGAGCTAATTTGTCTTCTTCTTAATTTCCTTTTCGTTTTCTCGTTTTACTTTTGTCGTTTTACATTCTCTGGCTCTACCTGAGTTTCTAACTTTGAGGCAGATTGGTAATACATCCTATGTGTGACTCAATAATGAGCAATAAAAATCTATAAAGCGAAATAACTAACCAATATGCAATATGCCCTTGTTTTCAAATCGAAAGCAATATCTCTCAATTTTTCTTCAAGCAACGATTCCCTACGACTACTTGCGACTCATGAATGACTCAAGAAACCCCTGCGACTCATGAACGAATCAAGAAACCCCAGGTGAACACGTAGCGAAAAATTATTTCCAAATCTAGTTAATTTATTTTTATTTTACCGTCAAATTTCAACCCCTTGACTCTATTTGAGTAATGCAGCCATTGACGATCATTCAGTGACGATTCGGGTGAAAAGCCGATGGTGTGTGTGTGATAACCGTTGGTGGATGTCGGGCGGGCAAGACGCATTAAAAAAAAAATTTTCAAATTTTTAATCGAAAAATGAAATGGGAAATCAAAAAAAAAACCCAAATAAAAAGGTTTCCCCCCAAAAAAAAAAAAAAAATTTTTTTTTAAAAAGCGATTTTAAAAGTCAAATTTTTAAAAAAAAAAAAAATTTTTAAAAAAATTTAAAAAAAAATTTAAAGAAAAAACCCTTTTTAAAAAAAAATTTAAAAATTTAAATTTTTTAAAAAATTTTTTAAAAATTTTTTTTTGGGAATTAAAAAATTTTTTAAAAAAAATAAATTTCCGGAAATTGGAAAAAAATTTTTTAAAAAAGGGAAATTTTAAATTTTTTTAAAAAGAAAAAATTTAAAAAAAAAAATTTTTTTAAAAAAAAAATTTTTTTTAAATAATTTTTTAAAAAAAAAAAAAAATAAAAAAATTTTGAATTTTTTTAAATTTGGGGAATTTTTAAAAAATTTGTTTTTCAAGAAAAAAAATTTTTTTTAAAAAACTTTTTTAAAAAGAATTAAAAAACAATTCGAAAAAAAAAATTTAAAAATATTGGGGAAAAAAAAAAATTTTAAAAAGTTTTTAAATTTAAAAACAAAAGAAAAAGGGAAATTTTAAAAAAAATTTTTAAAAAAAAGTAAAAAAACAATTTTGAAAAAAAAAAAAAAAATTTAATTTTTTCCAAAAAAAATTTAATTTTAAAAAATTTTTGGGAAATTAAATTTGGTTTTTAAAAAAAAAAATTTTTTGAAAGTTAATTTAAAAAAAATTAAAAAATTTTAAAATAAAATCTTTTTAAAAAATTAAAAAAAAAAAAAAAAATTTTTTTGGAAAAAAAATTTAAAAATTTTTTTTTTTGGAAAAATTTTAAAAATTAATTTTAAAAAATTTTAAAAAAATTTTAAAAAAAAAATTTTAAAAAATAAATTTTTAAAAATTTAAAATTTTAAAAATTCGTTTTTAAAAATTCAAATTTTAAAAAAATTTAAAAAAATTTTAAAAAAAAAAAAAAAAAAATTTTTCCCGTTTTTAAAAAAAATTTAAAAAATAAAAATAAAATTTTCCCAAAAAAAAAAAAAATTTTGAAAAAGAAAAAAATTTTAAAATTTTAATTTAATTTTAAAATTTTAATTTTAAAAAAAAATTTTAATTTTTTTAAAAATTAAATTTTAAAAATTTTTTTTTTAAAAATAAAAAAACAAAACAAAATTTTTAAAAAAAAAAATTTAAAAACCCAAAAATTTTAAAAAAAATTTTTTAAAAGAAAATTTAAAAAAAAATTTCAAAAAGTCGAATTCTTCGAAAGAGTCGAAATTTTCGAGTTTAAGAAAAAAGCAAGATCTGAAAAAACACAATTTTTAAAAATTCAAAAAATGACCAAAAAGTCGAATTCTTTTAAAAAATCGAAGTTTCGAAGAAAAAAAAGACGAAATCTCGAAAACAAAGGGAATTGTTTAAAAAGTTCGAATTTTTCAAAAAGTTCGAAATTTTCAAAAAACCATTCTGTAAGCCGAATAATTTATAAAACAGTCGAAATTTCGAGAAAGTCAAAATTTTAAAGCAACAAAAGTCACAATTTTGAAGCAACGTCGAAATTTTCAAAAAAGCAAGAGAACTTTTCAGGAATAGTTGTAATTTTGAAAAATAATCGAAAATTTGAAAAAATATCGAGATTTTGGAACACAGAAAATTTCAAAATAAGTGGATTTTTTTAGTGAAATTTAATTTTCGTAAAGTTAAAATTTACAAGAGTCGAAATTAAAAAAAATTATTCCAAATAAAAAATCGAATTCTTCGAAAAAGTCGAAATTTCGAGGTTAAGAAAAAAGTCGAAATCTTGAAAAAAACATAATTTTTAAAACAGTTCAAATAATCAAAAAAGTCAAATTCTTTAAAAAAAAATCGAAATTGCGAAGTAAAGAAAAAATATGAAACATCGAAAACGAAACGGAATTTTTCAAAAAGTTCGAATTTTCAAAAAGTTCGAAATTTTCAAAAAACGGTCAAAGCCGAATTTTGCAACAAAAGTTGAATTTATAAAACAGTCGAAATTTGGAAGAGGTCAAATTTTTTAAGCAACATCGAAATTTTCAAAAAAGAAGAGAACTTTTCAAGAATAGTTAAAATTTTGAAAAATAATCGAAAATTTGAAAATAAATCGAGATTTTGGAACACGAAAAATTTCAAAATATGTGGATTTTTTAAAAGAGGCTAGATCTACGAAATTTAATTTTCGAAAAGTAAAAATTTACAAAAGTCGAAACTTTAAAAAAATCCAAATACAAGTCGAATCATTTCGAAAAAGTCGAAATTTCGAGGTTAAGAAAAAAAACGAAATCTCCAAAAAAAGACACAATTTTTAAAACAGTTCAAATTATCAAAAAAGTCAATTTCTTTAAAAAAACCGAAATTTCGAAGTAAAGAAAAAAGACGAAATCTCGAAAACAAAACGGAATTTTTAGAAAAGTTCGAATTTTCAAAAAGTTCGAAATTTTCAAAAATCAGTGGAAGCCGAATTTTGTAACAAAAGTTGAATTTATAAAACAGTCGAAATTTCGAGAAAGTCAAAATTTTGAAGCAACGTCGAAATTATCAAAAAAAGAAGAGAACTTTTCAGGAATAGTTGAAACTTTAAAGACTAATCGAAAATTTTTAAAAAAAACAAAATTTGGAAGAGGTCAAAATTTTGAAGCATCATTGAAATTTTCAAAAAAAAAGAGAACTTTTCAGGAATAGTTAAAATTTTTAAAAATAAAGAAAAAATTTAAAAGAAATCGAAATTTTGGAACACAGAAAATTTTAAATTGTAGTTTTTTTAAGCGAAATTAATTTTCGAAAAGTTAAATTACAAGAGAGAAAAATTAAAAAAAAATTTTTCCAAATAAAAAATCGAATTCTTCGAAAAGTCGAAATTTTCCGGTTTAAAAAAAAGACAAAACTCAAAAAAAAGACACAATTTGTTAAACAGTCCAAAATTTAAAAAAAGTTGATTCTTTTTCAAAATCGAACTTTCGAAGTAAAAAAAAAAGGGAAACTTAAAAAAAAACGGGAATTTTTAAAAAAATTTCGAAATTTTTAAAAAGTTCGAAATTTTCGTATTCGAGATTAGAAAAAATACAAAATCTTGAAAAAAAGACAATTTTTAAAACAGTTCAAATTATCAAAAAAATTTGAATTTTTTAAAAAAAATCGAAATTTTGACTGTAAAGAAAAAAGACTAAATCTCGAAAACGAAACGAAATTTTTAAGAGTTCGAATTTTTAAAAAGATCGAAATTTTCAAAAATCAGTTGAAGCCGAATTTTCTAACAAAAGTTGAATTCATAAAACTGTCGAAATTTCGCGAAAAGTCAAAATTTTGAAGCAACGTCGAAATTATCAAAAAAAGAAGAGAACTTTTCAGGAATAGTTGAAATTTTGAAAAATAATCGAAAATTTGAAAAGAAATCGTTATTTTGGAACACGAAAAATTCCAAAATAAGTGGTTTTTTTTAAGCGAAATCTAATTTTCGAAAGGTTAAAATTTACAAGAGTCGAAATTAAAAAAAAATATTCTAAGTAAAAAGTCGAATTCTTCGAAAAAGTCGAAATATCAAGGTTAAGAAAAAAGACGAAATCTCCAAAAAAACCACAATTTTCAAAACAGTTCAAATTATCAAAAAAGTCGAATTCTTTTAAAAAATCGAAATTACAAGGTAAAGAAAGAAGACGAAATCTCGAAAACAAAACGGAATTTTTAGAAAAGTTCGAATATTCAAAAAGTTCGAAATTTTCAAAAATCAGTCGAAGCCGAATTTTGCAACAAAAGTGCAACAACAAAATTGCAATTCTCAAAAAAAAAATCAAAATTTACATCGAAATTTTTAAGCAAAGTGGAATCCTTGAAAAAAGATCAAATTTTGCATTTTTTCGAATAATAAAAATCAGTCTCCTGGTTTCAGTCTCCTGGTTTCAGTCTCCTGGTTTCAGTCTCCTGATCTCAGTCGCCTGACCTGAGTTTCCTAGTACTAAACTGGCATCATTATTCTGGTATCAGTCTCCTGGTCTTAAACTGGTATCTTAATTTGGTATCAACCTTCTGGTCTCAGTTTCCTGGATCCACTCTCCTGCTCACAGCATGGGTCCACTCTAGGGGCGAACAAGCCTAGCGTTTGGAAAATTCCATATGGATACGAATGTTACGAAATTTTATTAAATTATATACCCAGACAATCGAAAATCGTATTTGTTGAATTTGCAAAAAAGGAAAATTTTTAGAAAAACTTTGAAAGTCGGTAATTTTGTTAAATGTTCGCCTTTGTACGATTTTTTTTCGAAATGTTTATGAAGAAAGTGAAAATTGAATTTATAAAACAGTCGAAATTTCGAGAAAGTCAAAATTTTGAAGCAACGTCGAAATTTTCAAAAAAAAAGAGAACTTTTCAGGAATAGTTGAAATTTTGAAAAATAATCGAAAGTTTGAAAAGAAATCGAGATTTTGGAACACGAAAAATTTCAAAATATGTGGATTTTTTTAAGCGAAATTTAATTTTCGAAAAGTTAAAATTTACGAGAGTCAAAATTAAAAAAAAATTATTCCAAATAAAAAGTTGAACACAATTTTTAAAAAAGTTCAATTTATCAAAAAAGTCGAATTCGTTAAAAAGATCGAAATTTCGAGGTAAAGGAAAAAAGACGAAATCTCGAAAACGAAACGGAATTTTTAAAAAAGTTCGAATTTTCAAAAAGTTCGAAATTTTCAAAAATCAGTCGAAGTCAAATTTTGATTATTTTGATTTAATTTAAATTTTCAATTTTGCATTACACCCGTTTGTCACCTTCATCTTCCTTGTTAACTAAAATGAACCAGATATATTATTACTATTATTTTGTGACGAAGCTGCCTCTATTAAATCGTTCTGTTTACTCATTTCTTCTTGCTTCTTTTCGATAAAATCACTTTTAAGGCTTAGATAGCCCCACGGCACTCGAACATCGAACATGGTAGGATTAAAAACGTAACAGGCTTGAGCCAATGATGTCGAACAAGAATCTAGCGGCATCTTAAGTAAATACAGTCGTTATATAGGCACGTAAATGTTATTGTCATAATATACGAGATTAGCCGAAGGCTATAATAGTATCCGGCCGTTGTTAAAACTAAAACCTGACATAATGAGTCGAACCTCGCTTTTACTCTTTTCTTTACTTTTGTTTATCTTCGAACAATCTTCTTTTTATCGGGCCATTCAACCGGTCCTTCGGAATAATAGTTCACCTTTTAAACTCGCCCGATGCTTATTCGATATTTAGTACGTTTCGCGGCAAATTAAAGCGAATTGGCGATGTTTTAATTACAATTAATAAAACGAATAGCTCATTACTTTAACAAGGAAACATCTTCGCTAGTCCAATTATAAAAATGTATGACTGATATTAATCTAACACACAGATGGTGGCCATTCATAATTATTTGTACGCTAAAAGTATTGTTTATTTATAAAAAAAATGTGCACCTAATCCTAAAATGTGAAAATCTGAAGTTAAAAAGTAACAGACGTAAAAAAAATAGTCGCTCTTGGAGACTTCCGCTAGAAGTGAAAACTCAAAACTAGGAAGAGAAAACTAGGAGGAGGGTACACGATTTAAAGCTACTTGTTAAAAAACTAGTTTTTATTAGCTCTGTTACTCCTTAACCTCCAATTCTCACAATTAGGATCAAAGTGCACAATTTTTCATTTATATATTACTATAAAAAGTTACATGATACAAACATTTTTTTTTGTTTGAAGACGCAAAACTAAGAAGAGGAAAAGTACGAGGCGAACAAGCAGTTAATTATGATACTTTCCCTGGTTCGAAATTAATCCCATCTCCGCCTATGCTTCCGCAATTAAACGTCAACCGTTAAAATTTCTTGCTTCCAAACAACGCCGGCCATAATTTATAGTTTTATTTAGAATATTTAATGACAGAGCCATGTCAATGTTTTATAGAACATCTGTGTCATAATTCTGAATTTAGACGTGACATATTGCTGGAAAATCACACAATACTCGTTTATAATTAATAAGCCTGATAGATTTATAGCGTCCCACTGGGGACATTGTTTAAAACGTATAAATATTCAAGACGATTTCTAACAGTTATCTGATGACGATTCGAAATCATCGAAAAAAAAAACTCAAATTTATGTCGCCACATTCCATCGGATTCCAACTGAAATTGTATCCGCTTGGTACGTTGAATACGTCAAAAAAGTTATGTCAACTATAATGTGGACTATTTTCGATAGAAGAGACGATTTTTTTTCATGTGACTAACATTTGATTAAAGTGCTTAATTTCTACATTATTTTGTTTCGAAAAATAAAAAATCAGTCTCCTGGTTTCAGTCTCCTGATTTCAGTCTCCTGATCTCAGTCTCCTGATCTCAGTCCCCTGATATCAGTCTCCTGACCTCAGTCTCCTGATCTCATTCACCTGATATTAAGTCTCCTGATCTCAATCCCCTGATATCAGTCTCCTGATCTCAGTTCCCTGATATCAGTCTCCTGATCTCAGTCCCCTGATCTCAGTCCCCTGATCTCAGTCACCTAATCTCAGTCTCCTGGTCCTAAGCTGACACCAGTATTTTAGTCTCAGTTTCCCGGTCTTAAGCTGGTATCTTAATCTGGTATTAGCCTTCTGGTCTCAGTCTCCTGGTCTCACTCTCCTGTTCCCAGCGTGGTCCCACTCTAGGGGCGAACCAGCCAAGAGTTTGAGAAATCCAAATGGACGCGGCATTTTAGATACGCGTGTAGCAAACTTTTATTAATCAAATACCCAGATAATCGAATATCGTATTTTTTGAATTTGCAAAGAAGTTGAAATTTCTAAAAAATATTTGAAACGTCGGTGATGAAAAATGTCAACACTTTAAAAAAAGCGAAAAATTTTAATGAGTGGAAGATTAGATAAAAATTGCAATTTTGAAGTCAAAAATATTAAAAAAGTCAAAATTTACATCGAAATTTTTAAGCAAAGAAAGAATGTTAAAAAAAAGGCAAAATTAAATTTTTTCAAAAAATAAAAATCGGTCCCCTTGTTATCAATTTCGTGATCTCAGTCCCCAGATCTCAATCTCCTAGTCCTAAACTGGCATCATTATTCTGATCTCAGTCCCCTGATATCAGTCTCCTGATCTCAGTTTCTTGATCTCAGTCTCCTAGTCCTAAACTGACATCAGAATTCTGGTCTCAGTTTCCTAGTCTTAAGCTGGTATCTTAATCTGATATCAGCCTTCTAGTCTCAGTCTCCTGGTTCTACTCTCCTGCTCCCAGAATGGCCCCACTCTAGGCGCGAACAAGCCGAACGTTTCGAAAAACTTGAATCGTCGGTGATGAACAATGTCAACACTTTGAAAAAAGCGAAAAATGTTAACGAATCGAAGATTAGAAAAAAATTGCAACCTTAAAAAAAATTAAAATTTACATCGCAATTTTTAAACAATAGTAAAATATTTGAAAAAAAGTCAAAATTTGCATTTTTTCGAATAATAAAAATCAGTCTCCTGTTTCAGTTTCCTGATCTCAATACCCTGATCTCAGTTTCCTGGTCCTAAACTGGCATCATTATTCTGATTTCAGTCTCCTGGTTTTAAGCTTAATTTGGTATCAGACTTCTGGTCTCACTCTCCCGGTCTTACTCTCTGTTTCTAGAATGGTACCACTCTAGGGGCAAACAAACCGAACGTTTCGAAAAATTTGAATCGTCGGTGATGAACAATGTCAACACTTTGAAAAAAGCGAAAAATTTTAGCGAGACGAATATTAGAAAAAAATTGCAATTTTCAAAAAAAAATTAAAATTTACATCGCAACTTTAAGGCAATAGTAGAATCTTTGAAAAAAAGGCAAAATTTCCATTTTTTAGAATAATAAACGTCAGTCTTCTGTTTCAATCTCCTGATCTCAGTTTCCTGGTCCTAATCTGGCATCATTATTCAGGTCTCAGACTCCTGGTCTTAAACTGGTATCTTAATTTGGTATCAGGCTTCTAATCTCAGTCTCCTGGTCCTACTCTCCTGCTTCCAGCATGGTCCCACCTTAGGGGGAACGAGCCGAACGTTTAGAAAAACTTGAATCGTCGGTAATAAACAATGTCAACACTTTGAAAAAAGCGAAAAATTTTAGCGAGACGAATATTAGAAAAAAATTGCAATTTTCAAAAAATAATTAAAATTTACATCGCAACTTTAAGGCAATAGTAGAATCTTTGAAAAAAAGGCAAAATTTCCACTTTTTAGAATAATAAAAGTCAGTCTTCTGTTTCAATCTCCTGATCTCAGTTTCCTGGTCCTAAACTGGCATCATTATTCTGGTCTGACTCCTGGTCTTAAACTGGTATCTTAATTTGGTATCAGGTTTCTAATCTCAGTCTCTTGGTCCTATTCTTTGCTCCCAGAATGGTACCACTCTAGGGGCGAGCAAGCCGAACGTTTCGAAAAATTGGAATCGTCGGTGATGAACTTTGAAAAAAGCGAAAAATTTTGGCGAGATGAATATTAGAAAAAAAAAGGCAAAAAAAATCAAAATCTACATCGCAATTTTAAGGCAATAGTAGAATCTTTGAAAAAAAGTCAAAATTTGCATTTTTTCGAATAATAAAAATCAGCCTCCTGTTTCAATCTCCTGATCTCAGTTTCCTGGTCCTAAGCTGGAATCATTATTCTCGTCTCAGTCTTCTGGTCTTAAGCTGGAATCTTAATTTGGTATCATCTTCTGGTCTCAGTCTCATGGTCTTGAGCTGGTACCTTAATCTGATATTAGCCTTCTGGTTTCAGTCTCCTGGTCCTACTTTCCTGCTTCCAGCATGGTCCCATCCTAGGGGGAACAAACCAAACGTTTCCAAAAACTTGAATCGTCGGTAATGAACAATGTCAACACTTTGAAAAAAGCGAAATATTTTAGCGAGACGAATATTAGAAAAAAATTGCAATTTTCAAAAAAATCAAAATTTACATCGCAATTTTAAGGCAATAGTAGAATCTTTGAAAAAGGTCAAAATTTGCATTTTTTCGAATAATAAAAATCAGTCTCCCGTTTCAGTCTCCTGATCTCAGTTTCCTAGTCCTAAACTGGCATCATTTTTCTTGTCTCAGTCTTCTGGTCTTAAGCTGGAATCTTAATTTGGTATCACCTTCTGGTCTCAGTCTCCTGGTCCTGCTTCCAGCATGGTTCCACTCTGAGAGCTAACAAGTCAACCGTTTGGGAAATCCAAATGGCGCAGCATTTTAGATACGAATGTAACAAAACTTTATTAAATGTAATCCCCTGATAAAATCGAAAATCGTATTTCTTGAATTTGCGAAAAAGGGGAAATTTCTAGAAAAAATCTTGAAACGTCGGTGATGAAAGATGTCAACACTTTGTAGAAAGCCAAAAATTTTAACGAGTCAAGATTTGGAAAAATTGCAACTTTGAAAAGACATGTTCAAAAACAAGTCAAAATTTACATAGAAATTTTTAAGCAAAGTGGAATCTTTGAAAAAAAAGTCAAAATTGAATTTTTTCAAAATATAAAAATCAGTCTCCTGGTTTAAGTCTCCCGATTTGAGTCCGCTGAGCTCAGTTTCCTGGTCCTAAACTGGCATCATTATTGTGGTCTCAGTGTCCTGATCTTAAGCTGCTATCTTAATCTGATATCAGCCTTTTGGTTTCAGTCTCCTGGCCCTACTCTCCTGCTCCCAGCATGGACGCTCTACAGCGGCGAACACGCCGAACGTTTCGAAAAACTTAAAACGTCGGTGATGAAAAATGTCAACACTTTAAAAATAGCGAAAAATTTAAACTAGTCGAATATCAGAACAAAATTGCAATTTTCAAAAAACAATAAATATTTAAATTGAAATTTGTAAGCAAAGTGGAATCTTTGAAAAAAATCAAATGTTGCCTTCTTTCGAAAAATAAAAATCAGTCTCCTGTTTCAGTCTCCTGATCTCAGTCTCCTGGTCCTAAACTGGCATCATTATTCTGGTCTCAGTCTCCTGGTCTTAAACTGGTATCTTAATTTAGTGGCAACCTTCTGGTCTCAGTTTCCTGGTTCCACTCTCCTGCTCACAGCATGGTCCCACTCTAGGGGCGAACAAGCCGAACGTTTCGAAAAACTTGAATCGTCGGTGATAAACAATGTCAACACTTTGAAAAAAGCGAAAAATTTTAACGAGTCGAAGATCAGAACAAAATTGCCATTCTCATAAAAAAATCAAAATTTACATCGAAATTTTTAAGCAAAGTGGAATCCTTGAAAAAAGGTCAAATTTTGCATTTTTTCGAATAATAAAAATCAGTCTCCTAATTTCAGTCTCCTGGTTTCAGTCTCCTGGTTTCAGTCTCCTGAGCTCAGTCGCCTGACCTTAGTTTTCTGGTACTAAACTGGCATCATTATTCTGGTATCAGTCTCCTGGTCTTAAAATGGTATCTTAATTTGGTATCAACCAGAAGGTTGATACCGAGAAACTGAGAACAGAAGGTCTCAGTTTCTTGGATCCACTCTCCTGCTCACAGCATGGGTCCATTCTAGGGGCGAACAAGCCTAGCGTTTGGAAAATTCCATATGGATACGAATGTTACGAAATTTTATTAAATTATATACCCAGACAATCGAAAATCGTATTTGTTGAATTTGCAAAAAAGGAAAATTTTTAGAAAAACTTGAATGTCGGTAATTTTGTTAAATGTTCGCCTTTGTACGATTTTTTTCGAAATGTTTATGAAGAAAGTGAAGATTTCATGTTTCAAAATCGAAGGAGAAGCGTAAAAGGAGGAAAGTTTCCAAAAAAGCTTCTGGGCTCAGTCTCCTGGTCCCACTCTCCTGCTCCCAGCATGATCCCACTCTAGGGGAAAGCAAACCGAGCGTTTAGAAAATCCATATGGCACGGCGTTTTACATGCGAATGCAACAGGATTTTATTAATTTAACACCCAAATAATGGAAAATCGTATTTCATGAATTTGTAAAAAAAAGAGAACTTCTAGAAAAGCTTGAAACGTCGAGGATTTTGTTAAAAATTCGTCTTTGTACGTTTTTTTCAAAATTTGTATGTACAAAGTGGACATTTCATGTCTCAAAATCGACATAGAAGCAAAAAAGTGGAAAATTTTGAAAGAAGCTTCTGGTCTCAGTCTCCTGGTCCCACTCTTCTATTCCCAGCATGATCCTACTCTAAGGGCGTACAAGGCGAGCGTTTGGGAAATCCAAATGACGCGGCATTTTAGATACAAATGTAGCAACATTTTATTAAATGAAATACCCAGACAAACGAAAATCCTGTTTCATGAGTTTGCAAAAAAAGGCAAATTTCTTGAAACGTCGCTGATTGTATTAAAAGTTCGCCTTTGTACGTTTTTTTTTTCAAAATTTTTATGTAGAAAGTGGACATTTCATGTCTCAAGATTAAAAGCGAAGCGAAACAGGATCAAAGTTTTGAAAAAAGCGTCTGGGCTCAGTCTCCTGGTCCCACTCTCCTGTTCCCAGTATGGTACTACTCTAGGAGCGAACAGGGCGAGCATTTGGGTAATCCAAATGGCGCTACATTTTAGATATAAATGTAACAAAATGTTATTAAATTTAATATCACGATAATCGAAAATCCTATTTTATGAATTTGCAAAAAAAAAAGGGAAATTTCTAGAACAAGTTGAAACGTCGTTGATTGTATTAAAAGTTGCCTTTGTACGTTTTTTTTTTCAAAATTTTTATGTAGAAAGTGGACATTTCATGTCTCAAGATTGAAAGCGAAGCGAAACAGGATCAAAGTTTTGAAAAAAGCGTCTAGGCGCAGTCTCCTGGTCCCACTCTCCTGCTCCCAGAATGGTACTACTCTAGGGGCGAACAGGGCGAGCATTTGGGAAATCCAAATGGGGCGGCATTTTAGATACAAATGTAACAAAATTTTATTAAATTTAATACCCAGATAAACGAAAATCCTATTTCATGTATTTGCAAAAAAAGGAAAATTTCTAGAACAACTCGAAACGTCGTTGATTGTATTAAAGTTCACCTTTATACGTTTTTTTTTAAATGTTTATATAGAAAGCGGACATTTCATGTATCAAGA
The DNA here is from genome assembly GCA_028583605.1 of Dastarcus helophoroides. Classification (NCBI taxonomy): domain Eukaryota; kingdom Metazoa; phylum Arthropoda; class Insecta; order Coleoptera; family Bothrideridae; genus Dastarcus; species Dastarcus helophoroides. The sequence goes on along the minus strand of CM053332.1, from coordinate 27,508,310 downwards.
TTGAAGCGAAGCGAGAAAGGATCAAAGTTTTAAAAAAAGCTTCTGGGCTCAGTCTCCTGGTCCCACTCTCCTGCTCCTAGCATGATCCTACTCTAGGGGCGAACAAGGCGAGCGTTTGAGAAATCCAAATGGCGCGGCATTTTAGATACGAATGTAACAAAATTTTATTAAAAGTAATACCCAAATAAACGAAAATCCTATTTCATGAATTTGCAAAAGAAGGGAAATTTCTAGAACAACTTGAAACGTCGTTTTTTGTATTAAAAGTTCGCCTTTGTACGTTTTTTTCAACATTTTTATGTAGAAAGTGGATATTTCATGTATCAAGATTGAAATAGAAGCGAAAAATAAGGAAAGTTTTGAAAAAAGCTTCTGGGCTCAGTGTCCTGGTCCCACTCTCCTGATCCCAGCATGGTCCTACTCTAGGGGCGAACAAGGCGAGCCTTTGGGAAATCCAAATGGCGCGGAATTTTAGATACGAATGTAATAAAATGTTATTGAGTGTAATACCCAGATAATCGAAAAACCTATTTCGTGAATTTGCAAAACAAAAAGGGAAATAACTAGAACAACTTGAAACGTCGTTGATTGTATTAAAAGTTCGCCTTTGTACGTTTTTTTCAAAATTTTTATGTAGAAAGTGGACATTTCATGTCTCAAGTTTGAAGCGAAGCGAGAAAGGATCAAAGTTTTGAAAAAAAGCTTCTGGGCTCAGTCTCCTGGTCCCCCTCTCCTGCTCAGAGCATGGTCTCACTCTGGGGGGTAAACAAGCCTAGCGTTTGGAAAATCCCATATGGATACAAATTTAACAAACTTTTATTATATTAAATCCCCAAATAGTCCAAAATCGTATTTTTTAAATTTGCAAAACAAGGGAAATTTCTAGGAAAAGTTGAAATATCAGTGATTTTGTTAAAAGTTGGCATTTGTACGTATTTTTCGAAATTTTTATGTAGAAATTTAAAAGAAGGAAAATTTTGAAAAAAGGTTCTAGTCTCAGTCTCCTGGTCCCACTCTCCTGCTCCCAGCATGGTCCTACTTTAGGGGCTAACAAGTCGAGTGTTTGGAAAATCCATATGGCGCGGCGTTTTAGATACGAATGTAACAGAATTTTATTAAATTAAATACCCAGATAATCGAAAATCATATTTCATAATTTGCCAAAACAGGAAAATTTCTAGAAAAACCTGAAACGTCGGTGATTTTGTTAAAAATTCGCCTTTGTACGTTTTTTTCACATTTCTATCTAGAAAGTGGATATGTCATGTCTCAATATTAAAAGAGAAGCGAAAATGGAGGAAAGTTTTAAAAAAAGCTTCTGGGCTCAGTCTCCTGGTCTCACTTTCCTGCTCCCAACATGATACCACTCTAGGGGCGAACAAGCGTAGTATTTGGAAAATTCATATGGCGCATTGTTCAAAGCAAGATTTTGATATGTTTTATAAAACAATCAAACAAATAGTCACAATTTCAAACATATAATTTGGACATTTGAGGTTGAATATGAAATTTTGTAATCGCGCGTAACAGTTAAGTATAAATTAAGGCTCTATGAATGAAAAAAAGTTACAATTAAATATTAAAATTCCCAACAAGGAAGTTTGCTTTGCACACGTCTTAATTTTGACTTAGTACGTAAATGCGAAGGTGCGTTTGTCTGCCTGTCTGTTTGTTGGCTATTCAGGATTTAATCTTTTAACGAATTTTGAGGAAAATTAGTGTAGAGGTTCCTTGAACGCTGAGATAAAAAATAGGTCCCTTTTTGAAGCGTTTTAGATGCAGCCAAACTAATATTATATCTAGAAATCTGAACCTGAATTTCCCCTACATAAATCCTAATCCTAACTAAATATAAATACGAAAATCTGTTTGTTTGTTCCTCTGTTTGTTGGCTTTCACGGCTCAGTTACTGAACCGATTTCTATGAAGTTTGGTATAGAGCTTCCTTAAAACCCGAGATAAAATCTAGGCTTGCTTTTGTCATAGAAAACTATCAGGTAGATCCAAACTAATCATATATCTAAAAAGCTGGCACTTTCTTGAATTTTTTATAGAGATTGACTTTTTTAGAAAAATAACAATTAAAGAATATCGAAATTATGAAAGTCGAAATTATGGAAATCGTAATCTGGAGAGTCTCTAGGGAAATAAATGTAGAAAATGATTGAATTAGCGAATTTGAACAAAACATTCTGCAACCTGCACGAACTCTTTAACAACTTTTGTATTTTTTTTAATGAAAGGAGAATATCAAACTAGAAATTAATGGGTAATGAAAGTTGGCCCAATGCCCTTAACGCCATTAAAAGTCAAAAGGGCATAATCGAGTTGAGTTCGCAAGCCACCTTTTTAAAATGAGAGATGTAGCTCACATATTCGTAGTAGATAGTTCATGTGTAACTCGGTAGCCTACTAAAATATTGATAGGTATTTTTACGGTTGCTTTCGTCTCCAATAAGATGTTGGGGTTTAGCAATTCACAATCGTAACCCAAAGTTACGACCTGGTAACTACCGAGTTATAGCCGACTGTTTGTTGTCTTTATATTGCTTCCAATAAGAAGCGTCAGGTGCTTTATTTTTTTAATGCGGCCACCACAACGTCATTATGAAAAGTTACATCGACCATAAATTGAAAAATATGACCAGAAGATTTTACTTGGCCAATTGTTCAAGTCAACGTAAAAATAGGAAGTACGAACGCTCAGTTATCTAAGTGCATGACAATTTTATTGTCTCTAGTTGATAATAGCTGCCGCATTTTGCTTTATTTCAGAATAATACTTTTGACGCAACGCCTGATAAGGCTGCTGGTTTTACAACTAGGTTTCGTCGTTATTGATAGCTAATAAATGAAAACTACAGAAGCTGCTACATGCCAGATTCCCCGGCTTGATACATTTTAGTTCTGCTTATAAAAAAAAAATTGTAGGCCGCCGGCGCGCGGTTAATTTCCAACGTAATCCAGAATTTGAATTTGGTAATTACATCAAAAAGTTATCCTGTCCACTAAATCGCATTGATATTCCACTAATACGCCCGGATTTAGATCAACAATCGCTGTAAACTCTCGTACATCTACTGTAATACCGAATTTAGTGTCAAATCGAATAGTTGAAAATATTGTTTTCCAAAAGTAATTATGTTGGTCTACATCTGAACTGGCTAATCGGAATTGGTGAGATTTGTCGTTTACAAATTACCGCGCCGAATGCCCGTCATTAATACGTCAATTACTGCGTTTCGGTGCATCTCTACGGCACTGACCCGTGATTTGACAAAAAATAAACAAATCATAGGCGGGGTTTTCCATATTTGAGAGCCTACACGTTGTAGACAAATTATTCTCAATAATTTAGCCAAATCAATTAAAAAAAATAACGAAATGTTTTAAATATTAGATACGATTAACATTGATGAGATTGATGACGTAAATTAGCGTGATAGCACCAGATAGAGAACTGGTGGCAGCACCAACTAGAGATACTGAGAAATATTCTCGCTAAATATTCAGCAAAATCAACTAATTTCCCTGTAATCAGCATTCTTAGTCATTGCGGCCCTTTGGTACTGCGTTAAAATTTATTTATCGGGGCCCGGTTTTCTACCCTCAAAATTTGCAGGAGATTGAAACAATGTGACCGGTACCAGGAGACTGAGACCAGGTAACTGGTACCAGAAGACTGAGACCAGGAAACTGAAACCAGGTGACTGGTACCAGGAGACTGAGACCAGGACTAACTCTAACATTTACGTTACTCTGGACAAAAAAGCATAAATTATCATCTTTTAAACATTTTTTTAACACCAAACTTAATGTGGAGTATTTTCATTTATAAGTCAAATTTTGTTGAAAAAGTCAAAAATCTTTTTGAGTTCTTCAATAAAATTTCAACAAAGAAACCGAAAAAAAGATAGGAGAAGTCAAGGAAAAATTTAGTTAGTCCATCGTAAAAAAAGCAACGAAATGTTATAATATTAGATACTATTAACATTGATGAGACTGATGACGCAAATTAGCGTGATGGTCACGCGTGATGGTAACGCTAAACCATACGTTTACCTATCAACTTTTCACTTCAAAAACGAAACGAAATTGAGAAAAACAGATAGCTAATGCCAGGAGACTGGGATCAGAAAATTGATATCAGGAGACTGAAATCAGGGGACTGATCATGTAGATAGAACGTGGTAGGGTTTTTACAAAATATTGTGGTAATTGTCGGTACAATCCCAAGAAAAATTTAAAAATTCCCAAATAAGAAGTTTTCTCTCAATTTACGGCAGAGATTGAGGCCTTAAAAAACAACGAAATCATCAGCAAAAGTCTATTGATTACATTGGAGAACTTGGCGAAACGAAGTCAATAAAAATAGAAGACTAATACCAGGACACTGGCACCAGGAGAGTGAGACCAGAAAATTGATACCAGGGGAGTGAGATCAGGAGACTGAGATCGGGAGACTGAGGTCAGGAGACTGATATCAGGAGACTGATCATACGGCTAGAATTTGGTGGATTCTCACAAAATATTGCGATAATTGTAGGTACAATCCCAAGAAAAATTCAAACGTTTTCAGTAAGAAGTTTTCTCTGTATATGCGGCAAAAATTGAGATTAGGAAACTGGGATCAGAAGACTGAGATCTGGAGACCAATATCAGGAGACGGAAATCAGGAGACAGATCAGAAACTGATATCAGGCGAATGATATCAGGAGACTGATCATAAAGCTAGAATTTGGTAGGATTCTCACAAAATATTACGATATGTGTAGGTACAATCCCAAGAAAAACTCAAAAATGTCCAATAAGAAGTTTTCTCTGTGTATGCAGCAAAAATTGATGCTTCAAAAAATACAGAAATCATCAGCAAGCAATTCAAAGCATATCATCATCAACAATTGATTATATTAAAGAATTTGGCAAAACAGAAGACTGATATCCGGACACTGGCACCAGGAGACTGAGATCAAAAGACCAATATCAGGAGACTGAGATTAAGAAACTGGAATCAGAAGACTGAGATCTGGAGACCTGTGACTGAAATCAGGGGTCTAAGATCAGGAGACAAATCAGGAGACAGATCAGGAAACTGATATCAGGCGCATGATCTCAGGAAACTGATCATACAGCTAGAATTTGGTGGGATTCTCACAATATATTACGATATTTGTAGGTACAATCCCAAGAAAAACTCAAAAATGTCCAATAAGAAGTTTTCTCTGTATATGCAGCAAAAGTTGATGCTTCAAAAAATACAGAAATCATCAGCAAGCAATTCAAAGCATATCATCATCAACAATTGATTATAATAAAGAATTTGGCAAAACAGAAGACTGATATCAGGACACTGGCACCAGGAGACTGAGATCAAAAGATCGATATCAGGAGACTGAGATTAGGAAACTGGAATCAGAACACTGAGATCTGGAGACCAGTGACTAAAATCAGAGGCCTAAGATCACGAGACAGATCAGGAGACTGATATCAGCCAATGATATCAGGAGACTGATCAGACAGCTAGAATTTGATAGGATTCTCACTAAATATTACTATTGCAGGTACAATTCCAAGAAAAACTCAAAAACTTCCAGTAAGAAGTTTTCTCTGTATATGCGGCAAAATTTGATGCCCCCAAAATATAGAGAAATCATCAGCAAACAATTCAAAGCTAATCAACATCAGCAATTGATTATATGAAATAATTTGGCGAAGCGAAGTCAATAAAAATAGAAGGCTGATCCCAGGGCATTGGCACCAGGAGACTGGGACCAATAGACTGATACCAGGAGACTGAGATTCGAAGACTGAGGTAAGGAGACTAATATCAGGAGATTGATATCATGATACTAATCATACAGCTAGAATTTGGTAGGATTCTCAGTAAATATTAGGATATTTGTAGATACAATCCCAATAAAAACTCAAAAATTTTCAGTAAGAATTCTTCTTTGTATATGCACAAAAATTGATGCCCCAAAGAATAGAGAAATCATCATCAAGCAATTGAAAGCAAATAATCATCAGCAATTGTTTATATTAAAAAATTTGGCAAAACGAAGTCAATAAAAACAGAAGATTGATACCAGGACACTGTCACCAAGAGACTGAGACCAAAAGACTGATAGCAGGAGACTGAGATCAGAAAACTAGGATTAGGAGACTGCGTTCAGGAGACCAAGATCAGGAGACTAAAATCAGAAGACTGAGATCAGGAGACAGATCAGGAGACAGATCAGGAGACAAATATCAGGCGATTGATATCATGAAACTAATCGTACAGCTAGAATTTGGTAGGATGATCACCAAATATTAGGATGTTTGTAGATGTAATCCCAAGAAATACTCAAAAATTTCCAGTAAGAGTTTTTCTCTGTATATGCAGCAAAAATTGATACCCCAAAGAATAGAGAAATCATCAGCAAGCAATTCAAAGCAAAGCATCATCAGCAATTGTTTATATTAAAGAATTTGTCGAAACGGAGTCAACCAAAATAGAAGACTGATACTAGGACACTGGCACCAGGAGACTGAGCCCAAAGGACTAATACCAGGACACTGAGATCAGGAAAATTGTATCAGGAGACTGAGATCGGGAGACAGAGATCAGAAGACTAAAATCAGGAGACTGAGATCAGGAGACAAATCAGGAGACAGATCAGGAGACTGATATCAGGCGATTGATATCAAGAAACTGATCGTACAGCTAGAATTTGGTAGGATTCCCACTAAATATTAAGATAATGGTAGGTACAATCCCAAGAAAAACTGAAAATTTTCCTGTAAGAATTTTTATCTGTATTTGCAGCAAAAATTGATGCCCCAAATAATAGAGAAGTCATCAGCAAGCAATTTAAAGCAAATCATCATCAGCAATTGATTATATTAAAGAATTTGGCGAAACGAGGTCAATAAAAACAGAAAAGTGATACCAGGACACTGGCCCCGGGAGACTGAGACCAAAAGATTGATACCAGGAGACTGAGATCAGGAAACTGGGATTAGGAGACTGAGTTCAGGAGACCAAAATCAGGAGACTGAAATCCGGAGATTGGGATGAGGAGACAGATCAGGAGACAGATCAGGAGACTGATATCAGTCGATTGATATCAGAAGACTGAACCTACAGCTAGAATTTGGTAGGATTCTCATTAATAATTAAGATAACTGTAAGTACATTCCCAAGAAAAACTAAAAATTTTCCAGTAAGATTTTTTTCTCTGTAGATGCAGCAAAAATTGATGCCGCAAAAAATTGAGAAATTATCAGCAAACAATTTAAAGCAAATCATCATCAGCAATTGTTTATATTAAAGAATTTGACAAAACGAAGTCAATAAAAACAGAAGACTCATACCAGGACACTAGCACCAGGAAACTGAGACCAAAAGACTGATACCAGGAAACTGATTTCAGAAAACTGGGATTAGAAGAGTGAGATCGGAAGACCAAGATTAAGAGATCAGGAGACTGAAATCAGAAAAGTGAGGTCAGGAGACTAATATCAGGCGATTAATAGCAGGAGACTGATCATGCAGCTAGAATTTGGTAGGATTCTCACAAAATATTGCGATAGTTGTAGGTACAATCCCAAGAGAACCTCAAAAATTTCCAGCAAGAAGTTTTCTCTGTACATGTGAAAAAAATTGATGCCCCAAAATTGATGCCAAAAAAATAGAGAAATCATCAGCAAGCAATTCAAAGCAAATTATCATCAGCAATTGATTATATTAAAGAATTTGGCAAAAAGAAGTTAATAAAAACAAAATACTGATACCAGGACACTGGCACCAGGACTCTGCCATCAAAGAAGTGATACCAGGAGACTGAGGTCAGGAAACTGGTATCATGAGACTGAGATCGGGCGACCTAGATCAGGAGACTGAGATCGGGAGACTGAGATCGGGAGACTGAGATCGGGAGACTAACGCCAGAAGACTGAGACTAAGAGATTGAGACCAGGAGACTGGGACCAAGAAATTGAGACCAGGAGACTGGGATCAGGAAACTCATGAGACTCACGCCAGTAGACTTATGCCAAGAGACTGAGATCAGGAGACTGATGCCAGAAGACTGAGACCAGGAGACTAACGCCAGAAGACTGAGACCAAGAGATTGCGACCAAGAGACTGAGACCAGGAAACTGACCCCAGCAGACTAATGTCAAAAGGCTGAGACCAGGAGACTAACGCCAGGAGACTAAAATCAGAAGACTAAAATCAGCAGACTGAGATCGGGAGACTGACAGCAGGCAATTTATATCAAAAAGCTAATCATGCAGCTAGAATTGGGTAGAATTCTCACAAAATATTGCAATATTTGTAGGTATAATCCCAAGAAAAACTAAAAAGTTTCCAGCAAGAAGTTTTCTCTGTATATACGCCAAAAATTGAGGCCCCAAAGAATAGAGAAATCATCAGCAAGCAATTTAAAGCAAATTGTCATCAGCAATTGATTATATTTAAGAATTTGGCAAAACGAAGTCAACAAAAGCAAAAGATTGATACCAGGATACTGGCACTAGGGGACTGAGATCAGGAAAATGGTATCGAGAGACTGAGATCGCGAGACCAAAATCAGAAGACTAAGATCAGGAGACTGAGATCGGGAGCCTGAGATCAGAAGACTGATATCAGGCGATTTAATATCAGGAGACTGATTATGCAGCTAGAACTTGGTAGGATTCTCACAAAATATTACGATATTTATAGGTACAATCCCAAGAAAAACTCAAGTAAGAAGTTTTCTCTGCATATGCAGCAAAAATTCATGTCCCAAAAAATAGAGAAACATCAGGAAGCAATTCAAAACAAATCATTATCTGCAAATGATTATATTAAAGATTTTGGCGAAACAAAGTCAACAAAAACAGAAGACTAATACCAAGCCACTAGCACCAGGAGACTGATACTAAAAAAACTGATACCAGGAGACTGAAATCAAAAGGCTGATCATATGGCTAAAACTTGACAGATTTCTCACAAAATATTGCGATAATTGTGGGTACACTCCCAAGAAAAACTCAAAAATTCTCAATAAAATGTTTTCTTTAAATATATGGCAAAAACTGAGACCTCAAAAAATAACGAAATCGTCAGCATCAGCATTAATTACATTGGAGAATTTAGCGAAACGAAGTCAATAAAAACAGAAGAGTGATACCAAGAGACTAGCACCAGGAGACTGACACCAGGAGACTGACACCGGGAGACTAGCACCAGGAGACTGACACCAGAAGATTGATACCAGGAGACTGATCATACAGCTACAATTTGTTAGGATTCTCACAATGTATGTCGACATTTGTGGATACAATCCCAAGAAAAATTCAAAAATTCGCATTAAGGATATATGGCAAAAATTTGGGACATAAAAATAACAAAATCGTCAACAAGAGTCTATCAATTATTTAGAAAATTTGGCGAAACAAAGTCAATAAAAACAGAAAATTAGTAGCAGCTGTAGCTTCAGAATGTTTTGCCACATTTAGGGACGCATAATGAAGAAAAAAATCCTGAGCGCAGATAATTGTTAATTGCAGTGCCTTCGACTGATTTAGGGACAATAACAAAACTGACCTGAAACCACTAAGTTTGTGGAATTCCCCTGCTAATTACAAGCTTCAAAATGCCCTCTAGATACAACACAAACTGGTGAAATTTACAGGGTGTTCTTTTTGCGGTGCTAGATTCATCGTCCTCATTAACGATTTGTACAGATTGCGAACCTAATGGAAAAATGCTGATCGTTACAACTTGCGTAAGGAGAGCTCGTTTCTTTTTGTTATAAAAGGGAAGCATGAAATCACGAGAGTTACGATTTATGGCTAAAATAGTCCACCTAAATCATCGTCGATAATTATTTATACCGGAGAAATCATAAGTACCTGACCAATTCTCATCCGTCAAGTTGATTGGTTTCTAAACGAGGATCTTTATGTTCTTGTCTTAATTGACATCGTAGATTTATGTTTCCTGTGCGATGTAAGGGATCATCTTATCTAATACGTCATCCACATTTTCATGTAAATGACTCTTCGGGAATAATTCCAAAAACGAGTTCTGTAAATCCGATGGCTGACAATTTTCCCACTATATTGGTGGAATAAAGACGGATTGATAACTTCAGCTGCCCAAATTAACTGGTTTTGCTACTTCAAATTTGATTAATTATCGTCAAGTTGTAGCGCTCCTTGTTCGAAACAGTTACGTGCTAAATTTATCGAACTTTACGATTCGATTTATTAATCGAATATTTTAGGACGCATTCCTAAGTTGTCCCATCGACACAATCAAAACTTTAATTAAATATTAAATGGCGAAGAAAAATGACAAAACATCAGTGGTGCAGTTAAAAGTTTTTAATAGTATAAAACGTTGGGGAATCGAGGTAATGACAGTTTATCACTTTTTAAATATGAGTAATGGAGTGAACTAATGAATGTACAGCATTTTTCAATCAATACTCTAAATAAAATATGGTGGTAAGCGAGCACTGTGAACGTCATAATATTTATCGCTGGACACGTCTAATTGATTCATGATCTGCAGTCAATCACGATTTCAATAACCCCGATCGTGTAAACATCGCCAAATTTAGAGCCAGCGCCGACCTACGATCCAGGAGTGACTCAAGTTCGTTTTTTTCAAAAAATCCACATTGGGTGTTTAACTGGTTTGTAAGAGTTAAATTATTATTTACACAGAGAAAAAAATCGAAAAATTCAGCACCAACTGACTTCGTAATTGTCTGAGGCAGCTGCCACGTTGATTTTTCTTTTTTCAAAATTTCTGATCGCTTCACTCCCTAGCGTGGTAAAGAGAGAGTATATTTGAAATATAAAATTAACTCGACACGCACAGAGAGGGTATAAATTGACATGCGGCAAAGTAACAAATCAAGTAACTGTCATGTATAACATACGATTCAGCACACAACGGACGGACATGAGGGATCAGTAACGTAGGAACGTCATGCCATCACTCACTCGCAACACATGGACAGACTGAATACCAGTGCCGTAAATCAGTCGCACCTGAGACAAGCTACAAGCTCCACTGTCGCGATAATGGAGACGTACACTGCATAATTGTTCCCTAATTATCATATTCTAGCGGATCAATTACCGAAGAAAGTGTAGGCTTTCAGAAAGAGATGCACAAAACGAAAACCGTTTCTCGTAGTGCTGCAGCTATCAGATGCAATCGATAAGGAAATTGACTCAGGAGCAACTTCTTCGAGATGAGTCACTTCAGGGGTAGTTCTTAAGTCGACGAAAACATGAAAACTCCATAACAACGTTTCATAGTATTTGGGGGGGAGGGGGTGGTGGTAATAGTTGGGAGGATAGATGCATCTAACTGGTGACAGCACCATAGAGAACTAGTGGAAGCATCAAGTAGAGATGCTGAGAAATATTCTCGTTAAATATTCAGCAAAATCGACTCATTTCTCTGTAATCAGCATTCTTAGTCATTGCGGTCCTTTGGACTGCATTAAAATCTATCAGGGCCCGATTTCCCACCCTTAAAATTTGCAGAAAACTGAGACCAGGTGACCGGTACCAGGAGACTGAGACCAGCTGACCGGTACCACGAGACTGAGACCAGGAGACTGACACCAGGTGACTGGTACCAGAAGACTGATTCTGGGAGACTGAGACCAGATGGCTGGTGCTGAAAGACTGAGACCAGGAGACTGAGACCAGGAGACTGAGACCAAGAGACTAAGACCAGGAGACTAAGACCAAGTGATTGGTACCAGGAGACTGAGACCAGAGCTAACTCTAACATTTCCATCACCCTGGACAAAAAAGCATAAATTGTCATCTTTTAAACATATCTTTTTTAACAACAAGCTTAGAGTGAAGTATTTTCATTTATAAGTCAAACTTTGTTGGAGAAGTCAAATTTTGTTGAAAAAGTCAAAAATCTTTTTCAGTTCTTCAATAAAATTTCAAGAAAGAAACCGGAAAAGAAAGATAGGAGAAGTCAAGGAAAGAAGTCAAAAATTTAGTTAATCCTTCGTATTGTGAAAGAAAACCATTACGCTAAATAAATAACCAGTTTAACTGGATATTTTGAAAATTAAGATACAAATCTTGTCCCCCGAAACCAAGAAAGATTAAAAAACACAACAAGGGTTGCTCTAACGCGTATCTCTTTGAAGATGATAGCCTGGCTATCGAAACGCGTTAGGGCAACCTTTGTTGTGTTTTTTAATCATTCTTGATTTCAAAGGACAAGGTTTGTATTTCAATTTTTGAAGATAATCAGGAACCAGTCCGTTCCACCATAATGGATATTTTGGAAAAGAATTAGATTTATTTAGAAAAAAGTTGAAATATAGAGTTAACAAAGTTTAATTTTTCAACATCTTTCTAGAATAAAGTTAAATTTAAACGTTGAAAATTCGAGAGTAAGGAATTTTCGAGTTATATTTTTCGAATTTCCATTCTTCTCGAAATTCAAAAATATCGACTTTTTTCGAGCTCGTCAGTTTAGAATGTTCAAAGTTTCGATCTGTTTTTGTCAGTGTTTCACTAGTGGTCTGAATGACACACTAGTGTGTCACCGGAAGTACTCAGGTGTATCGCCAAAATATGAAATGTTAGTTTATGAATATACCACCGGATAACGCGTTTCGACAGCCAAGCTGTCATCTTCACAGAGAAACTAACTAAACTAAGCTTTTCTTAAAATTTCGATTTTTTTCAATATTTTGGTATTTTTGCTATAATTATAATAAATTAATAGTAAATTATTGTTTTTTTAAAAACCTCTACCTTTTTTCAAAATATTCATTATTTTGTTTTGACTTTTTTTTGAAAACTTTGACTTTTTTTCAACAATTATGTCTTTTTCTCAAAGTTTCGACTTTTGTGCTGTAAATTGGGCTTTTATTTGGAAAATTCAACTTTTTTCCGAAAATGTTCACTTTATTTAAAAAAATTGCTTTTTTTTCAAAATGGCGACTTTTTGAAGTTCTCGAATTTCTTCAGAATTTTCAAATAATTGACTTTTTAATATCTGTTCCTGTTTTAATCGTTAATAAAGTTTAATAGTGATGAATTTCAGAATTTTCGAAAATTTCTACATTTTATCATCAAAATTTGGATTTTTTTCGAAGTTGTGGCTTTTTTCAGAATCTGTTCGATCTCGAATCTGTTCTCGAATCTGTTGTCGAGAAAAAAATTTTGGAAAACGTTCCAAAAAGGTCGATTTCTTGTGAAAGGTTCGACTTTTGGTGAAAATGTCAACATTTTTTAAACATTTTTTTGAAAGTGTTGATCGTTTTTTCGAAACTTCGAATTTTTGTAATTTTGACTTTTGAAAAATTCGCCTGCTCCTGAAAGTTTTTAATTTTATTGAAGAATCTAACTTTCAAAATTATGAATTTTTAAATTTTGAACGAATTCTATAAAACGAATTCAAGATTTAACTAAATTTCGATTTTAAAGCCGAATTTTGAAAAAGAGCATTTTTCTAGTTTAAATTGAAAAACTTCAAAAAACTGTCAAAATTAAGAAAAATTTTCGAGAAATAGGAATTTGGAAAAAAGAGCACAAACGATTCCAAACGAAATTTTGATTTCAATTTAAAAATTACGACATTTAGGTCGAAATGTGGGGAACATTTTTTAAACATTCTAAAGTTTCTTCTCAAAATTTCGATATCATTTCCAAGTTTTGTCATTGAATTAAAAATTGCTAGAACCAGTTTTGCAGAAATTCAACATTTTTTTGACCTTAATCAATGCGTTACGACTTAAGTCTAGAAATGTTAACTTTAGATATAAAATTTTAACTTTAAATTAAAAGAAAATTAATAAAAAGACAAAATATGCTATCAATTTTGATAAATTCGTGCAAAGACATATTCATCAACGACGTCAGAGTTCAACAACTATTGACAAACTTTAAATACAATCGCAATACATTGCTAACATTTAGATGCTTTTTAATGCCAATTTTTACCACTTTATAGGCTGAATTTTGAAAAATCCTCTCTTGGTGCTCACCTACGTATTACGGGTAACACCTATATGAAATCTCATTCTCCTAGACCCAGCCGATTAGGCTATGCGTTATCTGTCAGTCAGTGCTTACACATTTATTAAATAAATAATAACATTTTTTTTGATCGTCAAAAATTTGTTGGACGTTTATTATTATCATTAATATTATTAATTGTCAAAAAGTTGTAAGGCGGTTGATGCGCATGATGTGCGTCGCTCTTTTTTTGTACCCAAAACTAAAGTGTATCTCAAAAAAAAAAAAGGTTGACATACCCTGCTCTTATGTAAATATCGTGGAAATTTCCTATTTTCCAAAACGATTTTTTTATAAAAGCTCTGTTGATCCGGAAAATCATCCAAAACGTCGCCTTTTGATTGTCCTCTAGGTCCAACGATCGGAGTTTGCAGCTCCCAAAATAGGCTTCTTTGATGACTCAAGAAAAGGGTCCAGAGGACCTATATCAAGCGATTAAGTTGAGAAGATTGATGCAAGGAGAGGGATACCATTAGACTGATACCAAGAGATTGTCATCAGGTTACTGACGCCAAGAGATCGAGACCAGGAGACTGGTGCCAGAAGACTGAGACCAGGAGACTAACGCCAGAAGGCTGAGACCAGGAGACTAACGCTAGAAGACTGAGACCAGGAGACTAACGCTAGAAGACTGAGACTAGGAAACTGATACCAGAAGACTAACGCCAAAAGACTGACGCCATAAGACTGACGCCAGTAGACCGATGCCAGGAGACTGACGCCAGTAGAACGATGCCAGGAAACTGAGATCAGGAGACTGACGTCAGAAGACTGAGACCAGAAAACCAACGCCAGAAGACTGAGACCAGGAAACTGAGACCAGGAGACTAAGACCAGGAGACTGAGACCAGGAGACTAATACCAAGAGACTGAGGCTATGAGACTAACGCCAGTAGACCGAGCCAGGAGATTGAGATCAGGAGATTGACGCCAGAAGACTGAGGCCAGGAGATGTTTACTGGAAGTTATTAGAAACGCGGCTGAATAAATGGCAACAACGGCAGTTGTAGGTTCGAGACAACTATCGAATGATTAGAAGGCATTAGGGTATGCAACCGGAGAAATTACTTGCAGGCAGTCACGCCTTCGAGAATATTCTGGTACGCGTGGGATTGCATCTTAGGCTATTGTAGAATTTTGTGTTATACTTCTACGTTATACTGCGTCCAGTGAAAATTCTTGGAAAATCACGAAACTCTACGCAACTGAAGACTTCTGTCGTTGAGTCTGCTAAGAATCTTCACGCACACGTAACTTCTGTGTAGCGTATTGCGTGAAACGTTTCTAATTTGATGCGCCATAAAGCCGAGCTAGACGCAGTCGTAACGAAAAGACCACGAGGCTGAGACTAGGATACTGAAACCAAGAGACTGAGACCAGAAGACTGACACCAGGAGACTGACACCAGAAGACTGACGCCAGTAGACCAATACCAGGAGACTGAGATCAGCAGACTGACGCCAGAATACTGAGACTGAGACCAGAAGACTGAAATCAGAAGACTAACACCCGGAGACTGACGCTAGTAAAGCGATTCCAGAAGACTGAGATCAGAAGACTGAGACCAGGAGACTGAAACCAGGAGACTGTGACCAGAAGACTGACACCAGGAGACTTACGCTAGTAGACTGACGCCAGGAGATTGAGATTAGGAGACTGACACCAGAAGACTGAGACCAGGAAACTAACGCCAGAAGACTGAGACCAGGAGACTAAGACCAGGAGACTGGGACCAGAAAACTGACGCCAGGAAACTGACGCCAGGAGACTGAAGCCAGGAGACTGACGTCAGGATACCGACGTCAGGGGACTGACGCTAGTAGACCGAGATCAGGAGACTGAGATCAGGAGAATGACGCCAGGAGACTGACGCCAGGAGACTGACGCCAGGAGACTGAAACTAGGTGGATAATATTAGGAGATTGATTTTTCATTTTTCGAAACAAATATAGCAGGACAACATTTAACGAATAAATTAGGCAACTTTTCTTCAGAATATAAAGACATTATAATACTTGATTGTAAAAAAATATTTGGATATTTAATAATTTTCACATCTTCCATCAATTTGTATTTTAACATTTAAAATTAGCAGCTTTTTTTTCCAAAATTTTGAGTTCCCTTAAATTTCGACTTTATTTCAAAATTTAGTCTTTTCGTTGATTTTGAACTTGTTTCTGGAAATTTTTACTTCGAAAGCTCATAAAGCACACCTTTTTTAAATAAATTTCAATCTTTTCAGAATTTGGCTCTTTTTTTTTCAAAATTTACTCTTTTAAAAGATTTTGAATTTGTTTCTAGAAATTTTAACTTTTCTCTTGAAGCGCGCCTTTTTAAAATAAAATTCAATCTTTTCACAATTTCGTTCTTTTTCTTTTTAAAATTCCGAGTTTAAAAATAATTCAATTGTTAAAAAAAATATGGACATTTTCGAGATCTGAATTAAGAAAAGTTCAGAACTTGATATGGTCTAGATTTTAAAATGTTGAGCCTGATTTGAAAAAGTTCAAGATTTTAAGACAAATGTACAATTTAAAAGAAGAACTTTAACTTATAAAACCAAAACTTTGGTGAAAGAAACTATGTAGAACTTACAAAAGAAGGGTGAATTTCGAGAAAGATATTTAAAAAAAAGGACTTGGCTGAATTTTCATTTTTTAGATTCCATCTTTTTGAGTTTAAAGCCAAAATATTAAATTCTGGAATGAACGAAATTTCGAGTTTAAAATCGAAATTTTGACGAAATCTTCGAATCTCGAATCCAAAAATTTTCTCTTTGATTTCAAAACTTCAAGAAAAGTTTTTGAAAGAAAAAGAAATTTTATGCTCAAAAATTAAAATTTCAATTGTAGATTGACGCGTTGCACACAAAAAGCAATGCTGCACGAACGAACAATCTTCAGAAAAATTTGAAAGTGGATCTAATAGTTTCTATGTTTGTATTTTCCTGGCCCAATAAAGAACCCATGTGGTTTTCCTATTTTGGAGGCGGAAAATCTTTAGAAAGAAGTATTGAGTGGACGCTTCTAATAAGTTTTGTTTCTGTTGGAGCCAGAAGTGGATCGGCGGTTGATGAGTTGTCCTGTTAAGATGCGAGTATTTGAATAATGCACCGGATTGATTTAAGGTTTTGTTTTGGTCCTTGTGTTCAGCAGTACTAAAAACTAATTTATGTGATATGTGTCTGGTAACATTTTAAGCAGTTTATAGATGCGTCAAGTCGAAGTATCTGCATGCTGCGACTCGGTAATGTATCAAGTCCCACTTCAATAATTTAAATACTATAATGTGCCACTTGCCTAAATTATAGTCCGAGATCGAGGAGTGTTTGCCTCCTAAACCAGTCTTGGATAATGTGACAACACAGACCACTGACCACTACGGCGCATACGATTATGTCTTTAAGTCTTCCATAACAACTTTAACCGCATCATTATTTTATTTCACGATAATTTGTAGAATCTGGTTTGAGAACTCGTCTCACAAAAGGATCTCTTGCCAGTAAAATTCAATATAACACTGATTGGCACAAGAAGTGAAAATTTAAATCATGATACGAATTAAAAACTACTTGTACATATTATCGGTTACTGTCGCTTAGTTTAAAATGTGTAAGCCTTAAATGGTACATTATTTCGACAATGGCAGTCGAATTAGAACATCTAGGAATGTAAACACTTAACAATTGATTTTTACTCGACGAAACATTTCGTCGATTCTAACAATTAACTTTGACGTGCTAAAGATAAATATTGATGGAAAAAGTTGACACCTTCTCGCTAGATTATGGAACGAGACGATCGCCGTCGTCTAATCTTCTGGCGTTAGAACCATGTCGTCACTTGGTCAAACCATAATTGGTTAACACGTCGCTCAAGGAATATGTTAAGTGACGTTCTTCGGAATCTGATGCTGAAAATTTTTACCCAATCATTGTAAAAGTGGAATTACTCAATAAGCAAGACGGAGTCTAAATCAAAAATGTTCCTGTCGAACGCATTTTACATCATTAACAACCAAAAGACTCTTCAGAACTTGTTAGTGTACCCCAAAAATTCCTCACAGTTTGCTCAATGCTCGTGTTCGTGTTTAAGAAGCGTAACACTTCAGAGTTAGTGTGTTCCATAGCTCATTTTTGTTTTGTTTCTATTACATGATATCGTAGTGTCTACTACTTACTACTAGAAAGTATAGAGCTGACTGACTCACTGACTGTCTGATTGACTGACTGACTGCCTGCTTGCCGGCCTGCCTGCCTACCTGCCTGCCTGCCTGCCTGACTGACTGACTGACTGACTGACTGACTGACTGACTGACTGACTGACTGACTGACTGACTGTCTGATGTCTGACTGTTTGTTTGACTGACTGACTGACTTTCTGATGTCTGACAGTCTGATTATCTGACTGTTTGACTGTCTGATTGTCTGACTGTCTGACTGTCTATCTGATTGACTGACTGACTGTCTGATGTCTGACTCTTTGACTGACTGACTAACTGACTGACCGCCTGATGTATGACTGTCTGACTGTTTGACTGTCTGACTGTCTATCTAATGGACTGACTGTCTGACTGACTGTGTGACTAACTGACTGACTGACTGACTGAGCGACTGACTGACTGACTGACTGGCTGTCTGATGTCTGACTGTTTGACTGACTGACTGACTGTCTGATGTCTGACTGTTTGACTGTCTAATTGTCTGACTGTTTGACTGTCTGATTGTCTGACTGTCTGACTGGCTATCTGATTGACTGACTGACTGACTGTCTGATGTCTAACTCTTTGACTGACTGACTGATGTATGACTGTCTGACTGTTTGACTGTCTGATTGTCTGACTGTCTATCTAATGGACTGACTGTCTGACTGACTGTCTGACTGTCTGACTAACTGACTGACTGACTGACTGACTGTCTGATGTATGACCGTCTGACTGTTTGACTGTCTGATTGTCTGACTGTCTATCTAATGGACTGACTGTCTGACTGACTGTCTGACTAACTGACTGACTGACTGAGCGACCGACTGACTGACTGACTGACTGACTGACTAACTGACTATCACTGACGGTCGCAAAATGCGATGTATTGTTAAACTTGGGGGAAAATGAAAGTAATTACAAGCAGTCGCACGTTGAGGTTTTATTTTCGTGGTCATTCGTTCGGTTTTTAAAATAAGGCGTTCGAATCTGGCTGCTGCAGGTGATAAAGCGCTTAGGCAAAGTTCGAATTCGGGTGCTGATGTCTTCCAATTTGAGAGAGTGTCGGCGATACAGCCAGTAGTGATGCAAAGATGGGGGTCGGGGACGCGACACTGCGAGATGCCGGTCTCCATGCATCACTCAGTTGACACCCGGTGCCCCATATATCACGGTCTTGCTGTGCCCCCTTTTCCCCTCGATCTCCAACAAGCGGACTTATTTGCATACAGCGACATACCAGCCCGTTTTTTATCTAAAGATTTATTGCACGACTAATGCGGACCAACTACTTACTAACATTCATGATCACTTTTCGTTACGACTGCGTCTAGCTCGGCTTTATGGCGCATCAAATTAGAAACGTTTCACGCAATACGCTACACAGAAGTTACGTGTGCGTGGAGATTCTTAGCAGGACTCAACGAAAGAAGTCATCAAGTGCGTAGAGTTTCATGATTTTCCAAGAATTTTCACACAAAATTTTACAACTGACTAATCTAAGGTGCGATCGCACGCACGAATATTCTAAATATTTGATATTCTCGAAGGCGTGACTGCCTGTAAGTGATTTCTCCAGCTGCATACCTTAATGCCTTCTAATCATTCGATAGTTGTCTCGAACCTACAACTGCGTGTGAATCATTTCTTCAGCAACGTTTCTAATATCTTCCAGCAGTGGCGTGTCGTGACTTTTATGAATGGGGAAGCTAACCGGAAACCATTTTAAAAGATTAATTATAATTTTGCTTTCATTAGCATCCAAAAAATCATATTCCTTTCTGACGTGTTTCGATTAATCAAAATATCGATATAAATTCAGGATTTCAACAACAAAAAATTCAAATTTCGAAAAGATGTTGAAAAATATTCGACAAAAATTACCAATTTTACGTTTAAGTCCGGATACTGTCGAAATTTGTTTTAAAAAATCCAGATCAAGTTAAACTTTGAATATGAAGTATTTCTTTAATGTTTAGTTTTCAGTTTAAATTTGGATCCTTACTCAAAATTTTAAAATAAAATTCAAGTTAAAAAATTATAAAAATCATTTTATTCAAAAAATGGAACTTAAGCAAAAATAAATTTTTACTAAGATCTTTGAAACACTTAAAGAAAATCGAAATGTTAGGAAAATGTAAATTTATTTTTCGGAAAAAATCGAATTTTTCGAAAAGATTATCAAATATCGAAATTTCAAAAAAAGTCGAAATTCCGAAACACGTACTAATTTTTTTCAAAAATGTTAAAACAAGTTCAAATTTGTAAAAATTAAAATTTTTTAACGGAATCCAAAATTTACAGAAAAAAATTAAAACGTTCAAGTCACAATTCTGGAAAGTTAAAATCATCAAAATCATTTTATTTACAAAATGGAACCGAAGCAAATATAAATTTTTCCTGAAGTCTTTGAAACTTCAACATTTAAAAAAAAATCGACATTTTAAGAAAACGTAAATTTATTTTTCGATAAAATCGAAATTTTTGAAAAATTCTAGATTATCAAATGTCAGAATTTCAAAAAAGGTCGAAATTCTGAAAAAAGTACCGAAATTTTTAAAACATTTTGACACAAGTTCAAATTTTTCAAAATTAACATTTTTTTACAGAATCCAAAATTCACAGAAAAAATTAAAAACGTTCAAGTCACAATTTTGGAAAGTTAAAATCATCAAAATCATTTTATTTACAAAATGGAACCGAAGCAAATATAAATTTTTCCTGAAGTCTTTGAAACTTCAACATTTAAAGAAAATCGAAATTTTAAGAAAACGTAAATTTATTTTTCGAAAAAATCGAAATTTTTGAAAAATTCTAGATTATCAAATGTCAGAATTTCAAAAAAGGTCGAAATTGCGAAAAGAGTACCGAAATTTTTAAAACATTTTGACACAAATTCAAATTTTTCAAAATTACCATTTTTTTACAGATTCCAAAATTCACAGAAAAAATTAAAAACGTTCAGGTCACAATTCTGGAAAGTCAAAATCATCAAAATCATTTTATTTACAAAATGGAAGCCCAGCTAATATAAATTTTTCCTGAAGTCTTCGAAACTTCAACATTTAAAGAAAATCGAAATTTTAAGAAAACGTAAATTTATTTTTCGAAAAAATCGAAATTTTTGAAAAATTCTAGATTATCAAATGTCGGAATCTCAAAAAAGGTCGAAATTCCGAAAAAAGTACCGAAATTTTTACAACATTTTGACACAAGTTCAAATTTTTCAAAATTAAAATTTTTTTAGAGAAACCAATTCAAAAAAAAATTGAAATTTTTAATGGAAGTCGTAACGTTCAAGTCACAATTCTAGAAAGTCAAAATCATCAAAATCATTTTATTCACAAAATGGAATTGAAGCAGAGATATATTTTTTCCTGAGGTCTTTGAAACTTTCAACATTTAAATAAAATCGAAATTTTAAGAAAATGTAAATTTATTTTTCAAAAAAGTCGAAATTTTTGAAAAAGTCCAGCTTATGAAAAGTCGGAATTTCGCAAAATTTCGCAATTCCGAAAGAAGTCAAAATTCTTAAAAAATGTTAAAACAACTTCAAATTTTTTAAAATTCAAATTTTTTAACAGATATCAAAATTTATAGAAAAAATTGAAATTTTTAAAAGACGTCGAAACTTCAAGTCACAATTCTGGGAAGTGAAAATTTTCAAAATTGCGTCAATCTTTAAAAAAGATTATGAAACCGGAGATTTTGAGAAAAAGTTGAAATTTGAATAAATTCTAATTTTTCAAAATAAGTCCAAATTTTCAAAAAGATCAAAACTTTTAAGTTAGTATCTTAAAAAAGTAAAAATTTCTACAAAACCTGAAATCCCAAAAAAATTGACATTTCTCAAAAATAGTCAAAACTTTGAGAAAAAGATATAATTGTAGAAAAAACCAAATTTTTAAAAAAATCGAAGTTTTTAACATACTCGTAGAATATAAAACCTCAACATAATAATTATCTATTTAAGAAATTCATAATTTCAAAAAAAAGGCGCTGCCAGAATGGACTCTGATTCAAGAAAAGAGTCTAAAGGACGATATCAAGAGATTGATACAAGGAGAGTGATACCAGGAGATTGACATCAGGTTACTGACACCAAGAGATCGAGACCAGGACACTGACGCCAAGAGATCGAGACCAGGACACTGACGACAGAAGACTGAGACCAGGAGACTAAAGCCAGAAGACTGAGACCAGGAGTCTAACACCAGAAGACTGAGATCAGGAGACAGAGACCAGGAGTCTAATGCCAGGAGACTAAGACCATGAGATTGAGACGCTATGAGACTGACGCCAGTAGATCAATGCCAGAAGACTGAGACCAGAAGACTAACGCCAGAAGACTAAGACCAGGAGACTGAGACCGGGAGACTGAGACCAGGAGACTGAGACCAGAAGACTGACACCAGGAGACTGACGCCAGTAGACCAATACCAGGAGACTGAGATCAGCAGACTGACGCCAGAAACTGAGACCAGGAGACTAACGCCATAAGACTGAGACCAAGAGACTGAGACCAGAAGACTGAGACCAGGAGACTGAGACCAGGAGACTAAGACCAGGAGACTAACACCAGGAGACTGACGCCAGTAAAGCGATGCCAGGAGACTGAGATCAGGAGACTGACGCCAGAAGACTGAGACCAGGAGACTGAGACCAGCAGACTGAAACCAGGAGACTTACGCCAGAACACTGACGCCAGTAGCCTGACGCCAGGAGACAGATCAGGAGACTGACGCCAGAAGACTGAGACCAGGAAACTAACGCCAGAAGATTGAGACCGGGAGACTGAGACCACTAGACTGGAACCAGGAAACTGAAGCCAAAAATTTCAAAATAGCGTCAATCTTTAAAAAAGATAAAAAAGATTATGAAACCGGAGATTTTGAGAAAAAGTTGAAATTTGAATAAATTCTAATTTTTGAAAATAAGTCCAAATTTTCAAAAAGATCGAAACTTTTAAGTTATATAAAAGCCCAACTTTCAAGAAAAAATCGAAATTTGGTAACAAAATTTTAAAAAAAATTCACAATTCCAGAAAAGGTTGAATTTTTAAAAAACTTAAATGTTTTAAAAAGTGATCAAAATGTCACGACAAAAAACTAAATTTTAGGAAAAACCACTTTCAAAAATATCGAAATTTTAAACGTGAGTAAAAACTTCGAGCAAATTGTAAATTTTACTAAAAAAAGTCAAGATTTTTTAAATAATTGAAATTCTCGCAAAAATTTCTAGTCGAAATTTCAAAAAGAAGACGAAATTTCCGACATCTTTTGTTCTAATTTTCAAGAAAGTCGAAATTTTCGGTAAATATTATTAAAAAATTGTATATTTTTTTAAGAAACAGTGAATAGTGATATTTACAAGAACAAGGTGGTTTTAAATTATCAACAAAGAGTAATTTTTCAATAATTTACAAAAAGTCGAATTTGGATAAAATGTCGAAAATTTTTTATTTTTTATTTTGGACAAAGTAAACATTTTCAGGCAGAATTTCAAGGAAAGACACAAAATTTGAAATAATTGATAATTTCGTCATCTGAATTCGCAACAAAGTCGAAATGTTTAAAAAAAGAGTTAATATTTTCAAAATATTCGAAATTTTCAAAAGCAAGGTATATTTTTAATTTTTAGAGAAATAGTTTACATTTTCAAAAAAAGTTCAAATTTTCAGCAGAAGTCGAATTTTTCGAAAATGTTGGAAACGAATTTCGACATTAAAAGTCGAAATTTGAAGAAATAATCAAAATTATTAAATCTCGAGAAAACACAAATTTTGGAATTCGAAAAATTTTTAAAAAAATGGATGAAATATCGTAGCTTTCACTAGAAGCCGGACGTAAAAAAAATAGCATTTAATAAAAAAAAATCGAAATTTTAAAAAGATCGAGATGTACAAGAGATGAAAGCTGGAAAAAGAAGGTTTTGGAAAAGGTAAAATTTTGAAATGCCCCAATTTCGAAAAGAGTCGAAATTTTTGATAATAAATTGAAATTTAAAAATGCCAAATTGTTCAAAAAAAATTTAAATTTTGAAAACATTCGACTTTTAAAATAATAATTTTGAAAAATGTCGACATTTTCAATAACATACGAAATGTTTATAATCTTTCGCCTCTTAAAAATTTGTACACAAATAAATTCCGATTAATTATGTCAAAAATAAATTGAATTTGACATTTTACAGATACAATTTTGATCGTAAGCGTGACTAATACTATTAACGAGTGGTCGCAGCTCTTGTGTAAAAAAGGAAATTTTAAAATAAAATGAATATGAGTATTTTTGGATATTCTGTGTATCTCCTTTGCGAAGTATTGGTATTTTTATTCATGTTTTATTGGCTTTTTCTTCGCCACTTCCTCAACAGAAGGTTTCTGAAAATGTAGAATTGTGGAAGAAGTAACTGGTAAAGAAATGGGCAATGAAACATGAATGAAAATAGACATTTTTATTTTATAAGGGAAGCTGTGCTTCATGAAAAACACTTCACTGACTTCCAGTAAACTTCTACTAGAGCAGCCCATACACTTTACATCAACATTTCACTGGACACAATTATAGATCTGAACAATGAAGAAGACTTGTAAAATATAACGATCCACAATGAAACGACGAGAATTATTTGATTGGGCCTCGTTCGTATGCGGTTCGCCAATCGATATTTGATTAAAGAAAGCTGCTGCGGGATGTATGAATGCTTGTAAATTTGTAATAGGGATATACAGACACGCTGTTTTTTCTGTAATCGGTAGAGAAATAGTTGACATATACGCCGGAGTCGGGGCGAGGCTTTTAATTTAAAAAGTAGTCGTTTCGAACGGGAGAGAGAGCATTGAACGCATTGGCAACATTGACGAGTGCAATGAATCACACTTTGCGTGTATGATTGTCGTCAATCAATCGTCACAGTTGGATCAATTGGCAGCGCTCTAATCTGCCTGTATGGACTGCATCGAAAATGAACAGCCATATCGATTACCCATTACTGACAGAGTTACGCTCCCTCTCCAAAGAATTGCGAGAATTATAATCCTATTTTATTCCTACCAAAATAATAAATTTGGAATATCGTTAGCAATTATAATAAATAAAGTGGAATTATTTAGTCATTATTCTACTCTTTCGCTAGCGTTTGCGTTCAATGATGAAATACTACGTTTAATAACGAAAAAGTTGTCAGTCTGACGCCATATTACCAACAGTATAATCTATATCTATAGTAGTTATTACTAACTTCGTTTGCGTAGTATCAATGAAAAACCCAAATAACGTTATTGGATTATAGGACGTTGTCAGAATATTATCTATGCTTTCTAGATATAATATTACCTTGGAAGTAGCTGAAACATTTTTTCGTGATAAAAGTTGGCCTATATTTTACCTCGGATTCCAAGGAACCTCTGCACCAATTTCCGTTGAAATCGGTTCGGTAATTGAGCCATGAAAAGCCAACAAACGGACAAACACATTTTTGCACAAATAAAACGTCAAAGTGACAGTTGACAAATCGACTAAAACAATCAAAATATCGATATGTACGAAAGATGAAAATTACTAAGTCATATCCTTTTAAGAAATCAAAATTTTAAAATAGATGCAATTATTTTCATACTAGTTTTAAGTGTACTGAAATAATAAAGTTGAAATGTTCAAAGAAAAACAAGATTTTTAAAACACGAAATTTCCAAAGGATAGACATATTCAAAACAAAACCGAAATTTGCAAAAAAGTAGGATTAAAAAAATGTCCAAATTTACAAAAAAAAGTAAAAATTCCGCGCAAAAGTTAAAATTTTGAAAAAGTAAGAAATTTATAAATAAGTCAAAATAAAACAATCCACATTTTAAAAATTGAAACACAGAACTTGTCCCCTGAAACCAAGAAAAATTGAGTGAGTTTCTCTCTGAAGATGACAGCTTGGCTGTCGAAACGCGTTAGAGCAACCTTTGTTGCGTTTTTTAATTTTTCTTGGTTTCAGGGGACAAGTTCTGTGTTTCAATTTTTGAAGATAACCAAGGACCAGTCCGTTCCATCAAAAAAAAAATCCACATTTTGAAAAAGTCCAAATTCTCAAAAGAAATCAAAATTTTGAGAAAACGTTAAATTTTTCAAAAAATCAAAATCTTAGAAAATTAAAGAATTTTCAAAAAGTCAAAATTTAAAAACAAAATTATAAGATGCGAAGTTTTAGAATAGTAGGATTCAAAAAAAATTATCAAAGTTTACAAAAAAATTAAGGTAAAAATCCTGCGGAAAAGTAGAGATTTTGAAAAATTTGGAGACTTACATATAAATCAAAATCAAAAAATCTATTTTTTGGAAGGATCCAAATTTTTAAAAGAAATCAAAATTTCGAGAAAACCTCATTTTTAAAGAAATCAAAATTTCATCAAATTAAAGATTTCTCGAAGTCAACATTTTCAAAAATAAAATTATTGTGAAGTCAAAATTACAAAAAAAATAAAATTTTGAAATTTTGATGCTAAGTTTCCAAAAAAAGCAGGCATGTTTAAAATTAATTCAAATAATTGCAGATTATTTATTAAAAGTGGATTTTTAAAGTGTTAAAATTCACTAAAAAAGTCAAAATTTTGAGAAAAAACGAAATTTTGAAAATTTTTTTCAAAAAAAGGCAAGCCTTTCAAAAGATCCGAAATTTCCAAAAAATTTTAAATTTTCAAAAAATTCGAAGTTTCTACAAAAAGTGGAAATTTACAAAAACACGTAATATTTTGAAAGAACTCATAATTTTCGAAAAATCGACAATTTTAAAAAAAATTCTTTTTACAGTTCAAAATTTACAAAAATTAAATCTCAAAATCTCTAAGAAATTTAATGAAAAATTCGAAGTTGACGAGTGAGAATCAAAATCGAAATAAATCTTAAATTTTGAGGACGCGAATTTTGACATGTCACAATTTTCAGAAAAAGTCGAAATTTTGAAAAGATTTTTCAAAAAAGTCAAAATTTTCTATTGATTGAAAATATCCAAATAAATTAGAAATTTTCAAAGAATTAGCATTTTTTACAAAAACTCAAAATTTACAAAAACACGTAAAATTTTCAAATAACTCGAGATTTTCAAAAAATCAACATTTTTAAAATAATGATTTTAATTACATTTCAAAATTTACGAAAAATAATGTCAAAATCTCTAGAAATTTAATGAAAAATTCGAAATTTCCGAGTGAAAATCAAAATCGAAATAAATCTTGAATTTTGAGGGAGCGAATTTTGACATGTCGCAATTTTCAGAAAAAGTCGAAATTTTGAAAAGATTTTTCAAAAAAGTCAAAATTTTCTATTGATTTAAAATATCCAAATTAGAAATTTTCAAAGAATTAGAATTTTTTACAAAAACTCAAAATTTACAAAAACAAATAAAAATTTCAAATAACTCCAGATTTTCTAAAAATCAACATTTTTAAAATAATGATTTTAATTACATTTCAAAATTTACGAAAAATAATGTCAAAATCTCTAGAAATTTAAGGAAAAATTCGAAATTTCCGAGTAAAGATCAAAATCGAAATAAATCTAAAATTTGGAGGGCGCGAATTTTGACATTTCACAATTTTCAAAAAAAGTCGAAATTTTGAAAAGATTTTTCAAAAAAGTCAAAATTTTCTATTGATTGAAAATATCCAAATTAGAAATTTTCAAAGAATTAGAATTTTTTACAAAAACTCAAAATTTACAAAAACACGTAAAATCTTCAAAGAACTCGAGGTTATCAAAAAATCAACATTTTTAAAATAATAGTTTTTATTACATTTCAAAATTTACGAAAAATAATGTCAAAATCTCTAGAAATTTAATGAAAAATTCGAAATTTCCGAGTGAAAATCAAAATCGAAATAAATCTTAAATTTTGAGGGAGCGAATTTTGACATGTCACAATTTTCAGAAAAAGTCGAAATTTTGAAAAGATTTTTCGAAAAAAGTCAACATTTTCTATTGATTGAAAAATATCCAATAAATTAGAAATTTTCAAAGAATTAGAATTTTTTTACAAAAACTCAAAATTTACAAAAATACGTAAAATCTTCAAAGAACTCGAGATTATCAAAAAATCAACATTTTTAAAATAATGGTTTTTATTACATTTCAAAATTTACGAAAAATAATGTCAAAATCTCTAGAAATTTAATGAAAAATTCGAAATTTCCGAGTGAAAATCAAAATCGAAATAAATCTTAAATTTTGAGGGCGCGAATTTTGACATGTCACAATTTTCAGAAAAAGTCGCAATTTTGAAAAGGTTTTTCGAAAAAATCAACATTTTCAAGAGATTCAAAAAATTCAAATTAGAAATTTTCAAAGAATTTGAATTTTTTTACAAAAAGTCAAAATTTACAAAAACACTTATAATTTTGGGAGTTCAAATTTTTCGAAAAATTGGCACTTAAAAAAAAGATTTTTATTACATTTCAAAATTTACAAAAAAAAATGTCAAAATCTCTAGAAATTAAAATAAGTCTTAAATTTTGAGAGTTTAAATTTTTCGAAAAATTGGCACTTAAAAAAAGAATTTTATTACATTTCAAAATTTACAACAAAAAAATGTCAAAATCTCTAGAAATTAAAATAAGTCCTAAATTTTGAGAGTTTAAATTTTTAAAACTTGTCAAAATTTTAAGAAAAGGTCGGAATTTTGAAAAAAATTTCAAAAAAGTCAAAATTTCAGAATTCGAAATTTCCAAAAACGTAAATATTTTCAAACGACTTGGATTTTTTACAAAAAGTAAAAATTTTCAAAAAATTGTAAAATTTTAAAAATACTCAAAATTTCCAAAGAAAAAATCGAAGTTTTGACAAAAATATTTTTTTTACATTTCGAAATTACAAAAAAATATCAAATAGTCGAGAAATTTTATAAAAAAAATTCAAAATTTTTAGTCGAAAATAAAAATTAAGGTAAATTGTCAATTTGGGAGCTTTCAAAACGTCAAAATTTTGAGAAAAGAAATTTTGAGAAAAAATCAGAATTTTGAAAAAGCTTTTCAAAAAAGTCAAAATTTTCAAGAGATTCTAAATTTCCAAAAAATTAAAAATTTTCAAAGAACTTTAATTTTTTACAAAAATTCTAAATTTACAAAAACTGGTAAAATTTTGAAAGAACTCAGAATTTTCGAAAAATCCACATTTTTAAAATAATGATATTTATTATATTTCAAAATTGACGAAAAATAATGTCAAAATCTCTAGAAATTTAATGAAAAGTTCGAAAATTCCGAATGAAAATAAAAATGAAAATGAATCTTAAATTTTGAGAGCCCGAATTTTAAAGAGATGACAAAATTTTGAGAAAAAGTCAAATTAGAAATTTTCAAAGAATTTGATTTTTTTACAAAAAGTTAAAATTTACAAAAACATAAAATTTTGAAAGGGTTCAAAATTTTCGAAAAATCGACATTTTTAAAAAATGATTCTTTTTTACATTTCAAAATTTACCAAAAAAAAAAAAGGTCAAAATATGTAGCTTAATGAAAAATTCGAAATATCCCAGTGAAAATGATAATTAAAATAACTCTTAAATTTTGAGAGTTCAAATTTTTAAAACAGTCTAAATGTCAAAAAAGTGGGAATTTTAAAAAAAAATTCAAAAAAGTCAATATTTCGGGATCCGAAATTTCTAAAAAAAAATAAATATTTTCAAAGAACTTGGATTTTTTACAAAAAGTCGAAATTTACAAAAAACTTGTAATAAAAATAACTCAATATTTTCAAAAAAACGAAATGTTCAAGAAAATATTTTCTTTTACATTACGAAATTTACAAAAAAAATGTCAAAATCCCGAGAAATTTTATAAGAAAAATTCAAAATTTCCAATTGAAAATAATAATTAAGGTAAATTGTCAATTTGGGGGTTTTTTAAACATGTCAAAATTTTGAGAAAAAAAATTTTGAGAAAAACTCCGAATTTTGAAAAAGCTTTTCATAAAAGTCAAAATTTTCAAGATTTAAAATTTCCAAAGAACTTTAATTTTTTACAAAAGTTCGAAATTTACAAAAACACGTAAAATTTTGAATGAAATCAAAATTTTCAAAACAATCAACATTTTCAAAAATATATTTTTTTTAAAAATTGAAATACAAATCTTGTCCCCTGAAACCAAGAAAAATTAAAAACACAACAAAGGTTGCTCTAACGCGTTTCGACAGCCAAGCTATCATCTTCAGCGATATACTGATCTTTATTGGTTTCAGGGGACAAGATTTGTATTTCAGTTTTTGAAGATAACCAAGGACCAGTAGGTTCCACAAAAAAATAACATTTCGAAATTTAAAAAAATTTCAACATCTCGAGAAATTTAATTCAAAAAATCAAAATAAATTTCAAATTTTAAATCAAAATTTTTAAAACACATCAAAATTTTGAGACAGTCAGAATTTTGAAAAATATTTTAAATTAGCCAAAATTTTCAAGAGCTTAAAAATAACAAAAAAATTAAAAATTTTCAAAGAATTTGAATTTTTTACGAAAAGTTGAAATTTACAAAAACGTCAAATTTTGAAAGCTAAAATTTTTAAAAAAGTCGACATTTTTAAAAAAATAATTATTTTACTTTTCAAAATTTATAAAAACAAAGTCAAAATCTCGAGTAATTTAAACAAAAAAAATCAAAACTTCCGAAGAAAAATAAAAATTCAAATAAATCATAATTTTAAGGGGTCCAAATTTTTAAAACGTGACAAAATTTCGAGAAAACGTGGAAATTAAAAAAAATTGATTTTAAACAAGACATCTTCTAGAGATTCAACATTTGCAAAAAATTTTAAATTTTCAAAGAACTTGAGAATTTTACAAAAACACGTAAAATTTTAAGTGACAATTTTCAAAAAAAGTCGACATTTTTAAACAAGTAGATTCTTTTTCATCTCGAAATTTACAAATAAGAATGTCAAAATGTTCAAAAATTTAAAAACAAAATGCAAAATATCCAAATAAAAATAAAATGTCTAAATTTTGAGAGCTCAAATTTTTTAAAACATGTCAAAATTTCGAGAAAACGTAGAAATTTTAAAATAAATCAGTTTTTAAACAAGACGAAATTTTCATAAGATTCAACATTTCCAAAAATTTCAAAATTTTCAAAGAACTTGAATTTGACTAAAATTATGTAAAATTTTGAATGAAATCATAATTTTCAAAATAATCGACATTTTCAAAGTATATATTTTTTTAAATTGAAATACAAATCTTGTCCCCTGAAATCAAGAAAGATTAAAAGACACAACAAAGGTTGCTCTAACGCGTTCGACAGCCAAGTTATCATCTTCAGAGAGATACTGATCTTTCTTGGTTTCAGGTTTGTTCTTCATGGTAGACCCTTATTGACAGGAGTAGTTGTTTCTTGTAGATCGGGCTTCAAATATTTAAATTTTTTAAATTTTTTAAATTTTTAACACAGTAAATTGATGATGAAACCTCTATTCATGTTAAAATTTCTTGATTTTTCTTTTTTATATTTTAAATTTTTTTTATTTTTAAGTATTTCTTCCTCATTGTTTCCTTTCCATGTTATGCACTGCTGACGAGCTCAAATGAGAGCGAAACGTCGATGTCCAGTGCTACAATCTTTTTTATGTATTTTTTTTATATTTTCCTAATTTATCAAAGAAACAAATTTTTATTTTTTCCATTTCTAATTTTTGGTCTTCTAGTTTTCATTATTCCTATTCTATGTAAAATAAACTAACCTCTTAATTTGTGAACTGTCATGAAGTGACGTTTTCAATAAATTTAAATATCACGTAGTCGCATTTCAAAAACTGTTTAGAAAATTGTCAACAAACCATAAATATTTAAATATTTCCAAACTGGGCCGAGGAAATGTTAAATAAATTGAAAAAAACATTTCAGGTTTGTATTTCAATTTTTGAAGACAACCAAGGACTAGTCCGTTCCAGCAAAAAAATTTTACATTTCACAATTTAAAAAAAACGTCAAAATCTCGAGAAATTAAATTTAAAAAATCAAAATAAAATTTCGAATGAAAATAAAAATTAAAATAAATCATAATTTTGGGGATCCAAATTTTTGAAACGTGTCAAAATTGCGAGAAAACATGGAAATAAAAAAAAACACTTTTTAAACAAGACATCTTCTAGAGATTCAACGCTTGCAAAAAATTGGAAATTTTCAAAGAACTTGAATTTTACAAAAACAGTCACGATTTTCAAAAAAAGTCGACATTTTTAAACAAGTAGATTTTTTTTCATCTCGAAATTTACAAATAAGAATGTCAAAATCTTGAAAAATTTAAAAACACAATTCAAAATATCCAAAAATTGAAATACAGAACTTGTCCCCTGAAACCAAGAAAGATTAAAAAAGACAACAAAGGTTATTCTAACGCGTTTCGACAGCCAAGCTGTCATCTTCAGAGAGAAACTGAGAAAAAACAAAATATCCAAATAAAAATAAAATGTCTAAATTTTGAGAGTTCAAGTTTTTAAAATATGTCAAATTTTCGAGAAAAAGCAGAAATTTTGAAAAAGAAACAAATTCATTCGTTTCTTTTTTAAAACTATAACTTTTTTTACTAGATTTTGACTTTTTTAGTCAGAATTTTGACAACGTTTTATCGAAATATTAATTTCTTGTAAATTCTGAGTTTTAAACATTTTGGGGAAAAGCGTCGACATTTTAGTAATCAGTCGACACCTCGATTTAGTAATTAATCGACACCTTACGAAATCAAAATTTCGATCGTAAATCAAAATTTCGGTCGAAAACCGAAATGACGATCAATAATCGAAATGATTCGTAAATCGAAATGTCAATCCAAAAATAGAAATTTCAATTGTTTCCTTAAAATCCCAAGGCGTTTTTCAAGATTGTCCATTTAAATTCTAAATTCCCAAACAGGGTGAAGTGAACTTTCTTTTTGGTACTGCCATCGTCGTTTACCGTACACCGATCATCCCCTCAGAGGAGATAGCTCCTGAAATTTTCGATATTATGTGACGCAAGGAACCTGTTCAACTGGAAATTTCGAAAAGCTGATGATACAAAAAATGTTTAATATCCCCTTACTTCAGTTTTAAAAATGCGATCTTTCAAAAAAATTAAGAAAATTATCTCAATTTTAAACCACATCAAAATTTAAATCCAAAATTTTGGGGAAAAGCGTCGACATTTTAGTAATCAGTCGACACCTCGAATTACAAATCAATCGACACGTCACGAAATTAAAATTTCGATCGTAAATCAAAATTTCGGTCGAAAATCGAAATGACGATCAATAATCGAAATGATCCGTAAATCGAAATGTCAATCCAAAAATAGAAATTTCAATTGTTTTCTTAAAATTCCAAGGCCTTTCTCAAGATTGTCCATTTAAATTCTAAATTCCCAAACAGGGTGAAGTGAACTTTTTTTTTGGTTCTGCCATCGCCGTTTACCGTACACCGATCATCCCCTCACAGGAGATAGCTCCTGAAATGTTCGATATTATGTGACCCAATGAACCTGTTCAACTGGAAATTTCGAAAAGTTGATGATACAAAAATGTTTAATAGTACCTTACTTCAGAATGTCAAAATCATGAAAAATTTAAAATCACAATTCAAAATATCCAAAAATTGAAATACAGAACTTGTCCCCTGAAACCAAGAAAGATTAAAAAACACAACAAAGGTTATTCTAACGCGTTTCGACAGCCAAGCTGTCATCTTCAGAGAGAAACTGAAAAAAAAAACAAAATATCCAAATTAAAATAAAATGTCTAAATTTTGAGAGTTCAAGTTTTTAAAATATGTCAAATTTTTGAGAAAAAGCAGAAATTTTGAAAAAGAAACAAATTCATTCGTTTCTTTTTTAAAATTATAACTTTTTTTACTAGATTTTGACTTTTTTAGTCAGAATTTTGACAACGTTTTATCGAAATATTAATTTCTTGTAAATTCTGAGTTTTAAACATTGTCTTAACTTTTTTTAATTCGACTTTTTTAACACCTTTCTTTATAAAGTACGACTTCACCCTCTTCAAATTTTGACTCTGCTTAAATAAAAAACTTAAAATTTTGAACGAATAGTTGACATTTTGAGAAGTCGACATTTTTTTAAAGTTTCAAAATCATCTAAGAAGTGAAAGTTTGGAAGCAAAAAATTTGAAATTTTAAAAAAGTCGAAATGTTCAAAGAAATCAAAATTTTCAAACAAAACAAATGGAATAAATTCGAATTTAAGAAAAATGTTTTGTTTTTGTAAAAGAAGTGGAATTCTGAAAAAAGCTGACATATTAAAAAAGGCAACGTTTTCAAAAAAAGGTAGCAACTAGAAAGTAACTCATGGTTTAGCGTCACAATCACGTGTCACCATCACGATAATTGGAGTTAGCAACATGCTCAATGTTAACATTGGAGCATATTGGTAATGCAATTAGCATAATGGTAACGCAAAACCATCAAAATCTGCCCAACGCGTCTAAAGAAATTTTCATTTCAAAAACGCCTAATTGCTTTTTTTGCACGGAAACGTGCCCAATTTCTTTTTTTTTTTGTATAAAAACGTGTAGTTACGTAAATAAGTGGGAATTTTCAAATCGAATTTCCGGAGGGACGCCGTAACGACTAGATCGGAGTTAAGGGTCGTAGTTTTCCCAAATATTTTCGACGTCAACTTCAAGATTTGTCCTCGACATCGCAGATGGCACATTAGTCGAAACCTTTGCGCCGTAACCGTTTAATTAGAACCGAAAAAAGATATATACTTATTTGTCAGGGGCTAAAATGAGCGAGGGGAGCGATGAGATGAGCCCAACCGTACTTCCCAATTTATCCCAATAGCTGTCCGAAATGGACTACGTGCCGAAGAAATAACCTTCATGTTCCGAAACTCGATAAATGTTAATACCTCTATATGCAGTATATTTGCCGGGACTGCGTTAGACATCGGACGAAGACTGAAACAAACGATCTATGCATGCCGAAGGAATATCTCGCATATGGTGCGCTAAATAAAAATATGCATTATGACAGGGACAATTTGCGCTTTCCTAAATCGTTTGATTCGTTTTCAATCGCTTGATTGATGACAGTCGTGATCTCAGCGATCGTGATCGAATGACAACAAATAGGGGAATGCTACAAGGTTTACTTTGAGAAACAACCTCGAGTTATCACAAAAATAATAATAAGTGCCACAAGTTTTTATTTGCGTTTATATTTAGGACGAATCGAGATTATAGTGAAGGTGGTTTAATTCGAAGCATCCGGCAAATTTGATTTTGAAATGAACCTTTTCGAAAACTAATTTATATTTCGAACTGCCGTCACCGCTTACTGTCCATCGATGATCCCTTCGGAGATAGCTTCTTAAATTGTCACGTGAGTCGCCATAGAGGCCAAATTCACTCACTTGAGTCGCCTGAGAGGCTTAACTCACTTACTTGGGTCCGCAGAGAGACTTAATTCACTCGCGTGCGTCATTTCTATTGGTCGATGAAACACACAAGCTCTCCCTATTCCGTAAATAAACAAATTCGCTGTTAATACAACATTCAATAAAACGCGACTTATTTTATACTTTCCTGACTTAAAAAAAAAAACTCCTCGCTTATTTCTCGGCCCGTCCGTCGAGTGGATTCGGATTCAGGCGCGAGATATTTAATTATGCAAAATGAATGTTATCAGAAACATTTCCACTTTACACAATCGCAGGCCGGAGTTTAAGTGCGAAAAAAGCGCCGTACCATTGTGTTAAATTAGAGATTGCCTGTCCGCATTTGTTCGGCAAAGATTGAAGAAGGGTGAAGGGCGAGAATCAGCTTCAGCTCGTGTAGTTTTATGGCCCATAAGGGCGCATCTACATATCAATAGGGTCGGTGCGCCTTGAAAAGGCCCTCTAAGCTGCTATAGTAACTTTTTATAGCTGATATAAGGAAGCATACAAGTGCCGACAAATTACCAGAAAAATACCCAATCTTTTTTTCGAGTTCGATATAAAAATTCCTGAGTCTTATCGATCGACGACCGTTACCTGAAAATTACGCCGTCTCCAGGATAAATTAAGGGCTGCTCCTTAACTATACAAAGGTATAAGTCGCAGCAGACAAGTTTACAGTTGTTGCCATTTTTCAAATTGATTTAAATACGTTTTTCAATAATTTTATAACTAAATAGTTTGGAGTTTTCGTTTCAAATTTCGTGTTCTACAAAAATAATAATAACAGTAATAGATACCGGCTTTAACTTCCTCTTAAAATGTCTGGCGTGCACTTTTTTTACCTCGCCCAACGGATTAGGGTAAAATGAAGCTTTTATTTCGTCCTGCTATCGCCGTCTACCCTCCATCGAGTGTCACGCCGGAGGAGATAGCTGCTGAAATATTCGATGTTATGTGACCCACCCAGGAGCTTGTAAACTTGAAATTTCGAAAAGTTGAAGCTTCAATATCACCTCATTTCAGTTTTAAAGATGCGATCTTTCAAAAAAATTAAGAAAATAATATCAATATTAAATCATGTCAAAATTTAAATACAAAATTTTGGGGAAAAGCGTCGACATTTTAGTAATCAGTCGAAACCTCGATTTAGTAATCAATCGACACCTTACGAAATCAAAATTTCGATCGAAAATCAAAATTTCGGTCGAAAATCGAAATGAGGATCAATAATCGAAATGATCCGTAAATCGAAATGTCAATCCGAAAATAGAAATTTCAATTGTTTCCTTAAAATCCCAAGGCCTTTCTCAAGATCGTCTATTTAAATTCTAAATTCCCAAACAGGGTGAACTGAACTTTCTTTTTGGTTCTGCCATCGCCGTTTACCGTACACCGATCATCCCCTCAGAAGTGATAGCTCCTGAAATTTTCGATAATATGTGACCCAAGGAGCCTGTTCAACTTAAAGTTTCGAAAAGTTGATACAAAAAATGTTCAATATCACCTTACTTCAGTTTTAAGGATGTGATCTTTCAAGAAAATTAAGAAAATGATCTCAATTTTAAATCACATCAAAAGTTAAATACAAAATTTTGGGGAAAAGCGTCGACATTTTAGTAATCAGTCGACACCTCGATTTAGTAATCAATTGACACCGCACGAAATCAAAATTTCTATCGAAAATCAAAATTTCGATCGAAAATCGAAATGACGATCAATAATCGAAATGATCCTTAAATCGAAATGTCAATCCAAAAATAGAAATTTCAATTGTTTCCTTAAAATCCCAAAGCCTTTCTCAAGATTGTCCATTTAAATTCTAAATTCCCAAACAGGGTGAAATGAACTTTCTTTTTGGTTCTGCCATCGCCGTTTACCGTACACCGATCATCCCCTCAGAGGAGATAGCTCCTGAAATTTTCGATAATATGTGACCCAAGGAGCCTGTTCAACTTAAAGTTTCGAAAAGTTGATACAAAAAATGTTCAATATCACATTACTTCAGTTTTAAAGATGCGATCTTTCAAGAAAATTAAGAAAATGATCTCAATTTTAAATCACATCAAAATTTAAATACAAAATTTTGGGGAAACGCGCCGACATTTTAGTAATCAGTCGACACCTCGATTTAGTAATCAGTCGACACCTCACCTCAAAATGTCGATCGAAAATCAAAATTTCGGTCGAAAATCGAAATGGCGATCAATAATCGAAATGATCCATAAATCGAAATATCAAACCAAAAATAGAACTTTGATTGTTTGCTTAAAATTCTAAGGCCTTTCTCAAGATTGTCCATTTAAATTTTAAATTCCCAAACAGGGTGAAGTGAACTTTCTTTTTGGTTCTGCCATCGCCGTTTACCGTACACCGATCATTCCCTCAGAGGAGATAGCTCCTGAAATTTTCGATAATATGTGACCCAAGGAGCCTGTTCAACTTAAAGTTTCGAAAAGTTGATACAAAAAATGTTCAATATCACCTTACTTCAGTTTTAAGGATGCGATCTTTCAAGAAAATTAAGAAAATGATCTCAATTTTAAATCACATCAAAAGTTAAATACAAAATTTTGGGGAAAAGCGTCGACATTTTAGTAATCAGTCGACACCTCGATTTCGTAATCAATTGACACCGCACGAAATCAAAATTTCGATCGAAAATCAAAATTTCGGTCGAAAATCGAAATGACGATCAATAATCGAAATGATCCGTAAATCGAAATGTCAATCCAAAAATAGAAATTTCAATTGTTTCCTTAAAATCCCAAGGCCTTTCTCAAGATTGTCCATTTCAATTCTAAATTCCCAAACAGGGTGAAGTGAACTTTCTTTTTGGTTCTACCATCGCCGTTTACCGTACACCGATCATCCCCTCAGAGGAGATAGCTCCTGAAATTTTCGATAATATGTGACCCAAGGAGCCTGTTCAACTTAAAGTTTCGAAAAGTTGATACAAAAAATGTTCAATATCACCTTACTTCAATTTTAAAGATGCGATCTTTCAAGAAAATTAAGAAAATGATCTCAATTTTAAATCACATCAAAAGTTAAATACAAAATTTTGGGGAAAAGCGTCGACATTTTAGTAATCAGTCGACACCTCGATTTAGTAATCAATTGACACCGCACGAAATCAAAATTTCGATCGAAAATCAAAATTTCGGTCGAAAATCGAAATGACGATCAATAATCGAAATGATCCGTAAATCGAAATGTCAATCCAAAAATAGAA
The DNA here is from genome assembly GCA_028583605.1 of Dastarcus helophoroides. NCBI lineage: Eukaryota > Metazoa > Arthropoda > Insecta > Coleoptera > Bothrideridae > Dastarcus > Dastarcus helophoroides. Next base: position 27,469,425 of record CM053332.1, on the reverse strand, counting down.
ATTTCAATTGTTTCTTTAAAATCCCAAGGCCTTTCTCAAGATTGTCCATTTCAATTCTAAATTCCCAGAGTGAAGTGAACTTTCTTTTTGGTTCTGCCATCGCCGTTTACCGTACACCGATCATCCCCTCAGAGGAGATAGCTCCTGAAATTTTCGATAATATGTGACCCAAGGAGCCTGTTCAACTTAAAGTTTCGAAAAGTTGATACAAAAAATGTTCAACATCACCTTACTTCAGTTTTAAAGATGCGATCTTTCAAGAAAATTAAGAAAATGATCTCAATTTTAAATCACATCAAAAGTTAAATACAACATTTTGGGGAAAAGCGTCGACATTTTAGTAATCAGTCGACACCTCGATTTAGTAATCAATTGATACCTCACGAAATCAAAATTTCGATCAATAATCGAAATGATCCGTAAATCGAAATGTCAATCCAAAAATAGAAATTTCAATTGTTTCCTTAAAATTCCAAGTCCTTTCTCAAGATTGTCCATTTAAATTCTAAATTCCCAAACAGGGTGAAGTGAACTTTCTTTTTGGTTCTACCATCGCCGTTTACCGTACACCGATCATCCCCTCAGAGGAGATAGCTCCTGAAATTTTCGATGTTATATTACCAAAGGAGACTGTTCAACTTGAAATTTCGAAAAGTTGATGATACAAAAAATGTTCAATATCACCTTACTTCAGTGTGAAAGATGCGATCTTTCAAAAAAATTAAGAAAATGATAATATTAAATCATATCAAAATTTAAATAAAAAATTTTGGTGAAGGGCGTCGAAATTTTAGTAATTTAGACTCAAGGAGCCGTACAACTTGAAATATTACGAAAAATTGAAGATTCAAAAAAAAATTTTCAATATCACCGTGCGGCCATGTTTAAAACAAATTGAAAATTATATCAAATTTGAGACATATCTAAATTGAAACAAAAATGTTTGGGGGAAAGTGTCGAAATTTTAGTAAATAAGTCAACGTTTCGAAAGAGAAATCGTTTTTCTTTTGAAGTTCAAATTTTCGGATCAGCCGATTTCGATTTTTTTTTCGAATCTCCTTCTCTTCGAAATTTTGACCCCCGATTTTTTTGACAAATTAGCACTGTTTGAAAAAATTTTGGCTTTTCTGAAAATTTTGACTTTTTAAAATATTCTACCTACTTTCAGAAAATCTCGACTTTCTCAATCCTTTTTAAATATTTCATCTTATTTAAATATTTTGATTTTTTTAGGTTTCAATTTTTTTAAAAAGGATTTGACCTTGTTAAAAGGATTTGAGCTTTAAAAAAGAAATTTACTTTTTCTAAATTTTACTTTTTTTAAATTTTACCTTTTTTAAATTTTATTTTTTATAAAATGTAACTTTTTATAAATTTTGCTTTTTGTAAATTTTACTTTTTATAAATTTTACTTTTTATAAATTTTTACTTTTTTTGGAAGTTTGACAGTTTTGAAAATTCGCTCTAAAAATTTCGATACCGAAAAGTTCCGCGCTTTCCGGGCTCTTTTCAAAATTTTCACTCAAAGAAAGCTTTCGCTTTTTCCTGATTTATTCGAGTTTTAACTTTTTATCGACGAAATTTTGACTTTTTGGTATTTCTTGTCGTAAAATTCAAAATTTTAACTTTTCGACTTTTTTAAACGTGGCGATTCATAAAATTTTTAATTTTCTCCTTTTATAAAATTTTACTTTTCTGAAAATCTGGATAAAATTTTTATTTTCAATGTTTCGATTTTTTTTTTAAATTCTATCTTTTCCAAATTTTGACATTTTGATATTATTTGAGAGTAATTTTTCTCTCGAAAATTAGACATTTTTATTTATTTGTTTATTTATTTTTTTAGTTTCGACTATTTTCAAAATTGTTATTCTTTAAAGAATCGACAATTTTTAAAATTTTTGACTTTATAACGAAGTTTTGAAATTTGTCGAAAATTTGTAATTTCTTTGTGAAATTTTAATTTTCGTTAAAATGCGACTTTTTAATTATCTTTTTCTTTTGAAAATCTGATTGTTTTTTGGAAATTTCAATTTATTATTTTGTCTTATTTGAAATTGTCGAAGCTTCTATTTTTCAAAATTATGATTTGTCTTAATATTTTGACCTTTTCTGAACATTTTTTTGAGGAAATTCAACTTCTTTTAAAATTTTCGATTTCATAAATTTTCGATGTCAGAAATTTTCAGATTTCAGAAATTTTCGATTGCAGAAATTTAAAAATTTTAAGCTTGAAAATATCGACTTTTTGAAAATTTCCAATTTTTCAAAACCTCGATTTTTGTCCAAAATTTTGACTTAGAGAAAGCGTTAATTTTTTCCAAATTTTCAGTTTTTATCCAAATTTCGATTTTTGGTAACTCTTGCCATCAAACTGAAAATTTTGACTTTTCGACTTTTTTAAAAATTCCTATTCCTAAAATTTTAAGTTTGACCGGGAAGCCATGTTTCTCTCTGAAGATGACAGCTTGGCTGTCGAAACGCGTTAGAGCAACCTCTATGTTTCAATTTTTTAAAATTTTAACTCTTTCTAAAATTTTACCTCTTTTTGTAAAATTAAAATTCCACTTTTCTGAAAATTTGGACAACATTTTTATTTTGAAAGTTACGAATTTTTGTTTAAATTTTTACCTTTTCCAAAATTTTGACTTTTTTCAGCTCTCGAAAACTGGATTTTTTCGAGAAACATCATTTTTTTAAATCATTAGTTTCCTTAATAATCATATTTTTTTAAAATTTCGATTATATTTTTAAAATTTTCATTCCTTAAAGACTCGACATTTGTTAAAGTTTTGATTTTTCAAAGAAATTTTGAATTTTTTCCAAAATTTCCAATTTTTTTTTTGCTAAATTTAGACTTATTTAAAAATTCGTCCTTTTAGAACATACGGCTTTTTAATCGTCCATTATTTTTGAAAATCTGAATGTTTTTTTGGAAATTACAATCGTTTTATTATTTTACTTTAATTAAAATTTTCGAAAATTCTAAATTTTTTCAAGTTTTGACCTTTTCTGAATATTTTTTTTTAGAAAATTCAACTTCTTTTGAAATGTTCGATTTCATAAATTTTTCATTGCAGAAATTTAAACTTCTTTTAAAAATGTTGACTCTTGAAAATATCGACTTTTTAGAAATTTTTGATTTTCTTAAATCTCGACTTTTTTCAAAATTTTGACTTAAAGAAAGCGTTCACTTTTTCCGAGTTTTGGGTTTTTTATCGAAATTTTGACCATTTATAAATCTTGCCATAAAAATGAAAATTTTGACCTTTCGACTTTTTTAAAAATTCGGATTCCTAAAATTTTTACTTTTTTCCAAATTTTGCCTCTTTTGTAAAAAAACACTTTTTTAAAAAGTTTGGTAACATGTTTATGTTAAACGTTACGAATTTGTTTTAAATTTCTACCTTTTCCAAAATTTTGACTTTTTTCAGATTGTTCTCTCGAAAATTGGATTTTTTTGAAAAACATCATTTTTTGGAATCATTAGTTTCCTAAATAATTTTGTTTTTTTAAAATTTCGATTATATTTTTAAAATTCTTATTTCTTAATCACACGACATTTCTTAAAGTTTTGATTTTTCAAAGAAGTTTTAAATTTTTTCAAAAATTTCCAATCTTTTTGCCAAATTTAGATTTTCTTAAAAATTCGACTTTTTAACAAATGAGGCTTTTTAATTGGCTCCTATTTTTGAAAATCTGAATGCTTTTTGGAATTGGAACTTGTTTTATTATTTTGCTTTATTTCAAATTTTCGAAAATTCTAACTTTTTCAAGATTTTGATTTTTTTTAATGTTTTGACTTTTTTTGAACATTTTTTTGATGAAATTCAACTTCTTTTGAAATGTTCGATTTAATACATTTTCGGTTTCAGTAATTTCGACTTCTTTTAAAAATTTTGACTTGAAAATATCGAATTATTGGAAATTTTCGATTTTTCAAAATCTCGATTTTTTCAAAATTTTGACTCAGGAAAGCATTCACTTTTACCGAATTTTGAGTTTTTATCGAAATTTTGACTTTTTGGAAATCTTGATGTAAAGTTGAAAATTTCGACTTTTCGACTTTTTTACAAATTCTGACTCCTATAATTTTTATTTTTCAAAATGCTGCCTCTTTTTGTAAAAAAACACTTTTCTGAAAATTTCGGCAACATTTTTATTTTGAAAGTTATGAATATGTTTTATTTGAAATTTTCGAAAAGTTCTCCTTTTCCAAAAGTTTGACTTTTTTCAATTTTTTCTCCCGAAAATTGGATTCTTTTGAAAAACATCAATTTTTGAAATCATTAGTTTCCTAAATATTTTTCTTATTTCGACTGTATTTTTAAAACTGTCATTCTTTGAAAACCCGACCTCTTTATAAAGTTTTGATTTCTTAGTTTTGAGTTTTTTCGAAAATTTCCAGTCTTTTTGCAAAATTTAGATTTTTTAAAAATTCAATTTTTTTTAAAATGTGACTTTTTAATTGCCTCTTATTTTTGAAAATCTTAATGTTTTTTTTTGTAATTTCAATTGTTTTATTGTTTTGCCTTATTTAAAATTTTGGAAAATTCTAACTTTTTTCAAGTTTTGACTTTTCTTAGTCTTGTGACCTTTTCTGAACATTTTTTTTGAAGAAATTCAACTGCTTTAGAAATAATTTTCGATTTCAGAAATTTTGACTTCATTTAAAAATTTTGACGCTTGAAAATATCGATTTTTGTTAGAAATTTTCGATTTTTTTAAAATCTCGATTGTTCAAAATCTCGATTGTTCAAAATCTCGATTTTTTCAAAATCTTGATTTTTTTTTCAAAATAATGATTTAAAGAAAGCGTTCACTTTTCCTAGTTTTGGGTTCTTATCGAAATTTTGATTTCCTGTTTCAAAATTTTGTCGTTTTTTCAGATTTTCCTCTCGAAAATTGGATTTTTTTGAAAAACATCATTTTTTGAAATCAGTAGCTTCCTAAATATTTTTTTATTTCGACTGTATTTTTAAAATTGTCATTCTTTAAAAACTCGACCTTTCTTAAAGTTTTGATTTTTTAAAGATTTTTTCGAAAATTGAGAATCTTTTTGCAAAATTTAGATTTTCTTAAAAATTCGACTTTTTGAAAATTGTGGCTTTTTAATTGCCTCTTATATTTGAAAATCTTAATGTTTTTTTTTGTAATTTCAATTATTTTATTGTTTTGCCTTATTTAAAATTTTCGAAAACTCTAACTCTAAGTTTTGACTTTTCTTAGTGTTTTGACCTTTTCTGGACATTTTTTTTGAGGAAATTCAACTTCTTTTAAAATTTTCGATTTCATAAATGTTCGATTTAATAAATTTTCGATTTCAGAAATTTTGACTTCGTTTCAAAATTACGACGCTTGAAATTAACTGTTTTTTTAGAAATTTTCGATTTTTTCAAAATCTCGATTTTTTTTTTCAAAGTATTGACTTAAGAAAAGCGTTCACTTTTTCTAGTTTTGGGTTCTTATCAAAATTTTGACTTTTTTGTATATGTTGGAATAAAATTGAAAATTTTTGAGTTTTCGACTTTTTTTAAAAAATCCGCTTCCTACAAATTTTCACGTTTTTCAAAATTTTGCCTCTTTTTGTAAAATTCCACTTTTCTGACAATATGAGCAAAATTTCTGTTTTCGATTTTTCATAATTTCTACCTTTTCCAAAATTTTGACTTACTTTCACACAGGGTCATTTTTCTCCAGAAAATTGGACTTTTCTTGAAAAAACCCATTTTTTAAATTATTGGTTTCTAAAAACTTTTATGTTTTTGAAAATTTAGACTATTTTCAAAATCGTTAATGTTTGAAAACTCGCCTTTTTTTTAAGTTTCGATTTTTTTAAAGAAGTTTTGATGTTTTTGCAAAGTATCGAATTTTTTGCAAAATTTAGACTTTCCTAAAAATTTGCCTTTTTAAAAGTTGCACTTTTTAAATTGCCTTTTATTTTTTGAAAATCTGAATCTCTTTCGGAAATTTCAATTTGAAAATTTTTAGTTTTATCAAGTTTCTGATCTTCCTTAATGTTTTAACGTTTTCTGGGTATTTTTTTTAAGAAATACAACTTTTTTAGAAATTTTCGATTTCAGAAATTTCAGATTTCAAAAATTTTCGATTTCAGAAATTATCGATTTCTAAAATTGTCGACTTCAGAAATTCCGTCTTCTTTTTTAGTTTTGAGTCTTCATAGACTCTTTTGAAATTTTCGCTTTTTTCCAAATCTCGACTTTTTTCAAAATTTTGATTGTTTGTTTAAGAAATTCAACTTTTTTAGAAATTTTCGATTTCAGAAATTTCAGATTTCAAAAATTTTCGATTTCAGAGATTATCGATTTCTAAAATTGTCGACTTCAGAAATTCTGTCTTCTTTTTTAGTTTTGAGTCTTCATAGACTCTTTTGAAATTTTCGCTTTTTTCTAAATCTCGACTTTTTTCAAAATTTTGATTGTTTGTTTAAGAAATTCAACTTTTTTAGAAATTTTCGATTTCAGAAATTTCAGATTTCAGAAATTTTAAATTTCAGAAATTTTCGATTTCAGGAATTTTCGATTTCAGAAATTTTCGATTTCAAAAATTGTCGACTTTTGTCTTCTTTTTTAATTTTGAGTCCTTAAAATATCGACTTGAAATTTTCGATTTTTTCCAAATCTCGACTTTTTTCAAAATTTTGATCGTTTAAAAAATGTCGACTCTTTCTCTTTTTTAGAAATTTTCGATTTCAGAAATTTCAAATTTTAGAAATTTTCGATTTCAGAAATTTTCGATTGCAGAAATTTTCGATTTCAAAAATTGTCGACTTCAGAAATTTTGTCTTCTTTTTTAGTTTTGAGTCCTTAAAATATCGACCCTTCTGAAATTTTCGATTTTTTCCAAATGTCGACTTTTTTTAAAATTTTAATTATTTGTTTAAGAAATTCAACTTTTTTAGAAATTTTCGATTTCAGAAATTTCAGATTTCAGAAATTTTTGATTTCAGAAATTTTCGTTTTCAGAAATTTTCGATTTCAGAAATTTTCGATTTCAGACATTTTGACTTCTTTTTTAATTTTGAGTCTTTAAAATATCGACTTTGGTGAAATTTTCGATTTTTTCTAAATCTCGACTTTTTTCAAAATTTTAATTGTCTGAAAAATTTCGACTCTTTCAAAATATTAACCTTCACAACATTTTTTTAAAATTTCTTCTTTTTCTCAAAATGTCTTGCTTTTTCCCAAAATTTGATTTTTTTAAAGTTTTGCTCTTCAAATTTTAGATTTTTATCAAAATTTATCATTTTTTTACTTTTGACTATCTGGTAAATGTCGACTGTTAAAAATGTCGAAGGATTTGGAAATTTTGAAATTCGAAACTTTCTAAAAAAATTATAAATTTTGCACGTTTTTAGAAAGCCTCGAATTTGCAAATTTCCTCTTTAAAATTTTTGTATTTTTTTTCGAAAATTTCAGAATTTACCTTTTTTAAATATTTCTTTTTTTTTGAAAATTCTGACTTCTCAGTCTTTCCACCTCGAAAGAAAGGATGAAAATTTGGAGTTTAAAATCTAAATTTCAAGATTTCAAAACCAATTTCAAAAAAAAGTCATAATTAAGTCATAAATAAAAACGTTTGACAATATTTTAGAAATTTTCGATTTTTTTAGCAATACCAAATTTAAAGTAGCAATTATTAATTGTTGAAAAATTTAACTTTAAAGTCGATAATAAAATAGAAATTTCTTCTAAATTTTGAGGAAATGAAGTGAAAGATTCGAAAAAAAATTTAACAAAACAACAATATTGACTAAAACACTGAACTAAACACTGTAGCTTGTGATTAAGTCCAAAGAAGGTTTCGCCAGTTCTGCTGGCGAAATACGTATCGCGTAATTATTTATTTAATTACCGATTGGTAAAGGGGTGAAACCTTCTTTAGACTTAACAATATTGAAACAAATCAAAATTTAAACAAACAATGTTTAGAAATCTTCCAAATTTTAGTAAATAAGTCGACACTCGATTTAACTGCGAAATCGAGATTTTGATCGAAAATGGAAATGAAGTTTAAAAATCGAAATCTTAATCGAAAATGGAAATGAAGTTCAAAAATTAAAATTTTGATCCATAAATCGAAATTTCAATCCAAAAATAGAAATTTCGATTGTTTTCTTAAAATTTGAAAGCGTTTCTCAACATTCTTTATTTAAATTGGAAATTTCTGAACAAGGTAAAGTGAACCTTTTATTTGGCATCGTCGTTTACCGTACACTGATCGCCCTCTCAGAGGAGATAGCTTCTGAAATTTTTGATCTTATGTAACCCCTCAAGCGAGGGTCACATTTTAATCAACTAAGAAGGAAGTTTGAGTTTAAAATTTTGAGAAAGATTGCAATATTCTGCCAAAAACTCGATATTAATAAAAAATAATTTTTCGAGACTTGGCTTTTTAAGTTAAAATAGAAAGTGCATTAAAATCTTTGGTGGCGATATTATGCTCTGTAGAATTTATAGAATCAAGCAAAGTTTTGAAGACTCACTAGAAAAATCTTATTCGTAATCGCTTCATCAGCATGAATCGCCTGTCCCAGTATCTGTCCTCTGGCTGCTAGCTGAGCTTGCAGCCATTTTCAAGTTGCTAATGAGCATATTAGGGCCCGTGAAATTTTTTAGAACAAAGTGACTAGATCCACTTACGAGACTAGAACCGAGACTGATCATATCGCTAAACAGAGTAACAAATCTCTGAATCGAATAATCACTTTTGTCGTTTATATGAAAAGCGATCGAGATGAATCGAAAAGCCATTAAACGGAGACACACTGTGTATTCTCGGCATCAGAATAGATCTTAAATATGTCACATAGCTCGCAATTAGACACCATCTATCATTTTAACCTTTCACGCTTGCTCATAAGCGAGGATTTCCTATTTAACAAATGGAATTTCGCAATGGCGTCGACGAACACCGATGAAAGATAACTGCTCTTTTGGTATTTTTGCGTGAAACCTGTTTGGAGAGGTTTTAACGTTGCGAGCCGGGATGCTGAGACAGTATGCAATCCTTCTTTCACCTAACTGCCAATTAAACGAATACGTCGCCACCAGCATCTGTCGTGTCACTGTTGGTCCTAATTACACATCGAATTTGGATAAATCTATAGCTCGCCTCGTTTCTTAGAAGACGAAAGCTTTTTTTCCACTAATTAAGCGAATCACGAGAGAATTATAACCGAATTTCGTCGCTTTATCACCCAAGATATTGACATAGGCTTATCCAGTCACCAACTTTGGCCGGATCTAACCCCAATTGACTTTCAAAATGTGGTGGAGCCGCCACTTCGCCAACATTTTCGTCATTATCGGGGGGCGTTAACATTCCCAAGACAAATTCGTGAAAGTCCGACGTGATCGATCTGACGGACGCGAGCCCTAGTTTTTCATATAATCTAGGTTATGTTGATAATAGTTGATTCGAGTTGTCAGTGTTAAACGCGCCCTAGCGTTTCGCGTTCTAAAAATTGGTGCTTGTTGAATTAAGGCGACTGCATTTGTGGGGCATAGCGAGATGTCGCGCTGCAGGTTGCAGAAACAGTCGCTGCGTCTGCATCCCCGCCGCCCCCCGCGCCCCGTGTATCCTACTTCTGAGCTGTCCGTCTCCCGTCAGCGTCAGTCCCGCCGATCGATCAGTCTGTGGCTCAAAGCAATGCACGCTCAGGTCAAAAGACGTCTGCCCGGGCAGCGACAACATCCCCCTTGTCTCCCCTCGTGACGGACGCCCGCACGTCACACGACATTTCAATCTCCCACGTCCGCTTCGCAAACCCAACGTCAATTTCGACATCTTTGATGTTTTAATTAGTTTTCTTCTTTTCTGCTGCTGCCTCGTTATCATGTTTTGTTCCTGCAGGAGCTCGAAATACTGAAATAACTGGAGCGATGCTAGATAAGTGATCGGGGAACTTGTAATATGGCCAATTATTACACTAAAAAATACGCTTCATTATGAAATAATCATTTAAATAAAACTGACAACAGATTTGTTTAAATTTTTTTAAAAATGCAACAACCGTATATTTGGTTTAAATTAAAATAAGTTGTTAGTTTCTAGAATCAAATTCAGTATAAGGTGGTGATTATCTGGGTCCAAGCAACCTGTTGCTGCTGCTCCCCTAGAAAAACGTTAATCTGTTTTCTATCGAGTCGGGTGGGTCGATGCAAAAACGGCCAAATTTTTACTCTACGCTTCCATAAGGAAATTAAATATTTTTAGTTCTCTCCCGCTTTAAATCAGATGGTCGCTTCCAGAGACAAAAAAAAAATAATGTATGCTAAATACCCCACGACCGACATGGCCATAGTAAGTCGAGTGAATGAAGGCAACGAACTAATTTCGATATATGGAATATTAATTCAACGTGCTAATCCCATGTTAACAACGCGGAGGTCGCATGTTCGATTCCCTACTGGATCAGACTTTTTTTTATTATATTCTTTCGTATTTCGCTTTCTCTACTTCTTGTTTGATGAACCGTGACATATTGTCTCAAAAGTTGTTAGAAAAGAGCCAACAATGTTCGTAATCATGCAGTTTTGATGGAAGCATCATTCATTCGTAACAATTTCGCTTTGTACGCAATATATGCGCCTCCCGATTTTTTATCACAATTCTACATCTATTGGCTGCATTTGAGTTCAATTTCAATTGTCTAGTGGTGTTACTACGCTTTGTAGAATTTTTAGAATCAAACAATGCTCTTGAAACTCTATAAACATAATTAGTCATTTTCGTAGTCATTTTAGCATAATACTTAACGCTGCTGACGCATATTGATTTTTTTGACATAATTGTACATCATTCATTTATATCTATAAGCAATTTCAAAGGGCTAGTAGATATACTAGGCTCGCTTAGATTTTTAGTATCAAACAACGCACTCGAAGTCGATAGAAAATCTATCATTTTCGTAGTTATTCACGTTCTGCTAATTGCTAATTTTGCTGGTGATCACGTTCTAGTAATTGCTAATTTTTTGACGTAACTGTACAACATTTAGCTACAGCTGTAAGCAATGTCAAACATCTAGTAGATATACTGCGCCCGTTACAATGTTCAGAGTCGGGCAATGCTCTCGAAATTATAGAAGTGGTCACTTTCGTAGTCATTTTACCACTGTACATAACGTGGCTGATACCTATTGATTATTTGGCATAATTGTACAGCATTTGGCTACAACTGTGCTTAATATCAACCATCTAGTAGATATAATAAACCCGCTAGAATTTTTAGATTCGGGGAATGCTCAAGTAATTATAGAAATAGTCATTTTCGTAGTAATTTCACCACCATACATGACATGGCTGATACCTCTTGATTTTTTATTGACTTAATTATACGTCATTCTTTTGCATCTATAAGCAAATATCCAGCAGATATACTAGGCTTGCTAGAATTTTTTGAATCAAGCTCTCGAAGCTCAATAAAGAAATTGGTCACTTTCGTAGTCATTTCACCATTATGCATAATGTTCTAAATATTACTAAGTTTTTGACATAATTGTACATAATTGTACGTTATTTGGCTACAACTGTGGGCAATGTCAACAATCTAGTAGGTATAATACGATAGCTGGAATTTTTAGAATCAGGCAATGATCGTGAAACTGAACAAGGATTTGCTGGTCATTTTCGTAGTCATTTCAGCATTACACATAACGTTTTAACTATTACTGATTTTTTGGCCTAATTATACGTTATTTGGCTACAACTGTGGGTCATGTCAACGATCTAGTAGATATAATACACCCGCTGGAATTTTTAGAATCAGACAATGATCGTGAAACTGAACAAGGGTTTGCTGGTCATTTTGGTACTCATTTCACCACTATACATGACGTGGCTGATACCTCTTGATTTTTTGACATCTTTGTAGTAATTTATTTGCACCTAGTAGATCTAGTAGATATACTAAGTTTGCTAGAATTTTTGGTCAAGCAACGCCATTTAAACTCGATAAAAAAAACGAGTCATTTTCGTAGTCATTTCACCATCACGTATTCTAACTATTGCTGATTTTTTGACACAATTGTACATCATTTGGCTACAACTGTGAGCAATGTCAACTATCTAGTAGATATAATAAGCCGGCTAGAATGTTTAGATTCGGGCAATGCTCAAGTAATTATAGAAATAGTCATTTTCGTAGTCATTTCACCACCATACATAACGTGGCTGATACCTCTTGACTTTTTTGACTTAACTATAAGTTATTCGTTTATATCTATAAGCAAATATCCAGCAGATATACTAGGCCTGCTAGAATTTTTGGAATCAAGCTCTCGAAGCTTAACTGAAAAATCGGTCATTTTCGTAGTCATTTCACCATTACGCATAACGTTCTAACTGTTACTGATTTTTTGACATAATTGTACGTTATTTGGCTACAACTGTGGGCAATGTTAATAATCCAGTTAATATAATACGCCCGCTGGAATTTTTAGAATCAGACAATGATCGTGAAACTGAATAAGGGTTAGCTGGTCATTTTCGTAGTTATTTTACCACTATACATACCGTGGGTGATACCTCTTGATTTTTTGACATATTTGTAGTAATGTATTTGCATCTAGTAGATTTAGTAGATATACTAAGCTTGCTAGAATTTTTAGTCAAGCAACGCTCTCGAAGCTCGATAAAAGAACCAGTCATTTTCGTAGTCATTTCACCATCACGCGTTCAGACTATTGCTGATTTTTTTGACACAATTGTACATCATTTGGCTACAACTGTGAGCAATGTCAACCATCTAGTTGACATAATAAGACTGCTAGAATTTTTAAAGTCAGGCAATGCTCAAGCAATTATAGAAATAGTCATTTTCGTAGTCATTTCACCACCATACATAACGTGGCTGATACCTCTTGATTTTTTCGACTTAATTGGACATCATTCGTTTACATCTATAAGTAAATATCCAGCAGATATACTAGGCCTGCTAGAATTTTCGGAATCAAGCTCTCGAAGCTCAATAGAGAAATCGGTCATTTTCGTAGTCATTTTACCATTACACATAATGTTCTAACTGTTACTGATTTTTTGACATAATTATACGTTATTTGGCTGCAACTGTGGGTAACGTCAACGATCTAGTAGATATAATACGCCCGCTGGAATTTTTAGAATCAGGCAATGATCGTGAAACTGTACACAGGTTAACTGGCCATTTTCGTAGTCATTTCACCACTATACATAACGTGGCTGATACCTGTTGATTTTTTGACATCTTTGTAGTAATTTATTTGCACCTAGTAGATCTAGTAGATATTCTAAGTTTGCTAAAATTTTTGGTCAAGCAACGCCATTTAAACTCGATAAAAAAAACGAGTCATTTTCGTAGTCATTTCACCATCACGCATTCTGACTATTGCTGATTTTTTGACACAATTGTACATCATTTGGCTACAACTGTGAGCAATGTCAACTATCTAGTAGATATAATAAGCCCGCTAGAATGTTTAGATTCGGGCAATGCTCAAGTAATTATAGAAATAGTCATTTTCGTAGTCATTTCACCACCATACATAACGCGGCTGATACCTCTTGACTTTTTTGACTTAGCTATACGTCATTCGTTTATGTCTATAAGCAAATATCCAACAGATATACTAGGCCCGCTAGAATTTTCTAAATCAAGCTCTCGAAGCTCAATAGAGAAATCGGTCATTTTCGTAGAATAGAGTCGGGCAATGCTCAAGAAATTATAAAAATAGTCATTTTCGTAGTCATTTCACCACCATACATAATCCTCTTGACAGCTCTCGATTTTTTGACTTAATTGTACGTCATCGGTTGCATCTATAAGCAAATATCCACCAGCAGGTATACTAGGCCTGCTAGAATTTTCTAAATCAAGCTCTCGAAGCTCAACAGAAAAGTCGGTCATTTTCGTAGTCATTTCACCACCGCGTAATGTTCTGACTATTACTGATTTTTTGGCATAATTGTACGTTATTTGGCTACAACTGTGGGCAACGTCAACGATCTAGCAAGTATAATACGCCTACTAGAATTTTTAGAATCAAGAATGATGATGAAACTGAACAAGGGTTAGCTTGTCATTTTAGTAGTCATTTCACCACTGTACATAACGTGGCTGATACCTGTTGATTTTTTGACATATTTGTAGTAATTTATTTGCATCTAGTAGATGTAGTAGATATATTAAACTTGCTAGAATTTTTAGTCAAGCAACGCTCTCGAAGCTTGATAAAAAAACCAGTCATTTTCGCAGTCATTTTCGTAGTCATTCTACCATCACGCATTCTGACCATTGCTGATTTTTTGACACAATTGTATATCATTTGGCTACAACTGTGGGCAATGGCCCGTCTAGTTGACATAATAAGACCGCTAGAATTTTTAAAGTCAGGCAATGCTAAAGTAATTATAGAAATAGTCATTTTCGTAGTCATTTCACCACCATACATAACGTGGCTGATACCTCTTGACTTTTTTGACTTAATTATACGTCATTCGTTTATATCTATAAGCAAATATCCAGCAGATATACTAGGCCTGCTAGAATTTTTGGAATCAAGCTCTCGAAGCTCAATAGAGAAATCGGTCATTTTCGTAGTCATTTCACCATTACGCATAACGTTCTAACTGTTACTGATTTTTTGACATAATTGTACGTTATTTGGCTACAATTGTGGGCAATGTTAATAATCCAGTTAATATAATACGCCCGCTGGAATTTTTAGAATCAGACAATGATCGTGAAACTGAATAAGGGTTTGCTGGTCATTTTCGTAGTCATTTCACCATTACGCATAACGTTTTAACTATTACTGATTTTTTGGCCTAATTGTACGTTATTTGGCTACAACTGTGGGTAATGTCAACGACCTAGTAGATATAATACACCCGCTGGAATTTTTAAAATCAGGCAATGATCGTGAAACTGAACAAGGGTTTGCTGGTCATTTTCGTAGTCATTTTACCACTATACATAACGTGGCTGATATCTGTTGATTTTTTGACACAGTTATAGTAATTTATTTGTATCTATAAACAAATATCTAGTCGTAGTAGCAGTACTAAGCTTACTAGAATTTTTAGCTCCCTTTTCGCAGCTAATTTTCCGAAATATTTAAGCAGAAAAAAATATTTTTCTTGAACATTTTGAACTGAAAGATAAAATTTGATTATTATTCGCGAAAAATACGGATTTTTAATTTTAATTTCAAAATTTCGACTTCAAATTCAAAATTTCAAACTTAAGACTGATAAATTTAATTCGTCCTGCCATCACCGTCTACCGTTTACCGATCGTCCCTTTGGAGGAGATAGCTCCTGATTTGTAGAAGTTACGTGACTCGCCAGAGAGCCTATACAACTTGAAATTTCGAGAAGTTTCAAAGACAATTTTCAATATCGACGGAATTTCAGTCCGAAAGTTGCAATATTTAAAACAGAAATTAAGAAAATTATATCAAATTTAGGATACCCAAATTTAAACAAAAACGTTTGAGGAAAAAGGGTCGAAATGTTAGTAAAACTGAGTTGACTTTTCGATCTAGAAGCGACGTCGAAAAGCGTTGGAATTTCAAGGAAAAAATTGAAATTTCTATTTTTTGAATTTACATTTCGATCGAGAATCGAAAATTTGATCCAAATATCGAAATATTGATTCAGAAATCGAAATTTTGATCCAAGAATCTAAATTTTAATTCAAAAATCGAAATTTCTATTTTTGGACTTACATTTCGATCGAGAATCGAAAATTTGATCAAAATATCGAAATATTAATCCAAAAATCGAAATATTGATCCAAAAATCGTAATTTCTATTTTTGGATGTGCCTACATTTCGATCGAGAATCGAAAATTTGATCCAAAAATCGAAATTTCTATTTGCGAATTTACATTTCGATCGAAAATCGATATTTTAATCCAAATATCGAAATTTTGATCTAAAACTCGAAATTTCTATTTTTGGACTTACATTTCGATCGAGAATCGAAATTTTGACCAAAATATCGAAATGTTGATCCAAAAATCGAAATATTGATCCAAAAATCGTAATTTCTATTTTTGGATGTACCTACATTTCGATCGAGAATCGAAAATTGCATCAAAATATCGAAATATTGATCCAAAAATCGAAATATTGATCCAAAAATAGTAATTTCTATTTTTGGATGTACCTACATTTCAATCGAGAATCGAAAATTTGATCCAAATATCGAAATTTTGATCCAAAAATCGAAATTTTGTTCCAAAGATCGAAATTTCTATTTTCGAATTTACATTTCGATCGAGAATCGAAATTTCGATCCAAATATCGAAATTTTGATCCAAAAAACGAAATCTCTATTTTTCGATTTACATTTCCATTTTTGGGTCAAAGTTTAGATATTTGGATAAAAATATCGATTTTCGACCTAAATGCAAATCCAAAAACAGAAATTTCGATTTTTTTCCTAATAATTTCAACGCTTGTCTCAAGATTCACCATTTCAATTGGAAATTAATAATTTCATGAACCAAAAGGTTT
This sequence comes from Dastarcus helophoroides, assembly GCA_028583605.1. NCBI lineage: Eukaryota > Metazoa > Arthropoda > Insecta > Coleoptera > Bothrideridae > Dastarcus > Dastarcus helophoroides. The sequence continues at coordinate 27,452,902 of CM053332.1, read as the reverse complement.
GGAGTTTGGGTTAAAAAGATTTGAGAAAAAGTCGAAATTTTAATCTTCAAAGTTCAAGTTTAATGACAAACATTTTTCTTCAATTTCCACTTTCATTCCAAAATATTGATTTGGGATGAAAATAGAAAGTGGGATATCGATCTCAAATTAAAAATGTCGATGAATTTCGAACTGAAATTAAAAAAAAAATCGTCAAATGGAACTTCGATTATTTTAACAAAAAGAGATCAAAAGCTTGAAAAATAAAAGAAAAATTAAAAGAAATAAACGCCAAATTTCGTGGCTAATTTTCCCAGATATTTAGACATTAGAAAAAAAGTATTTTTCTCGAAAATGTTGAACTGTAAAGATGAAATCTGTAGTTCAATCGGGACAAATATTTTCGAATGATTTCATTTCGTAACTTCGTCTTCTTTCGAAATGTCAAACTTAAGACAAATTCAATAAAATAAAAATTTTAAATTTCCCACGTAAACTATAAAATTTTGAGAAAAGAACCAATGATGACCAAATTGTTTACTTTTTTTCGCTAATTTCAACCTTAAATTCAAAATTAAAATTTTTTTCTAGCATTTTCGACCTTAATTTCGAAATTTAGTTTCGTAATTTGTAGTCCCTCTCAAAATTTCGAATTTAGAGTCTAAAAAAAAACAAAATCTTTAAAAAATGATTCATTTTAACTATTTCTCGAAATTTCGACTTTGAATTTGTTTGGCTTTTCTTTTGAACTTAAAAACAAAATTTGAATTCCAAAAAAAAATATGAAAACCAGACTTTTTCCTGGAAATCGACTGTTGGGTCGAAATTTAAAAAAAAAATTGATTTCAAGTTTATAGAACTTAATTTCGACTTTTTTTCGATTTTTTTTCGATTTTTTTTTTCGACGTTTTTTCGACTTTTTTTCGACTATTTTGGAAATTTAGATGCGAAATTTCTACTTTCTTCTGGAATTTGAGAACAGTCGAAATTCCGTATTTAATCACGGAAGTCGATTTCTTAACGTTCCAAATTTCCACTATTTTACGAAAACTGCAAAAAGTCGAAATTTTGTATTTAATCTCGAAAGCAATTTTCTGAAAATTTCAAATCTAATTTCGATTTTAAACCTAGGAAAAGTAAACAAAAGAAAAAATTAGAAATGTCACATAAAAATTTCAAGAAAAAAGTTCGAAATTCCAACTTTTTTCTAAAATTTTCGACATTGATTTTGAAAATTGGAAAAAAGTAAAAAATTCCAACTATTTTTTAGAATTTTCGGCTTTGATTTCAAAAGCTAGTCTTGATATTTCTACTTTTTTGGAACTTATGAATTTAAAGACGAAAAAAATTTTAAATTTCAGAAGACAATAAATGAAAACGTGACTTTTTCCTGGAAATTTCAATTGTTTAGTTGAAATTTCGAAAAAAAAAAGATTCCAAGTTTGTACACTTTAAATTTCAACTTTTTTCGACTTTCGAATTTAACTTCGACTTTTTTCGTCATTTTCACATAAACTGTAAAAAGTCGAAATTTCGTATTTAATCGCGAAAGGAATTTTCATAAAATTTTAAATCCCATTTCGTTTTTTTGGAATTTTCGACTTCGATTTCGAAATCTAGTCTTGATATTTCTACTTTTTTGGAACTTTCGAATTTAAAGACGTAAAAAATTTTTAATTTCAGAAGAAAAATTATGAAAGCGCGAGTTTTTCCTGGAAATTTCGACTGTTTAGTGGAAATTTTCGAAAAAAAATGGATTTCAAATTTATACACTTTAAATTTCGACCTTTCTTTCGACTTTCAATTTAAGTTTTCGATTTTTTTTCGATTTTCAAATTTAGTTTAGACTTTTTTCGAACATAATTAACTTGACTCGAAATTTCCACGTTTTTATGAAAACTACAAAAAGTCGAAATTTCGTATTGAATCTCGAAAGCAATTTTCTTAAAATTTCAATTTTCATTTCGACTTTAAACCTAGTAAAAGTAAATAAAAGAAAAAATCAGAAATGTCACTTAAAATATCGTGAAAAAAATTCGAAATTTCAACTTTTTTCTAGAATTTTCGACTTCGATTTCGAAATATAGTCTTGATATTTCTACTTTTTTTTAACTTTCGATTTAAAGACCTAAAAAATGTTAAATTTCAGAAGAAAAATTATGAGAGCGTCACTTTTTCCTGGAAATTTCGACTGTTTAGTCGAAATTTCGAAAAAATTGGGTTCCAAGTTTATACATTTTCAATTTTGTTTTTTTTTCGACTTTCAAATTTAGTTTAGACTTTTTTCGACCATAATTAATTTGGAAATTTAGACTCGAAATTTCCACTTTTTTACGAAAACTGCAAAAAGTCGAAATTTCGTATTTAATCTCGAAAGCAATTTTGGTAAAATTTCAAATCCCATTTCGACTTTAACCCTAGGAAAGTAAACAAAAGTAAATATTAGAAATTCCAACTTTTTTATAGAATTTTTGATTTCGATTTTGAAATCTAGTCTTGATATTTCTACCTTTTTGGAACTTTCGAATTTAAAAACGTAAAAAATTTTAAATTTCAAAGAAATAATTATAAAAACGTGACTTTTTCCTGGAAAGATCGACTGTTTGGTCGAAATTTTAAAAAAATTGGATTGTGAAGTTTATACACTTTAAATTTCGACTTTTATTCGACTTTCAAATTTAGTTTTCGACTTTTTTTCGACTTTCAAATTTAGTTTAGACTTTAGGTTTCGACCATAATTAATTTGGAAATTTAGGACTCGAAATTTCCACTTTTTTACGAAAACTGCAAAAAGTCGAAATTTCGTATTTAATCTCGAAAGCAATTTTGGTAAAATTTCAAATCTCATTTCGACTTTAACCCTAGGAAAGTAAACAAAAGTAAATATTAGAAATTCCAACTTTTTTATAGAATTTTTGATTTCGATTTTGAAATCTAGTCTTGATATTTCTACCTTTTTGGAACTTTCGAATTTAAAAACGTAAAAAATTTTAAATTTCAAAGAAATAATTATAAAAACGTGACTTTTTCCTGGAAAGATCGACTGTTTGGTCGAAATTTTAAAAAAATTGGATTGTGAAGTTTATACACTTTAAATTTCGACTTTTATTCGACTTTCAAATTTAGTTTTCGACTTTTTTTCGACTTTCAAATTTAGTTTAGACTTTAGGTTTCGACCATAATTAATTTGGAAATTTAGACTCGAAATTTCCACTTTTTTACGAAAACTGCAAAAAGTCGAAATTTCGTGTTTAATCTCGAAAGCAATTTTGTTAAAATTTCAAATCTCATTTCGACTTTAAACCTAGGAAAAGTAAACAAAAGTAAAGATTAGAAATGTCACGTAAAATATTGGGAAAAAAATTCGATATTCCAACTTTTTTCTAGAAGTTTCCTTCAATTTCGAAATCTAGTTTTGATATTTCTACTTTTTTGGAACTTTCGAATTTAAAGGCGAAAAAAGTTTCAAATTTCAGAAGAATAATTATCAAAACGTGGCTTTTTTCCTGGAAATTTTATCATACTCTAATAATAACAGCGTATTGTATTGTTCCTACTTTTCCTTAGTTATAAGTTTTCACTTCTATCGGCAGTCTCCAAGACTGTTAATTTTTTTTTATTGTGCGAGTTTAGGGCCAAAATTTTGCCAAACAACTAAGTGTCGGGGATTGATTTCTGGAAGAAAATTGGAGGGGGGCGAGCCTTAGTCCATCCTTGTAATTGTGCTCGACAAAGCGAACGGGGCTACTTCATTGTGGCACACAATGCTACATATTCGTCGCGTAGACCTGAAATATTCCCGCTTAATGGTGGTACGGACGGTGGGTTGCAGTTGTTGTAGAATGTCACGCGAACAGAGTGATGACCATTGTCACCATGACGTCTGATAAATTAGCCATATCATACTCACACCTTCGTCTCTGAAAAGAAGACGACGTTAGCCGCCGTTTCTTGGCAGGAATAGAGATAAACGTCCGCCGTGGTGCATTTAGTATGAGACAATTGGGAACGTGTGACAGTTGATTGATTGTGGCCAACCGCCAGGAAACTGCTGGCATGTTATTAAATACTGGCTTGCATAGAATAACCCCTTTTATAAGTGACCGTGAATAATGGAGATGGTCACTCTTGTGACAGTAGCTGTATGGGAAGTATTTTTAAAAATTGTCTCGCTGCGTTCATGATAAAGATGTTTTGAAATTAAGTGACCCCCTGGTGGCTCCTAAAATCAAACCCAGGGACCTCGTAAATCTCGTAAACTTTTTTTTGCACGTTTTTTTTATCTTTTTTTTAGCGGATATTTCTAAATTCGTTTCGAATTTATTTTTGTAGAATTTTTGACTTTTTTTTGGAACTGCCATTTTTCTCTGACTTTTCTGTATAAGTTTTCCATATAAAGAAATATATATTCGACTTTATGTTGTCCTCAATTTGTTAAATCGACGAAGAAGCCAATAAAAATAAATGAAGTTGAAATTCTGAGTGTTTACGTGTTTGATTCTCGCGTGGGAAGTCCCGGGTTCGAGCCTGGTTGACCGATCACGCATTTTCAATTCTATTAAACGTCTTACTCACCAGATATACTGTTAACATTGGAGCATGTTGGTAACGCGATATTATCGTGATGGTAGCGCGCCATTAGCGTGATGGTGACGCGACAGCGGCGTGATGGTAACGCCCTATTAGCATGATGGTAACGCCCCCGGTGATGTTAATGCGACATTAGCGTGATGGTAACGCGACATTAACGTGATGGTAACGCGACATTAGCGTGACGCGATATTAGAGTGATGGTGACGCGAAATCGTATCAAAAATCTCAAAACGTTTACACTTCAAAAAATATATAAACTTAGAGTTTGATTCAAAAAGGTCATTTTGAAGAACGCAACATTAGCGTGATGGTGACACGAAATCATATCAAAAATCGCTCACGAAGTTTACACTTCAAAAAACATATAAACTTAGAGTTTGATTCAAAAACGTCATTTTGATGATTCTCACACCAAAAACTAAGCTTCCAACGAAAGTTCGGATCATTAAAAAAAAGATGACGACAAATTTCGTCTTTTCCTGAAATCTAGCCGTTTCAGTCGTTGCTGCCCTAGTTGCTCGACCGACGGACGCTCGCCGATTTTTTTGTACGTTGACAGGGGGGCTTTTGAAAAAAACAAAGAGGCCGAGCGAAAGCGAAATAAAATTAGAGGTTAATTGAGTGTGAGAACGGTATTGTCGGGTAACACAATATAGTCGGTTAACTGTGGCGAAGCTTTTTGAGGATCCAAGCGTGCTCTGCAAGCATTCCAAAATCGAGCGAGGCGCGTGGTGCGGTTGTGGGTCGATATTACAGCAAGTGCGTGAGTATCCCCATTCATCGCATCTCGCCATTCATACCCATATCTAACTTCTTTCCGTATTTCACTGCATTAGTGTTTGGGTCGTTTCGAGTTACTTTCTCCGCGTGCGAACACGAGTTAAATCTAGAAAAATCAACGACGCGGCGGCGGAATCTTAGCGAGAACGTCGCGAATACCTAGAGTCGTAATGAAATGAGTCTGGCGGTCGCTTCACCCTGTGGTGCGTATATCGCGCGATATACATTCGAGTTTGTTGTGTGTATTGCATGTCACCAGCTGACATGATTTATACAGGCATTCGCTTAGTTTAATTTTGACGAGAAGCCAACCTTGAAATTGTAATGTTGAGTACCATCATAATAAACTATTTTTAACTGTGATAAAAGCCATAAATTATTCATCGAAGTAATAAATTTCTATTGTTGTTTTATTTATTTTTTCCGCACACTCGGGAAAGGTTAACGGTTATTTCGTCCATTCGATACTTGGCAAAGGAGCAAATAGGCTGCTTTGAAAAAAATAATATAATATTGAGGGAAAACCAAAAATATTTTTAGTCGCAGTTTCTCTAAGAAAAAACTTGAAATCTCAGTAACAGACAGAGCCTAGAAAGATGTCAAAATTTCTAAAACCAATTTTTTGTTAGGGAAAATTCGAAATTTACAACAAAATTCCAAACCATAATATTAAAGAAAAATCAATGTTTTTCCCAATAACGAACTGAAAACCTCTTATATTGTTCAACAAAATGTCAAAAAACTTTGAAAACAATTTTTTTAACGAAAATCAAAATTTTGTTACGATAAATGTCCGTAAAAAAATAGAATAACCAATTTTCCTGTAGCAAGTCGATTTTTTGGCAATAAGAAACTTCGAAAACAATTTTTTAATGAAAATCAAAATTTTCTAACAATAAATGTCCATAAAAAAAATGGAAAAACCAATTTTCTTGTAAAAAGTCGATTTTTTGATAATAAATTTAAAAATCTGCAACAAAATTCCAAATTTCCATAATATTAAAACAAAATCAATTTTTTCCCAACAACGAACTTAAAACCGCTTATATTTTTTTTAAAAAATGTCAAAAAACTTTTGAAAACAATTTTTTTAACGAAAATCAAAATTTTGTTACAATAAATGTCCGTAAAAAAATAGAATAACCAATTTTCCTGTAACAAGTCGATTTTTTGACAATAAGAAACTTCAAAAACAATTTTTTAATGAAAATCAAAATTTTCTAACAATAAATGTTCATAAAAAAATGGAAAAGCCAATTTTCTTGTAAAAAGTCGATTTTTTGATAATAAATTTCAAAATCTGCAACAAAATTCCAAATTTCCATAATATTAAAGCAAAATCAATTTTTTCCCAACAACGAACTTAAAACTGCTTATATTGTTTAAAAAAAATGTCAAAAAACTTCGAAATCAACTTTTCAAGGGAAAGTCGAAATTTTGAATTAAGAATGTCCATTAAAAAAATTGAAAAAATCAAAGTTTCTGTAAAAAGTCGATTTTTTCGATAATAAATTTAAAATGTGATTGTTAAAAAAATTCGAAAATAATTTTTTTAAAGCAAAATCAAGATTGGAAACAAAACTTAAAATTTGCACCAAAAAAAAAGAAAAATCAGTTTTCCTGTAAAAAGTCGATTTTTTGATAATGAATTTAAAATTTCATTTTTAAAAAAGGTCAAAAAAAGTTGGATTCGAGAACAATTCAAAATCAAGATTGGGAACAAAACTTAAAATTTGCACCAAAAAAAAAAGAAAAATCAGTTTTCCTGTAAAAAGTCGATTTTTTGATAACGAATTTAAAATTTCATTTTTAAAAAAAGGTCAAAAAAAGTTGGATTCGGGAACAATTTTTTAGAAAAAATCGAAATTGTGTAACAAATTTGGGTAAATTGGATAAAAAATTATTTTTTTTTGATAATGAACGTCAAATCTCGACATTCTTTAAAAAAAAGGTACAAAATTTCGAAAAATAATAATAAGTAATTACAAATTAAATCGAAATTTTAAATTTTAACTCTTTATTAGAGAAAAGAATCGATTTTTTGAGAAAAAATTTTATAAAAAATCTAAATCAAAATTACGAAAACATTTTTTTTTCAGAAAATTCGAAACTTTCATCATAACTTCAGGTTTTCTATAAAAAGTATTTTTTTTAGGAAAAAATCAAATTTCGCAAGTATCTCTCTGAAGATGATAGCTTCGCTGTCGAAACGCGTTAGAGCAACCTTTGTTTAGTTTTTTAATCTTTCCTGATTTCAGGGGACAAGTTTTGTATTTCAATTTTCGCAAAAAAGGTCAACATTTCGAAAACAATTTGTTAGAGAGAATTGGAAATTTGTAACAAAATTGCAAATTTCTGGATAAGAAAATAAAAGGTTTAGAGGGAAATCGAAATTTCATTAAAAATATTTTTCGAAAAATTCAACATTTGGAGAAAAGACAAAAAATTAAATTTCGTAAGTATCTCTCTGAAGATGATAGCTTGGCTGTCGAAACGTGTTGGAGCAACCTTTGTTTAGTTTTTTAATCTTTATTGATTTCAGGGGACAAGTTTTGTATTTCAATTTTCGTAAAAAAGGTCAAAATTTCGAAAACAATTTGTTGGAGAGAATTGGAAATTTGTAACAAAATTGCAAATTTCTGGATAAGAAAATAAAAGGTTTAGAGGGAAATCGAAATTTCATTAAAAATATTTTTCGAAAAATTCGACATTTGGAGAAAAGACAAAAAATTAAATTTCGCAAGTATCTCTCTGAAGATGATAGCTTGGCTGTCGAAACGCGTTAGAGCAACCTTTGTTGTGTTTTTTAATCTTTATTGATTTCAGGGGACAAGTTTTGTATTTCAATTTTCGCAAAAAAGGTCAAAATTTTGAAAACAATTTGTTAGAGAGAATTGGAAATTTGTAACAAAATTGCAAATTTCTGGATAAGAAAATAAAAGGTTTAGGGGAAATCGAAATTTCATTAAAAATATTTTTCGAAAAATTCAACATTTGGAGAAAAGACAAAAAATTAAATTTCGCAAGTATCTCTCTGAAGATGATAGCTTGGCTGTCGAAACGCGTTAGAGCAACCTTTGTTTAGTTTTTTAATCTTTCCTGATTTCAGGGGACAAGTTTTGTATTTCAAGTTTCGCAAAAAAGGTCAAAATTTCGAAAACAATTTGTTAGAGAGAATTGGAAATTTGTAACAAAATTGCAAATTTCTGGATAAGAAAATAAAAGGTTTAGAGGGAAATCGAAATTTCATTAAAAATATTTTTCGAAAAATTCAACATTTGGAGAAAAGACAAAAAATTAAATTTCGCAAGTATCTCTCTGAAGATGATAGCTTCGCTGTCGAAACGCGTTAGAGCAACCTTTGTTTAGTTTTTTAATCTTTCCTGATTTCAGGGGACAAGTTTTGTATTTCAATTTTCGAAAAATAGGTCAAAATTTCGAAAACAATTTTTTAGAGAGAATTGGAAATTTGTAACAAAATTGCAAATTTCTGGATAAGAATATAAAAGGTTTAGAGGGAAATCGAAATTTCATTAAAAATATTTTTCGAAAAATTCGACATTTGGAGAAAAGACAAAAAATTAAATTTCGCAAG
>CM053332.1:26691455-26696455 GCA_028583605.1 Dastarcus helophoroides | reverse complement strand
GATTGTATTTTATATGATTGTATTTTGTATGATTTTATTTTGTATACTTGTATTTTGTATGATTGTATTTTGCATGATTGTATTTTGTACGATTGTATTTTCTGTGATTGTTTTCTGTATGAATGTTTTTGTATGATTGTATTTTGCATGATTGTATTTTGTATGATTGTAGTTTGTGTGATTGTATTGCTATGATTGTTTTTGTATAATTGTTTTTGTATGATTGTATTTTGTATAATTGTATTAAGTATGCTTGTATTTTGTATGATTGTATTTTGTATGATTGTATTTTGTATTATTGCATTTTGCATGATTGTATTTTGAATTTTGTATGATTGTTTTTTGTGTGATTGTAATTTCTATGATTTTTTTTTGTATAATTGTTTTTGTATGATTGTATTTTGTATTATTGTATTTTGCATGATTATATTTTAATTTTTTTATGTTTGTATTTTGTGTGATTGTAATTTTTATGATTGTTTTTGTATAATTGTTTTTGTATGATTGGATTTTATATGATTGTATTTAGTATGCTGTATTTTGTATGATTGTATTTTGTATGATTGTATTTTGTGTGATTGCATTTTGTATGATTGTATTTTGTATGATTTTATTTTGTATGACTGTATTTTGTGTGATTGTATTTTGTATGATTGGATTTTGTATGATTTTATTTTGTATGACTGTATTTTGTATGCTTCTATTTAGTATGCTTGTATTTTGTATGATTGTATATTGTATGATTGTATTTTGTATGACCGTATTTTGTATGCTTGTATTTAGTATGCCTGTATTTTGTATGATTGTATTTTGTATGATTGTATGGTATATTAATACATTTTGTAAGATTGTATTTTGTGTGATTGTATTTTGTATGATTGTATTTTGTATAATTGTATTTTGCATTATTGCATTTTGTATGATTCTATTTTGTGTGATTGCATTTTGTATAATTGTATGATTGTATTTTGTATGATTGTATTTTGTATGATTGTAGTTTGTGTGATTGTATTGCTATGATTGTTTTTGTATAATTGTTTTTGTATGATTGTATTTTGTATGATTGTATTAAGTATGATTGTATTTTGTATGATTGTATTTTGCATGATTGTATTTTGAATTTTGTATGATTGTTTTTTGTGTGATTGTAATTTCTATGATTATTTTTGTATAACTGTTTTTGTATGATTGTATGTTGTATGATTGTATGTTGTATGATTGTATTTAGTATGCTTGTATTTTGTATGATTGTATTTTGTATGATTGTATTTTGTATTATTGTATTTTGCATGATTGTATTTTGAATTTTGTTTGATTGTATTTTGTGTGATTGTAATTTCAATGATTGTTTTGGTATAATTGTTTTTGTATGATTGTATTTTGTATGATTGTATTTTGTATGACTGTATTTTATATTTTGTAATTTGTATTTTGTAATTTGTATTTTATAATTTGTATGTTGTATGTTGATTCCGACACCTTACGGTATAAGGGAATTGATTATATATATATATATATATATATATATATATATATATATATATATATATATATATATATATATATATATATATGTTGTATGTTGTATTTTGTATTTTATGTTTTGTATTTTGTATTTCGTGTCTTTTGCATGATTGTATTTTGTATGATTGTATTTTGTACAATTGTATTTGTATGATTGTATTTTGTAGGATTGTATTTTGTATGATTTGATTTTGTAAGATTGTATTTTGTATGATTACATTTTGTATGATTGTATTTTGTATGACTGGTTTTTGTGTGATTGTATTTAGTATGCTTGTATTTTGTATGATTGTATTTTGTATGATTTTATTTTGTGATTGTATTTTGTTTAATTGTATTTTGTATGATTTTATTTTGCATGACTTTATTTAGTATACTTGTGTTTTGTATGATTGTATTTTGTATGATTTTATTTTGCATGACTGTATTTTGTATGCTTGTATTTAGTATGCTTGTATTTAGTATGCCTGTATTTTGTATGATTGTATTTTGTATGATTGTATTGTATATTAATACATTTTGTAAGATTGTATTTTGTGTGATTGTATTTTGTATGATCGTATTTTGTATAATTGTATTTTGCATTATTGCATTTTGTATGATTCTGTTTTGTGTGATTGCTTTTTGTATAATTGTATGATTGTATTTTACATGATTGTATTTTGTATGATTCTATTTTGTCTGATTGTATTTTATATGATTGTATTTTGTGTACTTGTATTTTGTATGATTGTATTTTGCATGATTGTATTTTGTACGATTGTATTTTCTGTGATTGTTTTTTGTATGAATGTTTTTGTATGATTGTATTTTGCATGATTGTATTTTGTATGATTGCAGTTTGTGTGATTGAATTGCTATGATTGTTTTTGTATAATTGTTTTTGTATGATTGTATTTTGTATGATTGTATTAAGTATGCTTGTATTTTGTATGATTTTATTTTGTATGATTGTATTTTGTATTATTGTATTTTGCATGATTGTATTTTGAATTTCGTATGATTGTTTTTTGTGTGATTGTAATTTCTATGATTATTTTTGTATAATTGTTTTTGTATTTTGCATGATTGTATTTTGAATTTTGTATGATTGTTTTTTGTGTGATTGTAATTTCTATGATTATTTTTTGTATAATTGTTTTTGTATGATTGTATTTTGTATGATTGTATTTAGTGTGCTGGTATTTTGTATGATTGTATTTTGTATTATTGTATTTTGCATGATTGTATTTTGTTTTTTTTATGATTGTATTTTGTGTGATTGTAATTTTTATGATTGTTTTTGTATAATTGTTTTTGTATGATTGTATTTTATATGATTGTATTTAGTATGCTTGTGTTTTGTATGATTGTATTTTGTATGATTGTATTTTGTGTGATTGCATTTTGTATGATTGTATTTTGTATGATTTTATTTTGTATGACTTAATTTAGTATACTTGTGTTTTGTATAATTGTATTTTGTATGACTGTATTTTGTATGCTTGTATTTAGTATGCTTGTATTTTGTATGATTGTATATTGTATGATTGTATTTTGTATGACTGTATTATGTATGCTTGTATTTAGTATGCTTGTATTTTGTATGATTGTATTGTATATTAATATATTTTGTAAGATTGTATTTTGTGTGATTGTATTTTGTGATTGTATTTGTATAATTGTTTTTAAATAATTATTTTTGTATGATTGTATTTTTTATGATTGTATTTTGTATGATTGTGTTTTGTATCATTGTGTTTTGTATGATTGTATTTTGTATGACCATATTTTGTATGCCTGCATTTGGTATGCTTGTATTTTGTATGATTGTATTTGTATTTTTTACTTTGTATTTTGCACTTTGTACTATACTTATGTTATGTAATGTTAACAGTAGACCATGTTGGTAACGCGAAATGATAAGTTTACCCCCTATCCCCCTATATATAGCTAAATGCGCGTAAAGAAGTTTTTGCTTTAAAAAAACTTTGAAAAAACTGGAAATTTTGAAATAGTTGAAATTTTAAAATTGTAAATCAACATTTAGAAAAAAAAAGTAAATTTTTAAAAAAAATGGAAATTTTGAAATATAAGGTAACATTTTAAAATGTCAAAATTTTGAAAATAAGTCTATTTATCTGCAAAACAAGTATAAATTGAAAATATCTTATTTTCAAAAAAATTTAATTGTTCAAGAAAAATGCAGATTTTCAAAAAGAGTTGAATGTTTCAGAAAAAGTTTCGAAGAGTCAGAATTTTCAAAGAAAAAAGTTTATACTCTAAAGTCAACGTTTTTTAAAAAATAAAATTTTAAAAAATAGTTCATTTTGAACAAAAATTGAAATTATAGATCTATTTTTTTGAGGGTAAAATTTTGAAAAAAGTCATATTTCTTTTTAAAAAAAAGCTCCAAATTTTCAAAAACAAAAATTTGCAATTTTCAAAATGAGTCGATATATATCTGCAAAAAAAGTAGAAATTGAAAAAATCGAATTTTCAAAAAAAGTCGAAATGCCAAGAAAAAATGTCACATTTTCAGCAAGAGTCGAATCTTATAAAAAGTCGTAATTCTTAAAAGAAAAAAGTCGAAATATTGAAATTGTTTAAATTTGCAAAAAATTGACAATTTGGGAAAAAGTAGAAAGTTTGGAAAATAGTCGAAATTTCAAAAAAACAGGATTCCCTAAAAAAATTTAAACTGGAGAGTCAACATTTTCAAAAAATTCTAAATTTAAAAAAGTTCCTTTTGAAAAAGTCGAAATTATTAAAGAACATTTTTTTTACGTTAAGATTTTCAAAAAAGTCATATTTCTTATTAAACACTTTTTAATTTTCAGCAACAAAAATTAGTAATTTTCAAAATAAGTCGATATATATCCGCAAAAAAAGTAGAATTTGGAAAAAATCGAAGTTTGAGAAAAGTCAAATTGTCCAAAAAAAAACGTTTACATTTTCAAAAAGAGTCAAATGTTTCAAAAAGTCGATATTCTCAAAAAATATTTCGACGATTTCAGTAGAAATCGTCTAAATTTGCAAAAAAAATGAGCAATTTGAGAAAAGTAGAAATTTTGAACAATCGTCGAAGTTTTCCGGATTTTCAATAAAAAGTTAAATCTATAAAGTCAATATTTCAAAAAATTGCAAATTTAGAAAATAGTTTATTTTGAAAAAAAAAGTCGAAATTATAAAAAATCTTTTTTTTTTTTAAGTTAAAGCTTACAAAAAAGTCATATTTTTTATAAAAACTCTTTAATTTTTAACAACAAAAATTCGCATATTTTATTTAATAATATTTAATAATTTAATTTATTTGTAAAGTGGGCTCGGTAAGTTAAAACAAAAAATGGTGTAATTCAAGACGAATCAGTAAGGATCTCAACGTGAATAAGAATACATTTCTAGTTTCTTCTCAAATTTAAGTTAAACCTGAAGTGTGTATTTTTTGATGAATTTTATTTCTCCAATTTTCAGTTTTTTCCGCAATTTTCTTCCGC
>CM053332.1:26616455-26686455 GCA_028583605.1 Dastarcus helophoroides | reverse complement strand
GTACTTCGCTAGCTAGTACTTCGCTAGCTAGTACTTCGCTGTTAGCTAGTACTTCTCTGGCTAGTACTCGTTGTTAGCTAATACTTCTCTAGCTAGTACTTCGTTGTAAGCTAGTACTTCGTTGTTAGCTGAAGGGGTAAGACTCATTGCCTTCTAAATATTGTATTAATTAAATAAAAAACGTCACGACTGAAAAATTGTTCCGCTTTTCAGCACCGTTCTTTATATGAACGATCCTATAAGGCTTTTATGGGGTTCTGAACCCCAAGTATGATGATGGGCGGGATAAAGGGATGCTAAACACGTAAATAGTTAAATTTTCTTTCACATTTTGTCATTAATAAAACCTTTAATTGAATTATTAATAAAATCCTTAATGATAATTAAATCGTTAATAATAATTAAATCTTTAATGATAATTAAATCTCTAATGATACTTATAGATTTTATTATTAGTTTAACAATTAATTTTCAAAGTTTAATTTTTTGAAAATCGTCCAATGATGATCCTGATTTTTTGGGATCGCGAATCGAGGGATAATTATCCTTCTAAGGATCTCCAATAATAACAATCTTTTGAGTTAACCATTACCAAGAAAAAAATCAACAAAGAGCAAACCAACACTATCTGATAAAAAAATTAAATTTCGAAAAAGAGGACAACATTTTGAGGAAGAGGATAAAATGTTAACAAAGAAAACACAATTTCAAGAAAAAAACAAAATTTCAAAAAGAGGACAAAATTTTGAGAAAGGGGACGAAATTTCGAAAAAGAGGACGAAATTTTGAGGAAAAAGACGAAATTTCGAAAAAAAAGACGACATTTTGAGGAAAAGGACGAAATTTCAAAAAAAAGAAGAAATTTTGTAAAAGAGGACGAAATTTTAACGAAGAGGACGAAATTTCGAAAAAAAAACCGAAGTTTTGAAGAAGACGAGGAAATTTTGAAAAAGAGGACGAAATTCAGAGAAAGAGGACGAAATTTTGAAAAAGAGGACAAAGTTTTGAAAAAGAGGACAAAGTTTTGAGGAAGACGACGAAATTTTGAAAAAGAGGACGAAATTTTGAGGAAGAGGACGAAATTTCGAAAAAGAGAACACAATATCAAGAAAAAGGAGGAAATTTTGAAAGAGGACAAAATTTTAAGGAAAAAGACGAAATTTCGAAAAAGAGAACGAAATTTTGAGGAAGAGGATGAAATTTAGAGATAGGGGACAAAATTTCGAGAAAGAGGACGAAATGTCAAGAAAGAGGACGAAATATCGAAAAAGAGGACGAAATTTTGAAAAAGAGGACCAAATTACCCTAAGAACGACGAAATTTTGAGAAAGAAGACGAAATTTCGAGAAAGAACACAATTTCGAGAAAAAGGGCAACAAGAGGACGGAGTTTTGAGAAAGAGGACAAAATTTTGAGAAAGAGGACGAAATTTTGAGAAAGAGGACCAAATTACCCTAAGAACGACGAAATTTTGAGAAAGAAGACGAAATTTCGAGAAAGAACACAATTTCGAGAAAAAGGGCAACAAGAGGACGGAGTTTTGAGAAAGAGGACGAAATTTTGAGAAAGAGGACGAAATTTTGAAAAAGAGGACGAAATTTTGAGGAACAGGACAACATTTTGAAAAAGAGGACGAAATTTAAAAAAAAAGAACGAAATTTTGAGGAAGAGGACAAAATTTCAAGAGAACGTAATTTCGAAAAAAAAAAGAGATTTCAAAAAAGAGGAAGATAATGAAATTCTTCAAAAAAACGAGGAAAATTTTGAAAAGGACAAAATTTCGAGAAAGAGCACGAAATATCGAAAAAAAAAGACGAAATTTTGAGAAACAGGATAAAATTTCTAAAAAGAGAACGAAATTTTACGAAAGAGGACAAAATTATGAGGAAGATGACGAAATTTCGATGAAGAGGAGAGAGATTTTGAGGAAGAGGACAAAATTTTGAGAAAAAAACGAAATTTTGAGGAGGAGGACGAAATTTCCAGGAAGAGGACGAAATTTCAAAAAAGAGAAAAAAGTTTTGAGGAAGAGAACGAAATTTAAAAAAGAGGACGAAATTTTGAGGAAGAGGACGAAATTTTGAGGGAGAGGACGAAATTTCGAGAAAGAGGACACAATTTCGAGAAAGAAAACGAATTTTTGAAAAAGTGGACGAAATTTTGAGGAAGAAGACGAAATTTTGAAAAAGAGGACGAAATTTCGAAAATGAGAACGAAAATTTGAGGAAAGGGACGAACTTTCGAGAAAGAGAACACAATTCCGAGAAAAAGGATAACATTTTGAGAAAGAGGACGGAATTTTGAGAAAGAGGACGAAATTTTGAAAAAGGACAAAATTTTGAGGAAGAGGACAAAATTTCGAAAAAGAGGACTAAATTTTGAAAAAGAGGACGAAATTTTGAAAAAAAAGGACGAAATTTTGAGGAAGAGGACGAAATTTCAAGAAAGAGAACACAATTTCGAGAAAAAAGAAAACATTCAAACAAGAGGATGCAATTTTGAGGAAGCTGACGAAATTTTGAAAAAGAGGAGGGAAATTTTGAAGAGGAGGACAAAATTTCGAGAAAGAGAACGAAATTTTGAAGAAAAAAGACGAAATTTTGAGGAACAGGACGAAATGTCAAAAAAGAGAACGAAATTTTGAGGAAGAGGACAAAATTTTGAAAAAGAAAATACAATTTCCAGAAATAGGACAAAATTTCATAAAAAGGACGAAATTATGAGGAAGATGACAAAATTTCGATGCAGAGGAGGGAGATTTTGAAAAAGGGGACAAAATTTCGAGAAAGGGAACAAAATTTTGAGGAAGATGACGAAATTTCGAGGAAGAGAACGAAATTTCAAAAAAGAGGAGAAAGTTTTGAGGAAGAGAACGAAATTTTGAAAAAGAGGACGAAATTTTGAGAAAGAGAACACAATTTCGAGAAAAAGGAAAAAATTTCAACAGAGGACGCAATTTTGAGGAAGATGACGAAATTTTGAAAAAGAGGAGAGAAATTTTGAAAAAGAGGACGAAATTTTAAAAAAGAGGACGACATTTTGAGGAAGAGAAAGAAATGTTGAAAAAGGGAACGAAATTTTGAGGAAGGGGACGAAATCTTAAGAAAGGGGATGAATTTTCGAGTTAGAGGACGAGATTTTGAGGAAGAAGATGAAATTTCGAGAAAGAGAACACAAATTCGAGAAAAAGGATGAAATTTCGAATACGAGGGCGAAATTTTGAGGAAGAGGACGAACGTTCGAGAAATAGGACACAATTTCGAAAAAAAGAACACAATTTCGAGAAAGGGAACAACATTTTGAGGAAGATGACGAAATTTTGAGGAAGAGGACGAAATTTCGAAAAAGAGGGCAACATTTTGAAAAAGAGGACGAAACTTTGAGGAAAAAGACAACATTTTGAGGAAGATTAGGAAATTTTGAAAAAGAGGACGAGCTTCTAAAGAAGGGGACAAAATTTCGAAAAAGATGAAGAAAATTTGAAGAAGAGAACAAAACTTCGAGAAAGAGGACAAAATTACAAAAAAGACGACGAAATTTGAAGGAAGGGGACGAAATTTCGAGAAACGGGACGACATTTTAGAAAGAGGACAAAATTTCGAAAAAAAGGACGAAGTTTTGAGGAAGAGGTCAAAATTTCGAGAAAGAGAACTCAATTTTTAGAAAAAGGATGAACTTTCGAAAACGAGGACGAAATTTTCAAAAAAGAGGACGAAATTTTGAGGAAGAGGACGAAATTTCAAGAAAGGGGACGAAATTTCGAAAAAGAGGACGAAGAAGTGAGGAAGAGGAGGAAATGTCGAAAAAGAGAACGAAATTTTGAGGAAGAGGACGAAATTTCGAGAAATAGGACACAATTTGGAAAAAAAGAGCCAAATTTTGAAAAAGTGGACGAAATTTTGAGAAAGATTACAAAATTTTGAAGAGGAGGACGAACTTTTGAAAAAAAGGACGAAATTTCGAAAAAGAAAACGAAATTTTGAGAAATAGGACGAAATTTTGCGGAAAAGGACGAAATTTCGAAAAAGAGAACGAAATTTTGAGAAATAGGACGAAATTTCTAGAAAGGGGACGAAATTTCGAGAAAAAGGATAAAATTTCGGAAAAGTGGACGAAGTTTTGAAGAAGAAGACGAAATTTCGAGAAAGGGGACCAAATTTCGTGAAAGAGGACGAAATTTTGAAAAAGTGGACGACATTTTGAGGAAAAGGATGAAATTTTAAAAAAGAGAACGAAATTTTGAGGAAGAGGACGAAATTTAGAGAAAGAAAACACAATTTTAAGAAAAAGGACGAACTTTCGAAAACGAGGACGAAATTTTGAAGAAGAGGACGAAATTTCGAAAAAGAGGACGAAATTTCGAAAAAGAGGAAGAAATTTTGAGGAAGAGGACGAAATTTCGTGAAAGGGGAGGAATCTTCGAGAAAGAGGACAAAATTTCGAAAAAAAGGACTAAGTTTTGAGGAAGAGCACGAAATTTTAAGAGGACGAAATTTTGAGAAAGGGGACGAAATTTTAAAAAAGAAGACGAAATTTTGAGAAATAGGACAAAATTTCGAGAAAGGGGACGAAATTTCGAAAACGAGAACGAAATTTTGACGAGAAAAGTAAGAAATTTCGAAAAAAAGGACCAAATTTTGAGGAAGAAGACGAAATTTCGAGAAAGAGGACACAATTTTGAGAAAAAGGACGAACTTTCGAAAACGAGGACGAAATTTTGAAGAAGAGGACGAAATTTCGAAAAATAGCACGAAATTTAGAAAAGTGGGGAGCAATTTTGAGGAAGAGGACAAAAGTTCGAAAGAGAGGACGAAGTTTTGAGAAAGAGGACGAAATTTCGAGCAAGGGGACGAAATTTCGAGAAAGAGGACTAAATTTCGAAAAAGAGGACGACATTTTGAGGAGAAGATTTCGAGAAAAAGAACGAAATTTCAAAAAAACGAAATTTCGAGAAAGAAAACACAATTTCGAAAAAAAGGACGAAATTTCGAAAAAGAGGACAATATTGTGAGAAAGATTAAGAAATTTCGAAAAAGGGGACGAACTTTTGAGGAAGAGAACGAAATTTTTAGGAAGAGGACGAAATTTCGAGAAGAAGGACGAAATTTCGAGAAAAACGACGAAATTTCGAAAAAGGGGACGAGACTTCGACATCAGTTTGAATTTTTGAAGTCGAGCTGAGCCAAATTTGATTTCCATTGCAGGATTCTTGCAGGATATCCAAGAAGGCTAAAATGGGCAACGTAGTGCAAAATATAATGCTCAACGGCGACGAATTTTCGGAAATGAAATTTCGAAACGTAAGTATATTAATTGGAAATTTCGAATTGTTTTCTCAAAAATTTGACTTCAGATGAATGTTAAGGAAAGCGGCAACATTTTGAGATTTAGCGACGAAATTTTGAAATTAAAGTTAAAAAAAGTAAAAAAGAATGACAAACATTTAAAAAAGTTTCGAGTTCTATTTAATTCCAAAGTTGGTCATTTTTTTAATCATAGAAGACGTAGAGGATGTAATAGAACATGTTTTAGACAGAATTGTTTCTTTTTTAGTCGTCAAAACACGTCGCAATGGTTCTGCCCCTCGAATCAAATTTTCAAAAATCCTATCATACAATAAATTAAAGCTGCGACATTTCAGCTTCTTTACAATAATTTACTTCGTAATCCAAAATGGTGTCTAAATTAGGAGCACAATCAGTGGGGCGATTTCATCTCGTTGGCAAATTTTGAACGGTTGCGTGTACACCTGAACTTATCGATGATTCAGCAACCGGGCTTTTATGCAGGTTAATTATGCAAAAAAATACAATTATATCAGTTTGTGCCGGTGTATAAGATCCATAAAATGGGACTAATTTAGCCGCAGTAAACAAGTGACCTTTACAATATAAAAATGGAAACGATCACAACGACCTTTCAGTTAAACGCAGCTGAAGAACGAGTTCTGTGACTGCAACGAAGGGTCAAAAAATCGCAGGTTGAAAACCTCTCGAACGACAGATTTTCTCACCCTTCCATCCACCGTCACGTAACAATTTAAAAGAACTCACACTGAAGGCCCAAGTCCATTTTCGTAAAGAAATTGCTTCGAGAAAAACCACGATCGCTCAAAAACAAAATTGCTCAGAGTTTAAAAATTTCAACTCGTAATCAGAATTACAAGAAAAGAATAAGAACTGAAATTACTAAACACGAAATTAAAAAAAATCTCTACAATTTCAAATTTCGCCAACAATTTATAAAGTAGAAAAACCAAAATTAATCCCAAAATTCTTTGAAAAAAAAAATAAACAAATACTGAAAACGTGAAATGAAATTGAAAAAAAGTTAATCAAAAAAAAAACTGAATTTCAAATCAACT
Source organism: Dastarcus helophoroides (assembly GCA_028583605.1). Lineage (NCBI taxonomy): Eukaryota > Metazoa > Arthropoda > Insecta > Coleoptera > Bothrideridae > Dastarcus > Dastarcus helophoroides. Next base: position 26,680,091 of record CM053332.1, on the reverse strand, counting down.
TATCAGCTTTTTGAAAAATTTGACTTTTTCAACATTTCAATTTCTTGAATTTGAAATTTCGACTATTTTCAAAATCTTCACATTTTCCAAATTTCGACTTTCTTCAAAATCTTGACATTTTCCAAACCGACTTTTTTTTGAAAATTTCGATTTTCTGATAATTTCGACTTTTTTCAAAATTTTGCTCTTTTGAAAATTCTAGATTTCTTTGCAAGTTTGACAACGACGATTTTTAAAAATTCGGTTGCGTTTGTTAAATTAACTTCAAAATTTAAACATTATTTCGAGCTCTTGTCGAAATTTTAAGACTTTCGACTTTAAGTTCAAAATTTCATTTTTAAAAACTTATTTTTTAAAGTTCATATTTTTTATAAATTTTATTTTTTAAGTATGACTTTTTGTTTTTTGGTGGAACGAACTGATCCTTGGTTGTCTCTCTGAAGATGATAGCTTGACTGTCGAAACGCGTTAGAGCAACCTTTGTTGTGTTTTTTAATCTTTTTTGGTTTTAGAGGAAAAGATTTTTATTTCAATTATGACTTTCAAAAATTTAGATTTTATTTTTGGAAATGTTAACACCTTTTTAAAGAATCTTGATTTTTTTTTTAATTTCAACACAATTTTTACTCCAAAAATTCATACTTTTTCAAATGTAGCTTTTTTAAGTTTCGAGTTTTTTTCAAAAATTTCTACTCTTTTGAAAATTTTGATTTTTTTTTGCAAACTAGCGATTTATGTTTCTAAAATTTCCTCAAACTTTCAACCATTTGAAAATTTTGATTGGTTTTGCATCAAAATTTTGTTAAAATGTCGATTTTCTTAGACACTAAGTTATTTTTCAAAATTGAATTTTTTGAAAAATTCGCCAATTTTATTTTATATATTTTGAATATTTTTTCAGTGGCGATCTTTTTCAGCTTTTTTTAAATCTTGATTTTTTCTGAAAATTTCGACGTTTTTTCAAAATTTTTTGTTTTTATTTTTTATTTTATTTTTTTAAAAATATTCAATCAAAAATTTCTACTCGTTAAATGTGACTTGACTATTAAAAAATTTCAATGAACCAAAATTTTTACTGTTCCCCAAAATGTTACTTCCTTTTTTCTAGTTTTTTTTTAAAGTATAGAATTTTTTGATAACTTTGATAATATTTACTTTTATTCAATATTTAGGAGTTACTTTATTAAAATTCATAAGTTTTTGGAAAGTTCCAAGACTTTAACGTTATTTTTTTTTAAAAATTCAGACTATTTTTCAATTTCGAATTTTTAAAAAGTTTGGAATAATTTTGAAAATTTCGTCATTTTTTCAAACTGTCCAATTATTTGAAAATGTGGGGTTTTGTTAGACATTTTCAAAATTTTGTTTTTTTTTTTTATTTTGAATGTTTTTCGGAAATTTTAACTTCCTAATAAAAACTTCGACAATTTTCAAAATTTCGACAATTTTGACTTACAATTATTGAGTTTTCAAAATTTCAACTTTTTTAAAAATGTTCATTTTTAGAAATTTTATCACCTTTTTGAAATGTTTTGTAACTTTTGCCATTATTTTTTAATCGTCACATTTTTCTTTGAGTTTTTAAAAAATTTTTACTCTTTTTCGAAAATTTTACATATTTTTAAAAATTTCAACTTATTTGAAAATTTGGAATATTTTGTAAATTTGAAGCTTTGAGCTTAATACAAAATACAAAATACAAAATACAAAATACAAAATACAAAATACAAAATACAAAATACAAAATACAAAATACAAAATACAAAATACAAATACAAAATACAAAATACAAAATACAAAATACAAAAATACAAAATACAAAATACAAAATACAAATACAAAATACAAAATACAAAATACAAAATACAAAATACAAAATACAAAATACAAAATACAAAATACAAAAATACAAAATACAAAATACAAAATACAAAATACAAAATACAAAATACAAAATACAAATACAAAATACAAAATACAAAATACAAAAATACAAAATACAAAATACAAAATACAAAATACAAAATACAAAATACAAAATACAAAATACAAAATACAAAATACAAAATACAAAATACAAAATACAAAATACAAAATACAAAATACAAAATACAAAATACAAAATACAAAATACAAAATACAAAATACAAAATACAAAATACAAAATACAAAATACAAAATACAAATACAAAATACAAAATACAAAAATACAAAATACAAAATACAAAATACAAAATACAAAATACAAAATACAAAATACAAATACAAAATACAAAATACAAAATACAAAATACAAAATACAAAATACAAAATACAAAATACAAAATACAAAATACAAAATACAAAATACAAAATACAAAATACAAATACAAAATACAAATACAAAATACAAAATACAAATACAAAATACAAAATACAAAATACAAAATACAAAATACAAAATACAAAATACAAAATACAAAATACAAAATACAAAATACAAAATACAAAATACAAAATACAAAATACAAAATACAAAATACAAAATACAAAATACAAAATACAAAATACAAAATACAAAATACAAAATACAAAAATACAAAATACAAAATACAAAATACAAAATACAAAATACAAAATACAAAATACAAAATACAAAATACAAATACAAAATACAAAATACAAAATACAAAATACAAAATACAAATACAAAATACAAAATACAAAATACAAAATACAAAATACAAAATACAAAATACAAATACAAACATACAAACATACAAACATACAAACATACAAACATACAAACATACAAACATACAAACATACAAACATACAAACATACAAACATACAAACATACAAACATACAAACATACAAACATACAAACATACAAACATACAAACATACAAACATACAAACATACAAACATACAAACATACAAACATACAAACATACAAACATACAAACATACAAACATACAAACATACAAACAACAAACAACACAAAAAAACACAACAAAATACAAAATACAAGATACAAAATACAAGATGCAAGATACAAGATACAAAATACAAGATACAAGATACAAGATACAAAATACAAAATAGACTTTTAAAATTCCCACTTATTTGAAAGTTCCACTTTTTAAATTGTCGATTTTTTTTAATTTAGATTTTATTTTTAAATTTCATCATTTTTGCATAACTATTGAGCTATTTGAGGGTTTGTTTCGTTTGCAAAGAAACAAAGATGTTTCGTCGTCACTTAGCTTTCTTTTTAAAATATTCCGCACTGTTTACAATTCAACACTTTCATAATCACGCGTGAGCGCCTATGGCTTTTGGAATAGATATTTGGTTCCAAGCCGTCAGCGCTTTAAATTTCTTTCTCAATTCGCTATCAGTATGGGCCTATCTTAGGTGAAAAAAAAATCGTTCAACGACTTCTTCAGAAGTATTATCATTTAATTAGTATTTTCGCATAATTTTGCAATTTCAAATACGAATTCGTTGCATTACTTTATGAATAGATTTACCCTTTTAGGGAATAAATTGCCAAAAAAACCCAACAACTGACATTTATTTATAAATTGAAGAATAAACACTGATAAAATTTCTAATTTTAAAAATGAGGATATTTCATACAAATTTGTATTCCCTATGTAACACCTTTGGGGGATGTATTTTCCAAAAAAAAATTTTTTGTGCTCACCTATGGTATGTGGGGAACTCATGTGCAAAATTTCGCGCTTTTAGACTCATCGATTTAGGCTGTGCGCTGTAGTGAGTTTTATTAAATATGTTTATTAATTTTATTTAACGTTTCTACGACCCAGTTTGGAAATATTTAAATTTTTATTGTTTGTTGACAATATTCTAACAGTTTTTGAAATATGACTACGCGATATCTAAATTTATTTAAAACGTCACCTCATGACAGTTGACAAAAAAATAGGTTAGTGTATTTTACATAGAATAGGAAAAAATGAAAAATAGTTAGCAAACAGAAATAGAAATTTGTTTCCAAGAACTCTTTTATAAATTTTCAGTTTTTTTCGAAATTTTGTCCTTTAATTGACACTAAGAAAGAAACTGAAAATAGGAAATAGAAACTAAAAAATTTTTTTTATCAATTTCAGAAATTTGTTAACAGAGAACTTTGTAAAAAAAGGAAACAAACACAATCCAGAGTTATTGCAGGTTTTATCAAAGAAAAATTTCAAAATTTTAGATTTGGTTTTTTTAGTTTTTTTTTTTTCGTATAGTCACTAAAATATGCAACTTTTCCATAGTTTGACCAACAACGTAGCTGCTCAAATATGCTGAGGGTTGAAAAATGGACCATCTTATCCTGATAATTAATGGGACCCGCATAGTTCTGTCGTTTAAAAAGCCGAATTAACGTATTTTTATTTCTTTGAAACACCCACTCGTATTGCCGATAGTGGCAGCATTCCTTCTGTTTTGACGTCTAAAACGGCATTTCCTAGAACCCAAGGTGAACGAAACAAAAATTAAAATACGCGACAGCAGTACGTTATAATCGTATTACTTTTCCTTTCGCTCGATCGGTTCACACAGTAAATCTTCGATCAGGACCGATACTTGAAAGGTTAAAAACATTATTAAAAAAATTCGCATATTTGATGAGATATGCGCACGTGTCGTCGGATTAAAGAATGAATTAATTGGGAGGATTCTCGAATAGTAAAAATACAAATAAATGTGAGCATTTTTTGCTGAATTGTCTGGCTGTGAATACGTTGAACCCCAGAAGTGGTTGTCCTTAGTTTTTCAAAAAATGGAAGCATTGCACCTGCGGTGGTTGACCCTCCACATGTGATCAGGTGCTGGTAACGTCCAGAGACCATCGCGACCAACGGAATCATTCCATTACGATAGATGTACGGGCGTAAGTTATACTTTAACTGCAACAACTAATGGTGCATCTTTCGAGAACGAGAACCGCCGCTTAATATACAAATGCCCCCCAACACCTCCCGATTTAAAACGCATTAACTTGGACGTTATTACAACTTTACTTACGACATACTAGGAAAAATAACTGAAATTCTTTAACGTAATTTATTGGTTATCAACTCCACCTGGAGTGCAATTTTCAGGAATTATAACAATTTTATAACCTCCAGGTTCTATTCGAGGCTTTCCGAAGAAAGACGACTACTTGACATTTTAGGAAAAACGTTTGAAAATTCAGCTTTAATCCCAGAATGATTTTTTTAAGACACCGGTGATAATTCTGACAGTTGGGTTGTTATACCAACAAACTAGGACGAACTTAATGCGATGGTATTTCTCTTGGTACCATTCCAAACGTGATGCGTTTATCAGAGTCTGGGCTATTCCGGCGCATCCACCAAAACGCGATTCCGTCGATGTAATTCTGCTTCGATATTTTCAGACCCCATCATGAAACGAAGTCAAAAATATTTTGGAAACGACGTTTTAGTCGTTTGACAAAATTATTTTAGGACACTACAAAGTTTTACCACGTGTATAAAAATATTTATGGGCCCTCGACAATGAGCCAGTCCGACCCTGGAAATTTACCTTATTGGTCCTTTTTTAAGTAAAAAAAAGTATCTCTCTAAAGATGATAGCTTGGCTTTTAAACGCGTTAGAGCAACTGTAGTTGTGTTTTTTAATTTTTCCTGGTTTCCGGGGACAAGATGATAGCTTGGCTCTCGAAACGCGTTAGAGCAACAGTTGTTGTGTTTTTAATTTTTCTTGGTTTCAGGGGACAAAATTTGTGTATCAAATTTTAAAAAGTTTGAAGGGAAACCAATCATTTTAAGAATTATTTTTAATTTTCGCGTCGTGTTCCAAAGCTTGACTTTTTTTATCGAAATTCGAAATTGAAATTTTTTTTACCCCCAACTTTGCAACTCAAGAAAACTCGAAATTTTTTCTAAATAGTTTTGACTTGTTTGAAGTCTTATTTACTTTTTTTCCATTACTTTCAAAATTTCGTCCTTAAATTTCAAAATGTCGACGCTTTTCTTAAACTTGAACTCAAAAAATATCGAATTTGAAGTCAAATTTTTGAGAAAAAAACCTCGAAATTTCAAATCAATATGTTCACGGTTGTTTCAAAATTTCATTTTCGAAAATTCGTTGGCTATTGAGCATTAAATTTTGCGCTACGTTGTTAAATTAAGCTTTTTTGCAAATCAAATTTGGTTCAGTTCGACTCCAAAGATTCAAACTGAAATCAAAATTTGGTCCTCTTGTTCAAAGTTTCGTCCTCTTTCTCGAAATTTCGTCCTCTTTCTCAAAAAGTCACCCTTTCTCTAGAAATTTCGTCCTATTTTTCAAAATTTCGTTCTGTTTCTCGAAATCTCATCCTGTTCCTCGAAATTTCCTCCTCTTTCCCAAAATTTCGTCCTGTTTCTCAAAATTTCGTCCTTTTTCTCGAAACCTCGTTCTTTTTTTCGATATTTCGTCTTCTTTCTCGAAATTTAGTCGTCTTTCTCAAAATTACATTCTTTCTCTCGAAATTTCGTCCTTTTTCTCAAAATTTCGCCCTGTTTCTCGAAATCTCATCCTCTTGCTCGAAATTTCGTCTTCTTACTCGAAATTTTGTCTTCTTTCTCAAAATTTAGCTTTTCTTTCCAAATTTCGTCCTTTTCTTGAAATGTCACCCTTTCCCTTAAATTTCATTCTTTTTCTCAAAATTTCGACCTTTTTCTCGAAATTTCGTCCACTTTCTCAAAAATTCGTCCTGTTTTTCAAAATTTCGTCCTCTTTCTCGAAACATCGTCCTTTTTCTGAACTTTCGTCCTCTTTCTTAAAAGTTCGTCCTCTTTCTCAAAACTTCAACCTTTTTCTCAAAATGTTGTCCTTTTTCTTAAAATTTCATCCTCATTCTCATTATTTAGTCATTTTCCTTGAAATTTCGTCTCCTTTTTCAAAACTACGTCCTTTTTCTCAAAATTTTGTCCACTTTCTCAAAAATTCGTTCTGTTTTTCAAAATTTCGTCCTCTTTCTCGAAACATCGTCCTTTTTCTCGAACTTTCGTCCTCTTTCTTAAAAGTTCGTCCTCTTTCTCAAAACTTCAACCTTTTTCTCAAAATTTTGTCCTTTTTCTTAAAATTTCATCCTCATTCTCATTATTTAGTCCTTTTTCTTGAAATTTCGTCCCCTTTTTCAAAACTACGTCCTTTTTCTCGAAATTTCGTCCTCTTTCTCGAATTTTTATCCTCATTCTGAGAATTTCGTCCTTTTTCTAAAAATTTCGTCCGATTTCTCAAAATTTTGTCCTGTTTCTCGAAATTTCATCCTCATTTTCAAAATATTATTCTTTTTCTCGAAATTTCGCCCTGTTTCACGAAATTTTGTCTTTTTTTCTCAAAATGTTGTCCTCTTTCTCGAAGTTCATCCTATTTCTCAAAATTTCGTCCTTTTTCTCGAAATTTCGTCCTCTTTCTTGGAATTTCGTCCTCTTTCTCGAAATTTCGTGCTCTTTCTCAAAATTTCATCCTTTCTCTCAAAATTTCGTTCTCTTTCTCAAAATTTCATCCTGTTTCTCAAAATGTTGTCCTGTTTCTCGAAATCTCGTCCTCTTTCTCAAAATTTCGTCATGTTTCTCGAGATTTCCTCCTCTTTCGCAAAAAATCGTCCTGTTTTTCGAAATTTCGTCCTCTTTCTCGAAACATCGTCCTTTTTCTCGAACTTTCGTCCTCTATCTCAAAAGTTCGTCCTCTTTCTCAGAATTTCATCCTCTTTCTCGAAACTTCATCGTTTTTCTCAGAATTTCGTCCTCTTTCTCGAAATTTCATCCTTATTCTCATTATTTCGTCCTTTCTCTTGAAATTTCGTCCTCTTTCTCAAAACTTTGTCATTTTTCTCGAAATTTCGTCCTGTTTCTCGCAATTTTATCCTCTTTCTCAAAATTTTGTCCAGTTTCTCGAAACTTCGACTTTTTTGTCGAAATTTCGTCCTCTTTCTCATAATTTCGTCCACTTTCTCGAAACTTCGTCTTTTTTCTCGAAATTTCATTCTCTTTCTCAAAATTTCACCCTTTCTCTCAACATTTTGTCCTGTTTCTCGAAATTTCGGCCTCTTTCTCAAAATTTCGTTCTGTTTCTCAAAATGTCATCCACTTTCTCAAAATTTCGTCCTCTTACTCGAAATTTTATCTTCTTTCTCAAAATTTAACTCCTTTTTTTAAAATTTTGTCCTTTTTCTTAAAATTTCGCCCTTTTTCTCGATATTTTATCCTTTTTCTTAAAATTTCGACTTTTTTCCCGAAATTTCGTTCTCTTTCTCAAAATTTCACCCTTTCTCTCAAAATTTCGTTCTCTTTCTCAAAAGTTCATCCTGTTTCTCAAAATTTTGTCCTGTTTCTCAAAATTTCGCCCTTTTTCTCAAAATTTCGTCCTGTTTCTTGAAATGTCATCCTGTTTCTTAAAAGTTCGTCCTCTTTCTCGAAACTTCATCCTTTTTCTTAACATTTCGTTCTCTTTCTCGAAATTTTATCCTCATTCTCATTATTTCGTCCTTTTTCTTAAAATTTCGTCCTGTTTCTTAAAACTTCGTCCATTTTCTCGAAATTTCCTCTTCTTTCTCAAAATTTCATCCTCTTTCTCGAAATTTCATCCTCTTTCTCAAAATTTCGTCCACTCTTTCTCGAAACTTCATCCTCATTCTCAAAATTTCGTCCTTTTTCTCGAAATTTCGTTCTCTTTCTCGGAATTTCGTCCTCTTTCTCGAAATTTCGTTCTCTTTCTCAAAATGTTATCCTGTTTCTCAAAAATTTGTCCTGTTTCTCGAAATTTCGTCCTCTTTCTCAAAATTTCGTCCTGTTTCTCGAAATGTCATCCTCTTACTCGAAATTTTAGCTTCTTTTTCAAAATTTAGTTCTTTTTTTCAAAATGTCGTCCCTTTTCTTAAAATTTCACCCTTTCTTTCCAAATTTCATCGCCTTTCTCAAAAATTTGTCCTGTTTCTCAAAATTTCGTCCTCTTTCTCGAAGCATCGTCCTCTTTCTAGAACTTTCGTCCTCCTTCTCAAAAGTTCGTCCTCTTTCTCAAAATTTCATCCTCTTTCTCGAAACTTCATCTTTTTTCTCAACATTTCATCCTCTTTCTCGAAAGTTTATCCTCATTCTCATTATTTCGTCTTTTTTCTTAAAATTTCGTCCTCTTTCTCAAAATTCGTCCTTTATCTCGAAATTTCGTCCTCTTTCTCGAAATTTTATCCTCTTTCTCAAAATTTCGTCCACTATCTTAAAACTTCATCCTTTTTCTCGAAATTTCGTTCTTTCTCGAAATTTTTTCCTCATTCTCAAAATTTCGTCTTGTTTCTCGAAATTTTGTCCTCTTTCTCAAAATTTTGTCCTTTTTCTCTAAATTTCGTCATCTTTCTCAAAATTTCGTCCTTTTTCTCGAAATGTTGTCCTCTTTCTTAACATTTTGTCCTTTTTCTCTAAATTTCGTCTTCTTTCTCAAAATTTCGTCCTTTTTCTCGAAACTTCGTCTTTTTTTCTTAAAATTTTGCCCTATTTCTCGAAATTTCATCCTCTTTCCCAAAATTTCACCCTTTCTTTCGAAATTTCGTCCTCTTTCTCAAAATTTCATCCTGTTTTTCGAAATTTCGTCCTCTTTCGCAAAATTTCGCCGTTTTATGAAATTTTGTGTTAAAATTATTTTTTTATTAATTTAGAGCATTGTCCAATTTTTTTTTCAAAATTAGCTTAGCAAGAAATTGATCCAATAATAACGAAGTTTTTTCTGAAATTTTGACTGCTTAAAACAAAATTTTGAAGTTAAACTTTTATGTTTACATAGGTTTTTTTAACTTTTAATTTTATATGTTCAAAATCAAGTTATTTTATTAGCAATTTTGGTATTTTTTCTTCGAATTTCTACTTCAAGTTGAATTTTGCAGCTTTCTCTTGAAGTTTCCCATAAATTTCGACTTCTTTTCCAAAGTTTTTCGTCACGTTTCGAATTTTTTTCTCGACGATTTTTTTTTCTCGAGCAATTTTTTTTTCTCCACTTTTTTGATTCAAACGAATTTTTTTCTGAACGAATTTTCTTTCTCAACAAATTTTTTCGCGACAAATTTTTTCGCGACAAAGTTTTTCTCGACCAAATTTCTTCTGCACGAATTATCTTTATCAAAGAATTTTTTTTTTGGGCAAATTTTTTTCTCGATGATTTTTTCTGGACGAATTATTTTTCTAGACGAATTTTTTTTTCTTAAGAATTTTTTTCCAAGCAAAGTATTTTCTTGACAATTTTTTTTTAGGTGATTTTATTTTTTCGACGATTTTTTTTCTAGCCATTTTCTTTTCTCGACGAATTTTTTTTCTCGACGAATTTTTCTTGGACGAATTTTATTTCTCGACGAATTTTTTCTCGTCGAATTTTTTTCTAGACGAATTTTCTTTTACGACGATTTTTTTTAGAGAAATTTTTTTCTAGGACAATTATTTTTCTCGACAAACTTTTTTTTGACAATTTTATTCTCGACGAATTTTCTTTCTTGAACAATTTTTTTCTTCACGAATTTTTTTTCTGGACGAATTTTCTTCTCCGACAAATCTTTTTTTTGACAATTATTTTTCGACGAATGTTTTTTATGGACGAATTTTCTTCTAAACGAATTTTTTCCTGAACGAACTTTTTTCTAGGCGATCTTTTTTGTCGACGAATTTTTTTTTAGACCAAATTTCTTCAGCACGAATTTTCTTTCTCGAACAATTTTTTTTTGGACAAATTTTTTTTTGAATTTTTTTTGGACGAAATTTCTTTGCAGACAAATTTTTTTTTTGACGAATTTTTTTTCTCGACGAATTTTTTTTCTAGACAAATTTTTCTTGGACAAATTTTATTTCTCGACGAATTATTTTCTCAACGAATTTTTTTCTTGACGATTTTTTTAGACAAATTTTTTCTCGACAAACTTTTTTGACAATTTTTTTCTCAAGGAATTTTTTTTCTCGACCAATTTTTTCGACGAATTTTTTTTCCAGACGAATTTTTTTCTTGACAATTTTTTTTAGGCGATTTTTTTCTCGAGAATTTTTTTTAGCCAATTTATTTCTTGAAGTTTTTTTCTCGACAAATTTTTTTTCTACGCGAATTTTTTTCTTGACAATTTTTTTTTCTAGGTGATTTTTTTTCTCGACGAATTTTTTTCTAGACGATTTTTTTTAGAGAAATTTTTTCTAGACAATTATTTTTCTCGCCAAACTTTTTTTTGACAATTTTATTCTCGACGAATTTCCTTTCTTGAACAACTTTTTTCTTCACGAATTTTTTTTTGGACGAATTTTCTTCTCCGACAAATCTTTTCTTTGACAATTATTTTTCGACGAATGTTTTTTATGGACGAATTTTCTTCTAGACGAATTTTTTCCTGAACAAACTTTTTTCTAGGCGATCTTTTTTGTCGACGAATTTTTTTTTAGACCAAATTTCTTCTGCACGAATTTTCTTTCTCGAACAATTTTTTTTTGGACAATTTTTTTTTTGAATTTTTTTTGGACGAAATTTCTTTGCAGACAAATTTTTTTTTTGACGAATTTTTTTCTCTACGAATTTTTTTTCTAGACGAATTTTTCTTGGACGAATTTGATTTCTCGCCGAATTATTTTCTCAACGAATTTTTTTCTTGACGATTTTTTTTAGACAAATTTTTTCTCGACAAACTTTTTTGACAATTTTTTTCACAAGGATTTTTTTTGCTCGACCAATTTTTTTTCGACGAATTTTTTTCCAGACGAATTTTTCTCTTGACAATTTTTTTTTAGGTGGTTTTTTTTCTCGAGAACTTTTTTTAGCCAATTTATTTCTTGACAAAGTTTTTTTCTCGACAAATTTTTTTCTACACGAATTTTTTTCTCGACAATTTTTTTTTCTAGGTGATTTTTTTTCTCGACGAATTTTTTTCTAGACGAATTGTTTTTCTCGACGAATTTTTTTCTAGACGAATTGTTTTTCTCGACGATTTTTTTTCCAAAGAAATTTTTTTCTGGACAATTTTTTTTCCTCATCAAACTTACTCTTGAGAATTTTTGTGGACCTTTTTTTTTGACAAATTTTCTTTCCCGATAATTTTTTTTTTGACAATGTTCTTTCTCGACGAATATTTTTCTCGACTAATTTTTTTTAGGCGATTTTTTTTCTCGACGATTTTTTTTTAGAGCAAATTTCTTCTGCACGAATTTTCTTTTTCGACAAATTTTTTTTCGAACAAATTTATTTCTCGATGTTTTTTTCTGGACGAATTTTTTTTTCTACACGAATTTTTTTCTTGACAATTTTTTTTTCTAGGTGATTTTTTTCTCGACGAATTTTTTCTAGGCGAATTTTTTTTCTCGACGATTTTTTTCCAAAGAAATTTTTTTCTGGACAATTTTTTTTTCTAATCAAACTTACTTTTGACAATTTTTCTCGACCTTTTTTTTTCGACCAATTTTCTTTCCCGATAATTTTGTTTTGACAATGTTCTTTCCGGAGGAATTTATTTTCTAGCCGAATCTTTTTCTGCACCAATTATCTTTCTCGACGAATTTTTTTTAGGCGATTTTTTTTCTCGTTGATTTTTTTTTTAGAGCAAATTTCTTCTGCACGAATTTTTTTTTTCGACAAATTTTTTTTCGAACGAATTTGTTTCTCGATGTTTTTTTCTGGACGAATTTTTTTTCTAGACGAAATTTTTTTCTCAACGACTTTTTTTCTAGGCAATTTATTTCTTGACGATTTTTTTTTCGTGACGAATATTTTTTCGTGACGAATATTTTTTCGTGACGAATATTTTTTCGTGACGAATATTTTTCTTGACAGTTCTTTTTCTAAGTGATTTTTGTTTTCGACGAATTTTTTTTCTAGACGAAAATTTTTCCCGGACGAATTTTATTTCTCGACGAATTTTTTTCCAGACGAATTTTTTCTCGACGATTTTTTTTCTAGTGAAATTTTTTTCTGGATCAACTTTTTTGTTGACAATTTTTTTCTCGACAAATTTTTTTCAAGGCAATTTATTTTCTTGACGAATTTTTTTTCGTGAAGAATTTTTTTTTCGTGACGAATATTTTTTTGTGACGAATTTTTTTTCTAGACGAAAATTTTTCCCGGACGAATTTTATTTCTCGACGAATTTTTTTCCAGACGAATTTTTTCTCGACGATTTTTTTTCTAGTGAAATTTTTTTCTGGATCAACTTTTTTGTTGACAATTTTTTTCTCGACAAATTTTTTTCTAGGCAATTTATTTTCTTGACGAATTTTTTTTCGTGACGAATTTTTTTTCGTGACGAATATTTTTTTGTGACGAATATTTTTCTTGACAGTTCTTTTTCTAAGTGATTTTTTTTCTCGACGAATTTTTTTTCTAGACGAAAATTTTTCCCGGACGAAATTTATTTTTCGACGAATTTTTTTCCAGACGAATTTTTTCTCGACGATTTTTTTTCTAGACATTTTTTCTGGATAAACTTTTTTTGACAATTTTTTTCTTGACAAATTTTTCCCGACAAATTTTTTTTTGGAAAACTTTTTTTCGACAAATATTTTTGCTGGACGATTTTTTTTTCTAGACATTTTTTTCTGGACGAATTTTCTTTCTCAAAAATTTTTTTTTTTGACATTTTTTTTGAATTTTTTTCTAGGCAGTTTTTTTAGACGAATTTTTTTTCTCGACCAATTTTTTTTCTAGACGACGATTTTTTGAATTAAAAAATAGTCTATGTTTTTGGCCGAGTCTCAAGGAAGCTCTTTGCCAATTTTCGTCAAAATCGGTTCAATAAGTCAATCGTAAAAACGAAAAAAACAAATGTGAATTTTTTCGATTTTTAGTAGTTATTCTGCTATTCGAGGCCGAGATAAATCCAACCAAGCAAATATCATAAAAATCCGTCCAGCCGTACTGGAGTTATAAATAGTGTAATTAACACGACTTTATTATATATAGATAACTGCTTTACATAACAATTTTTCAGAATAAAAGTAGTCCATGTTTTTTGTTGAGCATTAAGGAACAACTTTGCAAATTTTCGTCGTTGTCGGTTCAGCAAGTCAATCGTGAAAACGAAACAAACGGACAGACAAACATACTTTCGCATTTACCTACGAAATTAGCTTAGGGATGATTTTTAAATGCATAGGGGGATACAACTGACATTAAATACTAAAATGGTTAAAAAAGTAAATGCATGATTGGGTTGTCTTACCTATGATCAGTTGAATTGAGATTATAATTCCTGCTGCATTAGTTTATTGACTTAAAGTAGAGACACGATAACGTCAATGCGAACTTCTTGTAGACAGAGTCCATAAAAGAGTAGCGGGATCAACTCGATTCCGATAACAGGCCGTGGGGGTGATCGTCCTAACTATAATTCTTATGATAATTAGGTAGTAGTGGTCAGTGCCTATGCCGTCCATTCTGCATACCTAACATCCTTAGATCATTGCACCTGCACCACCGATATCTCTTTTCCACCACGGTCCATAAAACCATCAATTTTACAAGCTGACTGAAATTTATTATTATCATTATTTATTACAATTACAAATGTTGTCCTAGGCTTTAAACGTAAATAAAAACATCGTTAACTGATAAACACCATAAAAACGCGTTACGGTCAGTTAGGCACCTCATTAAGCGCGAACTTCACGTTTGTAAAGTGTGATCGACGTATGATAGACGTCGCATTCTTTCACGAGTAATTAACGAAGAAAACGAGCTTTAATTTCAAAATGGTAACTGAGCGCCATCCAGTTATGTTGTGTCAAATTACAGATTGGAAACAAAAATATGTCACCGTGCTTATGTTGTAACGAACACAAATAAATGTAGACAGTCATTTTAGCCATATATCTGATGATGTCCTCGTAGTTTTGCAAAATACGTATTAGGACATATAGGATATCAATTAATCAATTTCTAATCTACCTGGAACAAAAAACACACTCCCGAATAGAGATCTTAAAACTAAAAAACGAAAGAAGTTACAAAGATGTGAAACAGGAGAGGCATCTAAATTGTTTCTTTCGTAAATTTCCAATTATAAAAAAAAACATAAGCAATAATAATATTTTCATGCACGAGGGGCACTATCTTGTGCTTCCGAGCGATTGGGCACGTAGCGCTGCCGCAAGAAGTAAATAAATCGTATGCAAATGCGTCTAGTGTTGCTAAGGATCTGTTACTAATTGGGGGAGATGACTGGATGCAGTTGAATGCACTTTAGCGTCGATGTCTGCCTCTGATCTGGGGTCAATATTCAGTTGAGTCCTGGGAAGTGACCTTGCTCGACCAGACGGTGGTTTACCTGTAGGATCTACCCACACGTGGGACAATGTTCATTACTCCTTGGGGATACATTTTATTCCCCCAAAGTTCGACAATTTTTTATCTCTCGTGGGTGCATATTTGCGTTTTAAATTCACCTGAAAATGAACATAAGAAGCGATATGATTGGACAGAGAAATTAAACAGAAGTACTTCAGTTATTCTCGTCTTTTTAAAACGTTTGTATGTACTAACTATACACTTATAACTTATTCAATTTATTCAATTTCATTACTTCATTAATCTCCATGTTGACGCTTTTTTTTTAACTCGAAGACCTCAAACTAAGGAATTTTATTTTTTAAACTCGGTTTTTTAACTTAACTTTTAAATCTAGACTTTTTCGTGATTCGTTTGATTTGACACTTTGGCGGAAAAACTGTTTAAAATTAAACAGAGTTTTTAAATTTGTTAATTCCATGGATCAAAAATATGAACAAAAATAAATTAAAATGGAAAATAAAATTTTCGGACAAAACAACTAAATTTTAATAGCAAAAAGAATTTCAAAAAAATTCGAAATTTGAAGATAAGAAAAATCATTTTTGCAACCCAGAAAAAAATCAACTTTACTAATAAATTTATGTCGAATTTGAAATTGAGAAGTAGCTAAAATTTACAGAAAAGTGGAATAAATTTAGAATTTCGAAACAAAATGCTTCTTGAAATTTTGACTTTAAATGCGGTATTTCTCTTTAAAGTCAAACTAAAGTCCAAAAAAATTTGGAATTGGGGAAACAATTTTTCTCGTTCAAGTTAAAATAATTTCGACAATAAAGCCAACGTTTTAAGACAAACTTTCAGATTCCCAAATCAGGTTAGTCTATAAATTTCCAGTTTAAAGTGAAATCTACTAAATTATAATCAAAATTTGGGAAAAAACTTGGGCGATTCCAATTTAAGAAGGACATTTTTTCAACAACTTTTTTACATTTTGAATTTGAGTTGGAAATTTCAGTTTAATTCTTGAAAATCGACAATTCGTTAAAATAGTTAACATTTCGAGAATAAAGCAAAATTTTGAAGTAGAAAGTTAGGTTCGATAAACATTTTATTTAGTGTTTTTGATTTTTGACATTTTGCATCAAGTTGAAATTTCGAATTTTTCGAACCAAGGCCAAATATTTCCAAAAACGTTTTTATCGTATTTATTAGAACTGATTTTTTTTTTAAAAGTGGTACTTGAGACAGCTTCAAACATTTTAAAAGAGTTATCCAAGTAGAAACAGCTTTGAAAACGTGGAAATTAATGTCTTAAAAACATTGAAATAAAAAAAAAGGGTAATTATGGGAACTCCCGACTGAAAAAGTTAAAACTGTGGTATAACATTGGTTGTTTTTTTTTTTTAATTTTTTAATTTATTGTATTTAATTTAAAAAAAATAATTTATAAATTAAATTATATTTCCAGTTTTAACTTCTTTTATATTTGTATACAATCCAGTCTTTGTCTGGGCTATTGTGGGAGCGAGATTTCTGTTTTAGTTATTAATAATTATTAATTAATTATTATTTGTATTAAATATTTTGTATTTTATACTGTGCATTTTGTATCTTTCTGTTTGTATGTTTATATGCTGGTATGATTGTATGATTCTGTAATTGTATGATTGGATGATTGTATGTTTGTATGTGTGTGTGTTTGTATGTGTGTATGTTTGTATGTTTGTATGTTTGTATGTTTGTATGTTTGTATGTTTGTATGTTTGTAATGTTTGTATGTTTGTATGTTTGTATGTTTGTATGTTTGTATGTTTGTATGTTTGTATGTTTGTATGTTTGTATGTTTGTATGTTTGTATGTTTGTATGTTTGTATGTTTGTATGTTTGTATGTTTGTATGTTTGTATGTTTTGTATGTTTGTATGTTTGTATGTTTGGTATGTTTTGTATGTTTGTATGTTTGTATGTTTGTATGTTTGTATGTTTGTATGTTTGTATGTTTGTATGTTTGTATGTTGTATGTTTGTATTTTGTATGTTTGTATGTTTGTATGTTTGTATGTTTGTATGTTTGTATGTTGTATGTTTGTATGTTTGTAGGTTTGTATGTTTGTATGTTTGTAATGTTGTATGTTTGTATGTTTGTATGTTTGTATGTTTGATATGTTTGTATGTTTGTATGTTTGTATGTTTGTATGTTTGTATGTTTATGTTGTGATTTTGCTATGTTTGTATGTTTGTAATGTTTGTATGTGTTCTATGTTGTATGTTGTATGTTTGTATGTTTTGTTATGTTTATGTTTGTATGTTTGTATGTTTGTATGTTTGTATGTTGTATGTTTGTATGTTTGTATGTTTGTATGTTTGTATGTTTGTATGTTGTATGTTGTATGTTTGTATGTTTTTATGTATGTTTGTATGTTTGTATGTTTGTATGTTTGTATGTTGTATATTTGTATGTTGTATGTTTATATGTTTGTATGTTTGTATGTTTGTATGTTTGTATGTTTGTATGTTTGTATGTTTGTATGTTAGTATGTTTGTATGTTGTATGTTTGTATGTTGTATGTTTGTATGCTTGTATGCTTGTATGTTTTTATGTTTGTATGTTGTATGTGGTGTGTTTGTATGTTTTTGTAACTTTGTATGTTTGTATATTTGTATGTTTGTATGTTTGTATGTTTGTATGTTTGTATGTTTGTATGTTTGTATGTTTGTATGTTTGTATGTTTGCATGTTTGCATGTTTGCATGTTTGCATGTTTGCATGTTTGCATGTTTGTATGTTTGTATGTTTGTATGTTTGTATGTTTGTATGTTTGTATGTTTGTATGTTTGTATGTTATATGTTATATGTTGTATGTTGTATGTTGTATGTTTGTATGTTTGTATGTTTGTATGTTTGTATGTTTGTATGTTTGTATGTTTGTATGTTTGTATGTTTGTATGTTTGTACATTTGTATGTTTGTATGTTTTTCAATGTTTGTGTGTGTGTAAGTTTGTATGTTTGTATGTTTGTATGTTTGTATGCTTGTATGTTTCTATGTTTCTATGTTTCTATGTTTCTATGTTTCTATGTTTCTATGTTTCTATGTTTCTATGTTTCTATGTTTCTATGTTTCTATGTTTCTATGTTTCTATGTTTCTATGTTTCTATGTTCCTGTGTTTCTATGTTTCTATGTTTCTATGTTTCTATGTTTCTATGTTTCTATGTTTCTATGTTTCTATGTTTCTATGTTTCTATGTTTCTATGTTTCTATGTTTCTATGTTTCTATCTTTCTATCTTTCTATCTTTCTATCTTTCTATCTTTCTATCTTTCTATCTTTCTATCTTTCTATCTTTCTATCTTTCTATCTTTCTATCTTTCTATCTTTCTATCTTTCTATCTTTCTATCTTTCTATCTTTCTATCTTTCTATCTTTCTATCTTTCTATCTTTCTACGTTTCTACGTTTCTACGTTTCTACTTTTCTACGTTTCTACGTTTCTACGTTTCTACGTTTCTACGTTTCTACGTTTCTACGTTTCTACGTTTCTACGTTTCTACGTTTCTACGTTTCTACGTTTCTACGTTTCTAAGTTTCTACGTTTCTTTGTTTCTACGTTTCTACGTTTCTACGTTTCTACGTTTCTACGTTTCTACGTTTTTACGTTTCTACATTTCTACGTTTCTACGATTCTACGTTTCTACGTTTCTACGATTCTACGTTTCTACGTTTCTACGATTCTACGTTTTCTACGTTTGTATTTTATTTGGTATTTTGTATTTTGTATTTTGTATTTTGTATTTTGTATTTTGTATTTTGTATTTGTATTTTGTATTTTGTATTTTGTATTTTGTATTTTGTATTTTGTATTTTGTATTTTGTATTTTGTATTTTGTATTTTGTATTTTGTATTTTGTATTTTGTATTTTGTATTTTGTATTTTGTATTTTGTATTTTGTATTTTGTATTTTGTATTTTGTATTTTGTATTTTGTATTTTGTATTTTGTATTTTGTATTTGTATTTTGTATTTTGTATTTTGTATTTTGTATTTTGTATTTTGTATTTTGTATTTTGTATTTTGTATTTTGTATTTTGTATTTTGTATTTTGTATTTTGTATTTTGTATTTTGTATTTTGTATTTTGTATTTTGTATTTTGTATTTTGTATTTTGTATTTTGTATTTTGTATTTTGTATTTTGTATTTTGTATTTTGTATTTTGTATTTTGTATTTTGTATTTTGTATTTTGTATTTTGTATTTTGTATTTTGTATTTTGTATTTTGTATTTTGTATTTTGTATTTTGTATTTTGTATTTTGTATTTTGTATTTTGTATTTTGTATTTTGTATTTGTATTTCGTATTTCGTATTTGTATTTCGTATTTCGTATTTTCGTATTTCGTATTTCGTATTTCGTATTTCGTATTTTCGTATTTCTGTATTTCGTATTTTCGTATTTGTATTTCGTATTTCGTATTTTCGTATTTCGTATTTCGTATTTCGTATTTCGTATTTTCGTATTTTGTATTTCGTATTTGTATTTCGTATTTGTATTTCGTATTTCGTATTTCGTATTTCTATTTCGTATTTCGTATTGGTACTTTCGTATTTCGTATTTTCTATTTCGATTTCGTATTTCGTATTTCTTATTTCGTATTTCGTATTTCGTATTTCGTATTTCGCATTTTTCGTATTTCTGTATTTCGTATTTCAGATATTGGGAAATTCCTAAGAAAGTGACAATTTCAAAAAAAATGCCGAATAAAAGTAGATTTTTTAAAATAGGAAAAATCTTGAAAAAACCGTAAAGAAGTTTTGCGTTAAGAAAATCGAAATTTTCAAAAGTAAAATTTTTCAAAAATGTTCGTATTTCGTATTTCGTATTTCGTATTTCGTGCTTCGTATTTCGTATTTCGTATTTCGTATTTCGTATTTCGTATTTCGTATTTCGTATTTCGTATTTCGTATTTCGTATTTCGTATTTCGTATTTCGTATTTTGAAATTTTCAAAAAAAATTAGATCAGAAACGTCGAACTTTTAAATGTCGGTAAAATTTTGATAGTAAAAGATCGACGATTTCAAAAGAGAGAATTAAATTTCTGAATAAAGTGCAAAAATTTCAAAAATTAAAATTTCGAAAAATCCAACTTTTCAAAAAGTCGAAATTTTCAGAAGCCGAATTTTTCAAATAAAAGTCAAATTTACATAAACATCGAAAAACTACTCGAAAATTCAGAAAACAGTTTTTTGATGGTTCGAATTTATGCAATTTAGCTCGACTTTCGAAAAAAAAAATCGAAATTTCGATTGGAGCTCAAAATTTTGACAAAATCAATTCCCAGAAACGAGAAGGTGAAAACTTCGAGAAAAACTCAAAATATTGATAATAAAAGATCGACGTTTTCAAAAGAAAAAGTTGAAATTTTGAAAAAAGCGCGAAAATTTTGAAAACAGCGCGAAAATTTCCAAATTTTCAACAATTAAAATTTCTAAAAAATGCAACTTTTCAAAAAAATCGAAATTTTCAAAAGTCGAATTTTTCAATTAAAAGTCAAATTTACATAAAGTCGAATATTCAGAAAACAGTTTTTCGACGATTCGATTTTATTCAATTTACCTTAAATTGCGAAAAACATCAACCTCTAAAAACTAGAAAGCCAAAACTTCGAGAAAAAGTCAAATCTTGATGGCAAACGATCGAAGTTTTCAAAAGAAAGAGTTGAAATTCTGAAAAAATGTGCCTCAAATTTCGAAATTTCGATTGAAGCTCAAAATTTTGACAAAATCAATTCCTAAAAACGAGAAGGTCAAGAAAAACTCAAAATATTGATAATAAAAAATCGATGTTTTCAAAAGAAAGAGTTGAAATTTTGAAAAAAGCGCGAAAATTTTGAAAACAGCGCGAAAATTTCCAAATTTTCAACAATTAAAATTTCCAAAAAATGCAACTTTTCAAAAAAATCGAAATTTTCAAAAGTCGAATTTTTCAATTAAAAGTCAAATTTACATAAAGTCGAAAATTCAGAAAACAGTTTTTCGACGATTCGATTTTATTCAATTTACCTCAAATTGCGAAAAAAAATGAACCTCTAAAAACTAGAAAGCCAAAACTTTGAGAAAAAGTCAAATCTTGATGGCAAACGATCGAAGTTTTCAAAAGAAAGAGTTGAAATTCTGAAAAAATGTGCCTCAAATTTCGAAATTTCGAGTGAAGCTCAAAATTCTGAACAAATCAACTCATAGAAACTAGAAAGTCAAAACTTCGAGAAAATGTCAAAATATTGATGGTAAAAGATCGAATTTTTCAAAAGAAAGAGTTGAAATTCTGAAAAAGTGTGCCTCAAATTTCGAAATTTCGAGTGAAGCTCAAAATTCTGAACAAATCAACTCATAGAAACTAGAAAGTCAAAACTTCGAGAAAATGTCAAAATATTGATGGTAAAAGATCGAATTTTTCAAAAGAAAGAGTTAAAATTCTGAAAAAATGTGCCTCAAATTTCGAAATTTCGAGTGAAGCTCAAAATTCTGAACAAATCAACTCCTAGAAACTAGAAAGTCAAAACTTAGAGAAAATATCAAAATTTTAATGGGAAACGTTTTCGAAAGAAAGATTTGTAATTCTGAATAAAGCACGAAAATTTCAAAAATTCAAAATCTCGAAAAATCAAACTTTTCAAAAAGATCGAAATTTTCAAAGGTTGAATTTTCAAATAAAAGTCAAATTTGGATAAAAGTCCAAAAATTACATAAAAATTGAGAGAAAGGATTCGCATAGTGTACATTTATCGAATTTACATCGAATTTAAAAAAAAAACTAAATTTCGAGTAAATCTCAAAATCCACAAATCCAGTTCCTAGCAAATAGAAGGCAAAACTTTGAGAACAAGTCAAAATTTTGATGGAAAAAGATTGAGATTTTTAACAGAAAGAGTTCTGAAAAACAGTGCAATCAAGGATGTCGTATAAACCAGGAAATTATATATAAAAGGACCCTAAATTTCCTGGATGGTTTGAATTGTGGAAGTTTCAAAATTGTTGTAAAAAAAGTGGACGTTTTAGGAGAGAATCAAAAAATAAAACTAATCGAAACAATTTATTTAAATATGGCGCTTTATGAGTGTGGGTTTTTGGGTGAATGCATGTAACCCTGCAAGATGGTTGTTGATGGGCTTCGTCGAGGATGATTTCTCGTCAGCTTTCCCGTGTCTCGTTCGATTTATTGGACCAATTTATCCTCTGATTTCCCTCAGTGGTTAATGGTACAAAATGGTAGCAAACAAACGCAAATCGAGGCCAATTGTATCAGTTTTATTTCAGTTTAGGTTTCAGCTTAAGTAGCACTTATCCATTCACTGCATGACAGATCTCTTGTCGCCATCAATGTCTTGTAAATAAATAACCACGATTTTAACAATGTGGATCATGTAGATGTACTAGGGGGGCAACGTCCTGATGCAATGGAGAAAGGTCGTCGGGCAGTGAAATCAGAGGGTCACTGTCCTAATACTAAGACACCTTTATGAAAGTATAGTCGAGCACCTACTCTTTAATAAACGACATCTGGGTCACTGTTCCACTTATTCGTTTAATTAGGTTATATGCTTCATATCTAACCAATAATTATAGCAAGGTCTCACAGGTTCAAGGGTATAAATCTTTGTTGTTTCGCGTTTATTCTTAGACCTTTCGTTTCGCCGTATCGCACGTCCTTATACGCGACTGCTGTCACTCGAGTGTCCCCTATGCTGACAATCAAAGTCATATGCTGACAATCTGCGATGACAATCAAGGGGAATTAAAATGGAAATCGCAGCATAATCGTGATAGTGAGAAGGCCACCGAAGCGAAGTATGTGCAAGGATTGTTCTCTTCCTGGCGAATCTCACATAACGTTGGCAGGACCAGTAACTACATTTTGGGATAAAAAGTTAAAAAAACCGTTTTGAAATCGGGACCACTAAAATCAAAACAAATTTTTTCAGTAAATTTTCCTGCTTTCTGCCTATAGATCAAATTTGACCATTTTCATCAATCAGAACATTCATTTTTTCAAATCGAACACTCTCAAAATTACGATATTCTTCAGGAAACAAGTTCACTCTAAATTTAGTTTTTTCTTAGAATTTTTACCTCAAATTGGATAATTCTCTCCAAAAGCGATTTTTGGAAATTTAAACTTTAAAATATTTTGATTTTTTTCTGTAAAAGTTGAATTCAAATTTGGGAATTGTAAAAATTAAAAGCGTAAACTTGTTAGAACCTTTGGAATATTCTGGTCAAAGGTTCAATGGGGTTTCGAGGCGTAGAGATTTGAATTTGAATGCATTGTCGTATATGGCTCGCGTTTGCTCTTCGATTGAATGATAAATCGAATGATTTCATATATCCTCTGAGCGACGATTAATTTATAAGCATCTTGTATATGCACATGTACTTTACACGAGATAAATATTAAAGTTTGAAGGTCGCGTCATTAAACCAAAACTCGGTCACTGTAGTCACTCAGTCAGGGTTAAGATGATAGTGTGGTGCATCGTAATTTTATATAACATTACGATGCAGTTCACTAGCTGACCAAACTCTACCACCAATCAATAAAATTCTTTACGAAGACGCAAATCGAATGTCGCAAAATTTTTTGGCAAATCGCTATTAAAGTTTAAATTTCGAAAAATAGGTGAACATTTCGAAAAAATGGATGACCAAAGTCAAAAATTAAAAAAAAACTATTTCATGATTCTAGATTGAAACTTTCTATTTTTTCTTTTTCCTAAAATATATGTGTGTTGGCTGATGAGTTCCCCAACCCCATTCACTGCTACCATGGCTACTACTTTATCCTGTTAAATGGATCGATTAATTTTTAATTCTGACATTTTGGTGCAACGGACTGGTCCTTGATTATCTTCAAAAATTGAAATGCTCTGAAGCCAAGAAAGATGAAAAAACACAACAAAGGTTGCTCTAACGCGTTTCGACAGCCAAGCTATCATCTTCAGAGAGTATCTCTCGAGATGTTCGGATGATAGTGATCGAGACAAGAGTGCGGACGGTCGACTTTCGTCCTCATTAATGTGCCAGGTACCGCTTTCAGGCGGGAGAGTACAGCCCTTGGTGTGCGTAATACCTTCTCAATAAAGGGGGTTGGCACCTTTAAAGGGTATGTATATACAACGTTTTCTTTCGTAGAAATTTGTTGCCTGATGGCTATAAAAGAACTCTCTTCTGCTTCTAATTTGTACAAATTTGCTGAGAGTTTGAACAAATATGCTCTCAATTTTAACAAACTTCTAGTATTTGTCCACCAAATTTACAAATTTTTCTCGTTTGCTTTTTTCGCTCAAAATTTAGTGTATAAAGTTCCTGTTAAAATTTGTATCTTTTGTCGTACTTGAACATTTTTCTTTAAATTTTGGCTCTCCAACTAACATTTTTAAACTCAAATGCTCTAGAATTTTTTTATAAATGGAAACTGAGATTGAAGTCGAAATTCTGAGGAAAATAAAATAGAAATTTCTACTAAAAAGTGAACACTTCAAAAGAAGTTTAATTTTTTAAATATTTTTTTGCAACTGTAATCGTGAAATTTTTCTTATAATTTTCCAAGAAAAATTACCTAATTTATGGATATTGTCCCAAACTTGATTGATCAACATTTTTTTGAAATCTACCTTTAATTCTTCCTTTTTTCTTCTTAATAAATTATTTGATTACAAACAAAAAATTGTTTTATTACGAAATAAATTGTAGTTTTTTTTTAGAAATTTTGACTTCATTTTCGATAATTAAAAAACAGAAATTGTCCCCTGAAACCAAGAAAGATGAAAAAACACAACAAAGGTTGCTCTAACGCGTTTCGACAGCCAAGCTCTCATCTTCAGAGAGTATCCCTCGAGATGTTCGGATGATAGTGATCGAGACAAGAGTGCGGATGGTCGACTTTCGTCCTCATTAATGTGCCAGGTACCGCTTTCAGGCGGGAGAGTACAGCCCTTGGTGTGCGGTAATACCTTCTCAATAAAGGGGGTTGGCACCTTTAAAGGGTATGTATATACAACGTTTTCTTTTGTAGAAATTTGTTGCCTGATGGCTATAAATGAACTCTCTTCTGCTTCTAATTTGTACAAATTTGCTGAGAGTTTGAACAAATTCGCTCCCAATTTTGACAAACTTCTTGTATTTGTCCACCAAATTTACAAATTTTTCTCGTTTGGTTTTTTCGCTCAAAATTTAGTGTATAAAGTTCCTGTTAAAATTTGTATCTTTTGTTGTACTTGAACATTTTTCTTTAAATTTTGGCTCTCCAACTAACATTTTTAAACTCAAATGCTCTAGAATTTTTTTTACAAATGGAAACTGAGATTGAATTCGAAATTCTGAGGAAAATAAAATGGAAATTTCTACTAAAAAATGAACACTTCAAAAGAAGTTTAATTTTTTAAATATTTTTTTGCAACTGTAATCGTGAAATTTTTCTTATAATTTTCCAAAAAAAAATTACCTAATTTGTGGATTTTGTCCCAAACTTGATTGATCAACATTTTTTTGAAATCTACCTTTAATTCTTCCTTATTTCTTCCTAATAAATTATTTGATTACAAACAAAAAATTGTTTTATTACGAAATAAATTGTAGTTTTTTTTTAGAGATTTTGACTTTATTTTCGATAATTGAAAAACAGAACTTTTCCCCTGAAACCAAGAAAGATTAAAAAACACGACAAAGGTTGCTCTAACGCGTTTCGACAGCCAAGCTGTCATCTTCAGAGAGTATCTCTCGAGATGTTCGGATGATAGTGATCGAGACAAGAGTGCGGACGGTCGACTTTCGTCCTCATTAATGTGCCAGGTACCGCTTTCAGGCGAGAGAGTACGGCCCTTGGTGTGCAGTAATACCTTCTCAATAAAGGGAATTGGCACTTTTAAGGGGTATGTATATACAACGTTTTCTTTTGTGCAAATTTGTTGCCTGATGGCTATAAAAGAACTCTCTTCTACTTCTAATTTGTACAAATTTGCTGAGAGTTTGAACAAATTTGCTCCCAATTTTAACAAACTTCTAGTATTTGTCCACCAAATTTACAAATTTTTTTCGTTTGGTTTTTCGCTCGAAATTTAGTGCATAAAGTTCCTGTTAAAATTTGTATCTTTTGTTGTACTTGTGTTGTACTACTTTCTCTAAATTGTGGGTCTTCTTTGCTTGACTGTTTTTTGAAAATTATTACGTTTTCAGATCTTGATTGATTAGTTTCCATAATTTCACCATTTTTTAAATTCTCGAAAATTCCCACTTTTTTTAAAGCTTTTAAAGGTTATTCAATTTTTTTTAATATCTCAACATTATTTAAAATGTTCACTATTTTTGAAAGTCTATAGGATTTTTTCAAATTTTCAGATAATTTGGAAATGTCGATTTTCTCCAAATTTTTATTTTTCTTGAAAATATTAAATCCTTTTTTGAAATTTTAACTTC
Organism: Dastarcus helophoroides; assembly: GCA_028583605.1. Taxonomy (NCBI): domain Eukaryota; kingdom Metazoa; phylum Arthropoda; class Insecta; order Coleoptera; family Bothrideridae; genus Dastarcus; species Dastarcus helophoroides. Next base: position 26,653,382 of record CM053332.1, on the reverse strand, counting down.
TTATGAAAAATTTATCTATTTTTTAAAATCACGATTTATTTTGAAAAGTTTAACTTAAACTGTGTGACTTTTTAGTTTAAGATTTTTTTCAAAATTTCTACCATTTTCAACATTTTGGGATTTCTAATTTCTTGTAAATTTCGGCCCTAAAATATTGTTACGTGCGTTATCGGTTCGAATTGATACACGTGATAGATGATACCCACTTTATTACTGAATTAACTCGGCACACTTCAACTGAACAGTAACTCACTAATTATTTACTAATTGCTAACCAACTTATTGCACTTGCTTCTAACTGACTCGAGGAAAAACTGACCGCCTTTTTATAGTTTCGGCCCGCGTCTTCCAGAATTTTCGGCAGATAAGGCTTATCGAATGCCGAAATTTCTGGAACGCTTATCTGCCGTTTGTTTCGTTATCGCGGCCGCTTTCCCCTTATCAGAACCTTCTAGAAACTTTTTTTATTTACTAAATTCTACAATTCTATTCTAAATCCTATTTCATCTATTTACATTACGTTACAATATCTACTCTTTTTCGACTATTTTTTAAAATTTCAACTTTTTATGGAGGTTTGTAATTTTTTGAAAATTTTGTCCATTTTCAATAATTTGAAAATTTCATTAATTTTTTAAAATTGCGTCATTTTCAAACTTTTGATTTTTGCGAAAATTTCTCCGGAATTTTGACTTTCTTTTATGTTGTTTGAATATTCTGCAAAATTTTGAAAACTTCAAAAAAAAGTCTGGATTTTCTAATAAATAGTTTTGTTTAGAGAAGCGGAAATTTCAGAAAAAAGTCAAAGTAGGTTTAAATTTAAAAATCCAATTTTTTTCTAAAAAACATCGACTCTTCGGTCGTAGAGACGCTTTCGTGTTCCGTACAAATCTTGGGATCGATTTTAAACTAACTTGCCGATGAGTAGAGACTTGAAACCTTAAACGTAGTTCAGAAATACAATATTTCAATTCAATCGTGATAAATAATTTTTTTAATTGAAAATTAAAGCTGTTATTTGCCATTTTTAAGTTTTCACTTCCGTCGGCAGTCCCCATGACTACCTAATTGTTTTTATTTACAGATGGAACGTGAGTGTTTCTGTTATTTTCATTTTCTAATGCGTTGGCGAAAGGTCGGTGACTTCGTCGATGCATCAAGAGAGTAAATGAAGTAGATGTAAACTGAAATGACCCATTTATGCGACAGATCTAGTGCACTAGGTGAAACTTCATGCAAGTGTCAAAGCCCTCTCGATATGACAGTGAAATTCCACGGTTTGACGCCTCGCTGGTTATATGCCGAGTCGTATATTATAATGAACGTTTTACCACAAAACTGGAGTAATGAATATTAGTTACACGTCGGAATTTTATCACAGCGATGATAAAAACGATACAATTATAAAAATCCACAACTTGTTTGTAATCGTTAAGCGCTAGGATGCAACCTAGATCCACTCATGTATGTAATATAAATGATTTAACTGCGTTTAATAATTCCGATTTGACACACCAGATGTCCCATTTTTCAATAAGATAGAAATAACTCGTTTAATATTAAGATTTATGTACAAAAAAAAAGTTGTGAACAACGTTTGTTTCAGTCAAGTTCCTAAATGTTCAACGGCGTTAAATTACCGTTTTCTGTTGAAATATGGAGTTCAACCAGGAATTTTCTTCGGAAAGGCCTCAGATTTTAAAGAATTAAACCCAGGTTGCGTTAAAAAATCTGATTTCGGTCATTTTAGCATCTTATCCCGTTGGAGAAATTTTTTACTGTAATCCTACAAATTTCTACAGCAGTCCTCCAGATTTCTACTGCAATCCTCCAGATTTCTACTGTAGTCCTCCAGATTTCTACTGCAATTCTCCAGCTTTCTACTGTAATCTTCGAGATTTTTATGTAAAACGCCAGATTTCAAGATTTAAATTTTTGAGGAACGACTGGAATACTTCATTGTAAAGGCGGAACCCACCATACGTTGCGCTATATTATAAAATCGAAGCGTCTTTCTGTATGTCTACCGATTTTTGTCCGGGCTAATCTCGGAAACCGCTGACTCGATTCCAATGAAACTTTTACTTAAACGTGGAGTGTTTTTAGGGGAATCTTTTAGGCTATTTGCATTCCAGTAAAATTTAACCGTTTACTTCTAAATTGAACTAAGCTAACAATTTAAGGTTCAGGTCAACGCAAATAAATCAGTTTGCATTAAACGTAAATATTTATTTATTTCAACTGTTAATAAGCAGTGGCACAAAACTGGGAAAAGTTTTCGAAAAAAATGATTTTCCTCGACGGCGTTATCGAATCCTTTAAAATAAGAAAGGATATATCGGAGTTACGTTGCGTATTTATAAATATATTATGTAAATAAACGTCAGTGGGTTGGCGAGGTGTCGTGTGTTTAAATTTTATATTAAATCGTGCATTCTGTTATATAATTAAGAATGTTATTTGTGCACGATTATTACAACTTTTTAACACGTTATCATGACTGGAATATTTTAATGTAAAAGTAGGAAAAATATAATTTATATGTTCATTGGCATTTCGTTATGAATTTTGATGAGGGTACTATGAAGACATGGGAAAGGTTATCAACAAATGAAAAATAAATACCATTCGAGCTCTTTGTGCAATCTGCCACAACTCGCGCAGATTTATGGAAAAAAAATTGACATTTTCAACCTGTCAACTTTGTTTCATTCTTTGATATTTCAACCGAAAACTTAACCTACAAATGCTACTATTTTTTGAGCTTTTAACTTCACTCGAGATTAATATCAGCGAAAAGGCAAGATCAGGTGATTTTTTTGAGGTTAATTCACTGTTGTTAAAATTAATGTATTCTTGAACTCGAAGTTTCGATACAGCGTCAGTGGCAGGACAATTCTGCTGTAATCACATACTGCTTACTGGAAACCTTCATGGGTCCTTGTGGTACCTTAGAAAAAAACTAAAAACGTTGGCTTCAACATTTCTTGCATTCAATCAGGTATTGAGTTAGCTCGTAAACGATATAATGCTTTGAATCCGCTATTTGGTTTGGAATTTGATGGTGATTTATCTTATCTTCTTCTTTTTCTGCTTCTTCTTCTTTTTCCGCTTCTTCTTGTTGTTTTTCTTCTTCTTGTTCTTCCTCTTTTTCTTCCTCTAGAACCTTTTCTTCTTCCTCTTCTTCCTTTTCTTCCTCTTCTTCCTCTTTTTCCTCCTCTTCTTCCCCTTCTTCTTCCCCTTCTTCCTCTTTTTCTTCCTCTGCTTTTTCTTCTTTCTCTTCTTCCTCCTCCTCTTTTTCCTCTTTTCCTCTTTTTCCTCTTCTTCTTTCACTTCTTCTTCCTCTCCTTTCTCTTCTTCTCTCTCTACTTTCTCTTTTCCTTCCCCTTCTTCTTTCTCTTCTTCCTCTTCTCCTTCCTCTTCTTTCTCTTCTTCTTCCTCTTCTTCTTCCTCTTCTTCCTCTTCTTTTTCCTCTTTTTCCTCCTCTTCTCCCTTTCCTTCCTCCTCTTCTTCTTCCTCTTCTTCTTCCTCTTCTTCCTTTTCTTCCTTCTTTTCTTCTTCCTCTTCTTTTTCTTCTTCCTCTTTTCCTTTCTCTTCTTCCTCTTCTTTCTTTTCTTCTTCTTCTTCCTCTTCTTCTTCGTCTTCTTCTTCCTCTTCTTCTTCCTTTTCTTCTTCTCTCTCTTCTTCCCCTTTTCTTTCCTCTTCTTCTTTCTCTTTTTCTTCTCAACTTTCTTTATCTTCTTCCTCCTCTTCTTCTTTTTCTTCCTCTCCTTTCTCTTTTTCCCCCTCTTCTTTCTCATTTCCTTCCTCTTCTTCCTCTTCTCCTTCCTATTCTTCTTCTTCTTCTTCCTCTTCTTTTTCCTCCTCTTTTCCCTCTTCTTCCTTCTCTTCTTTTTCCTCTTCTTCTTCATTTTCTTCTTCATCTTCCTCTTCTTCCTTCTCTTCTTCTTCTTCCTTTTCTTTCTCTTCTTCCTCTTTTCCTTCCTCTTCTTCTTCCTCTTCTTCCTTTTCTTCTTCTTCTCCCTCTTCTTCCCCTTTTCTTTCTTCTTCTTCTTCTTTCTCTTCTTCTTCTTTCTCTTCTTCTTCTTAACTTTCTTTATCTTCTTCCTCCTCTTCTACCTCTTCTTCCGTTTCTTCTTCTTCTCCCTCTTCTTCCCTTTTTCTTTCCTCTTTTTCTTTCTCTTCTTCTTCTGCTTCTTAACTTTCTTTATCTTCTTCCTCCTCTTCTTCCTCTTCTTCTTTTTCTTCTTCTGTTTCCTCTTCTTATTCCTCTTCTTCCTTTTCTTCTTCTTCTCCCTCTTCTTCCCCTTTTCTTTCCTCTTCTTCTTTCTCTTCTCCTTCCTCTTCTTCTTCTTAATTTTCTTTACCTTTTTCCCCCCTTCTTACTTTTCTTCTTCCTTTTCTTTTTCTTCTTCTTCCTCTTTTCTTAATCTTCTTCTTCGTTTTCTTCTTCCTCTTCTTTCTCCTCTTCTTTGTTTTCTTCTTCTTTTTTTCTTTTTTTTCTTCTTTCTTCCTCTTCTTCCCCTTTTCTTTGCTATTCTTCTTTCTCTTCTTCTTCTTCTTAACTTTCTTTATCTTCTTCCTCCTCTTCTTCCTCTTCTTCCTTTTCTTCTTCTTCTTCCTCTTCTTATTTATCTTCTTCCTTTTCTTCCTCTACTTCTTTCTCTTCTTCTTTCTCTTTTTTTTTCTTCTTCCTCTTCTCCCTCTTCCCCTTTTCTTTCCTCTTCTTCTTTCTCTTCTTCTTCTTAACTTTCTTTATCTCTTTCCCCCTCTTCTTCCTTTTCCTTTTCTCCTTCTCTTCTTAATCTTCTTTTTCGTTTTCTTCTTCCTCTTCTTTCTCATCTTTTTTCTCTTCTTCTTTGTTTTCTTCTTTTTCTTCTTCCTTCCTTTTCTCCCTCTTCTTTCTTTTCTTCCCCTTTTCTTTCCTCTTCTTTTTTCTTTTCTTCTTCTTCTTAATTTTCTTTACCTTCTTCCTCCGCTTCTTCCTTTTCTTCTTCTTTCTCTTCTTATTCCTCTTCTTCATTTTCTTCTTCTCCCTCTTCTTCCCCTTTTCTTTCCTCTTCTTCTTTCTCTTCTTCTTTCTCTTCTTCCTCTACTTTTTTCTCTTCTTCTTTCTCTTTTTCTTTTTTTCTTCTTCTTACTCTTCTCCCTCTTCTCCCTCTTCTTCCTCTTTTTCTTTCTCTTCTTCTTTCTATTCTTCTTCTTAACTTTCTTTATCTTTTTCCCCCTCTTCTTCCTTTTCTTCTTCCTTTTCTTTTTCTTCTTCTTCTTAATCTTCTTCTTCGTTTTCTTTTTCCTCTTCTTTCTTCTCTTCTTTCTCTTCTTCTTCCTCTTTTTCTTCTTTTCTTCTTAATTTTCTTTACCTTCTTTCTCCGCTTCTTCCTTTTCTTCTTCTTATTTCTTTTCTTATTCCTCTTCTTCATTTTCTTCTTCTCCCTCTTCTTCCCCTTTTCTTTCCTCTTCGTCTTTCTCTTCTTCCTCTACTTTTTTCTCTTTTTTTTTCTTCTTCTTCCTCTTCTCCCTCTTCTCCTTCTTCTTCCTCTTTTTCTTTCTCTTCTTCTTTCTATTCTTCTTCTTAACTTTCTTTATCTTTTTCCCCCTCTTCTTCCTTTTCTTCTTCCTTTTCTTTTTCTTCTTCTTCTTAATCTTCTTCTTCGTTTTCTTCTTCCTCTTCATCCTCTTCTTTCTTTTCTTCCTCTTCTTCTTCCTCTTCTTCTTTCCCTTCTTAGTCTTCTTCTTTCTCTTCTTCTTCCTTTTTTTCCTCTTCATCCTCTTCTTCCTTTTCTTCCATTTCTTCTTCCTCTTCCTCTTCCTCTTCTTCTTTCTCTTCTTCTTTTTCTTCTTCCTCTTCATTCTCTTCTTTCTTTTCTTCCTCTTCTTCTTCTTCCTCTTCTTCTTTCTCTTCTTCCTCTTCTTCTTTCTCTTCTTCTTCCTCTTCTCCTTCGTCTTCTTCTTTCGCTTCTTCTTTCTCTTCTTCCTCCTCTTCTCTCTCTTCTCTCTCTTCTTTCTTTTCTTTCTCTTCTCCCTCTTCTTCTTCTTTTTCTTCTTCGTCTTCTTCTTCCTCTTCTTCTTCCTCTTCTTCTTCTTTTTCCTCTTCTTTCTCATCCTCTTCTTTTTCTTCTTCCCCTTCCTCTTCTTGTTCTTCTCCTTCTTCTTCTCCTCCTCTTTTTGCATTTTTCAAATTCTCGCCTTTTTTACGAACTTCGAATTATTTGGAAAATTTTGCCAGTTCTTTTAAATTGTTGAATTTTTCTTAAAATGATCACATCAATTCTTCAAAATGTTTAATTTTTTTATGGTGTTGACCTCTTTTTGGAAATCCTTACGTTTTTTCGAAATTTTAACTGCCTGCGAAAATTTTAATAGTTTTCAAAATTTCGAAATATCTTCCTTTTCTTCTTCCCCTTCTTCCTCTTCTTCTTCCTCTTCTTTTTCTTTTTTTCCTCTTCATCTTCCTCTTTTTCTTCCTTTTTTGCTCTTTGTCCTCCTCTTCTTTCTCTTCTTCTTTCTCTTTTTTCTCTTCTTCTCCCTCTTCTTCCTCTTTTCCTTCCTCTTCTTTTTTCTCTTCTTACTCTTCTTCCTATTCTTCTTTCTCTCCTTCCTCTTTATCTTCCTCTTGTCCTTCATCTTCTTCCTTTTCTTATTTCTCTTCTTCTTTATCTTCTTCTTCCTCTTCTTATCTCTCTTCTTCCTTTTCTTCCTTTTCTTCCTTTTCTTCCTTTTCTTCTTCCTCTTCTTTTTGTTTTTTTCCTCTTCTTCTTCCTCTTTTTCTTCCTTTTTTCTTCTTCTCCCTCCTCTTCTTTCTCTTCTTCCTATTCTTCTTCCTCTTCTTCCTCTTTATCTTCCTCTTCTCCTTCATCTTCTTCCTTTTCTTATTTCTTTTCTTCTTTATCTTCTTCTTGCTCTTCTTATCTCTCTTCTTCCTTTTCTTCCTTTTCTTTTTCCTCTTCTTCTTTTTCTTCTTCTTCTTTTTCTTCTTCTCCTTCTCCTCCTCCTCCTCCTTTTGCATTTTTCAATTTCTCGCCTTTTTTACGAACTTCGAATTATTTGGAAAATTTTATCAGTTCTTTTAAATTCTATAATTTTTCTTAAAATGTTCACTTTTAAAAATGTTTAATTTTTTTATAGTTTTGACCTCTTTTTGGAAGTACTTACGTTTTTTGGAAATTTTAACTGCCTGCAAAAATTTCGATAGTTTTCAAAATTTCGAAATTTCTTCCTATTCTTTTTCCTCTTCTTCCTCTATTTCTTCCTCTTCTTTTTCTTCTTCTTCCTCTTCTTCCTCTTTTTCCTCTTCTTCCTCCTCTTCTTTCTCTTCTTCTTTCTCTTCTTTCTCTTCTTCTCCCTCTTCTTCCTCTTCTTTCTGTTTTTTCTCTACTTCTTCCTCTTCTTCCCCTTCTTCCTCTTCTTTCTCTTCTTCCTCTTCTTCTTCCTCTTCTTCCTCTTCTTCTTCCCCTTATTTCTCTTCTTTTTCCTCTTCTTCCTTCTCTTCTTCTTCCTCTTCTTCTTCCTCTTCTTCCGTCTCTTCTTCTTCCTCTTCTTCTTTCTCTTCTTTCTCTTTTTTCTCTTCTTCTCCCTCTTCTTCTTTCTCTTCTTTTTCCTCTTCTTCTTCTTCTTCTCCTCCTCCTTTTGCATTTTCTAAATTCTCGGCTTTTTTTTGAACTTTGAATTATTTGGAAAATTCTTCTTTTAAATTCTAGAATTTTTGTTAAAATTTTTACATTTTTCAAAATGTTTAATTTTTTCATAGTTTTAACCTCTTTTTGGAAATTTTTAGGTTTTTTGAAAATTTTAACTGCCTGCAAAAATTTCGGTAGTTTTCAACATTTCGAAATTTCTTCCTCTTCTTTCTCTTCTTTCTCTTCTTTCCCTTCTTCCTCTTCTTCCTCTTCATCCTCTTCTTCCTCTTCTTAATCTTCTTCCTCTTCTTCCTCTTCTTCCTCTTCTTTCTCTTCCTCTTCTTCCGCTTCTTCCTCTTCTTCTTCCTCTTTTTCCTCTTTATCTTCCTCTTCTCCTTCATCTTCTTCCTTTTCTTTTTTCTCTTCTTCTTCGTCTTCTTCTTTGTCTTCTTCTTCCTCTTCTTCTCTCTCTCCTTCCTTTTCTTCCTATTCTTCTTCCTCTTCTTCTTCCTCTTCCTCCTCTGCTTCTTCCTCTTCTTCTTCTCCTCCTCTTTCTTCTTCTTCTTTTTCTTCCTCATCCTCCTCATTTTGCATTGAACTCCTCACAAAATACATTTTAGAAGTGACCCAACTGGTTATGATCTTCAGCTTATTTAAAGAATGAAGTTCAAACGAGGCTGAAGCTCACATTCGAATTTTAAATTCGATTTTTGGCAAACTTTGGATGATTTCTGTCGTAAGTTGAATTTGGGTAGTAAATTTTTCGAATGACGTTGCATATTTCTAGGACAGTTTTCCGTGATAAATTGTGGCCTATTTTTTATGTCAAATTTCAAGGAACCTCTATACCAAGTTTCATCGAAATCGGTTCAGTAATTGAGCCGTGAAAAGCCAATAAACGAACGGACAAACACATTTTTGCATTTTTATTAAGCTACGATTAGGATTTACACGATGTAGTAAAAACCCATAAAAACCAAGTAAACTCAGCTTTCTAGATATATTATTTGTTTGAATCTGACAGTTTTTTATGATAAAAGTAAGCCTATTGTGTGTTTGTCTGTCCGTCTGTTTGTTGGCCTTTCACAGCTCAATTAGTGAACCGATTTTGATGAAAATTGATATAGACTTTTCTTGAAACTCGAGGTTGAAAATAGACTTACTTTTACCACAGGAAACTGTCAAATGGATTAAATATTTGATCGTTTCCTTTGTTAAAAATAAGCCTATTTCTTATCCAGCGTTTCAAATTTTAAATTCGATTTTTGGCAAACTTTGGATGATTTCTGTCGTAAGTTGAATTTAAGTAGTAAATTTTTCGAAAGACGTTGCATATTTCTAAGACAGTTTTCCGTGAAAAATTGTGGCCTATTTTTTATGTCGAGTTTCAGGGAACCTCTACACCAAGTTTCGTCGAAATCGTTACAGTAATTGGGCCGTGAAAAGCCAACAAACAGACGGACAAACAAACACACAATAGGCTTACTTTTGTCATAAAAACTGTCAGATTTAAACAAATAATATATCTAGAAAGCTGAGTTTTACTTGGTTTTTCTATGGGTTTTTACTACATCGTTTAATCGTTTAGGATTTACACGATGTAGTAAAAACCCATAAAAAAAAAACAAAGTAAAACTCAACTTTATAGATATATTATTTGTTTAAATATGACAGTTTTTTATGTCAAAAGTAAGCCTATTGTGTGTTTGTCTGTCCGTCTGTTTGTTGGCCTTTCACAGCTCAATTAGTAAACCGATTTCGATTAAAATTGGTACAGACTTTCCTTGAAACCCAAGGTAGAAAATAGGCTTACTTTTACCACAGGGAACTGTCAAATAGATTAAATATCTGGTAGTTTCTTTTAATATAAATACGCCTATTTTCTATCTCGAGTTTCAAGAAAACTCTATACCAATTTTCATAGAAAACAATTCAGTAATTCAGCTGTGAAAAACCAACAAACAAAAGGACAGACAAACACATTTTCGCATTCCAAAAAAATCTCAGCTTTCTGAATATAAAATGGGTTTGGATGTATTTGAAACAGTTTTCCGTGAACAATTAGGGCCTATTATTAAGTCCGGGTTTTCAGGAATCTCTACGTAAATTTTCGTCGAAATAGGTTCAGTAATTGAGCCGTCAAAAGCCAACAAACACAAGGACGATTTCTGGTGTAACTTGAATTCGGGTAATAAAATTTTTGGGATTCGTTGGGGCCAGCGTGCACCCATGCGCCAGTTCTTTAAAATCTCGTTGGCCATTCTAAATTCCTCCGCGTTTCTGTAGTTATATAACGCGTACAGTAAATTATGTAAAGATATAATAAACAGCAAAATAATGCATGAATTATGTACAATGCTGTCTTGATCAAAACTAAATACCAGCGTTAAACATATTTACTGGGCAGTGGGTCAATAAGTATTGTTCAAATACCGCACATGTCGGTCCGATTCAACTTTCAGTAGGTGAATAACCTATCGGCCGTCATTAAATGTCAACGAACTCCTTGCACACCGTTCACAACCTTGTCATCTGTCATCAACTATAGAAAGCAAAAATGCATACCAAAGCAATCAATTACCATTAAATATTGTCTCTTCTTGAAACTAATTAACGAATGAACCCAATTTAACCAGGATTTTTTATTTTGTTTAACAATTAAATTTTCCCAAAAAAAACGTCGTTAACGAAAAAAAAGATAAATTAAAAAATTGCCAAATCCTGTAACTGAAAAAAATTAACAATTGCCATCCCAAACAAAAAAATTCTAAAATACATTAAATTATAAATTAGATTGCGAGCAGATTAAATTAAAAAAATGCCCTAACAAAATTCAAATTAATTCCCCCCAACTAACAAATTTTAAAAATAAAGGATCAACATTCGATGAACTAAAACTCATTTGGCAGCGACTGAGTTGCTGAAATTCTTGCACCTTTTCTGCTTTTCATCTTTTTTGGTTTGTCCTCGAAATTTGACGATCTTTTGGTAGAAAAAATAAAAATTTGTATTTATTTGGAAATTTTGAATTTTTGTAAAAAGACGAGTTTACTTTCCTTTGGAAATTTCAACTTTCCTTTCAAATAACCATTTTCTCAAAATTTGTTCAATTTCAATTTTATTTCGAAACGAGTTTTTCTTGAAATGTTGGTTTTTTCTCGAAATACGTATTTTTTCGAAATTTTGACTATTTTTTTCGAAATAGAACACAATTTCTACTTTATTAGCAAAATTTGACCATTTTTGATTAAACATTATCTGGAAAATTTTTAATTTTTTTCTCGAAATATCGACCTTTTTCTCAAAATGTTCAGTGGCGCTGCACAAGGGCCCTTTTGCGCAAGAGGCCCTTTCACTTTTCTTAGACCCAATTTGAAAGCAAATCTTCGCTTTTTTGCCTTTGTCTCGAAATTTGAACGATCTTTTGATAGAAAAAGTGCAAGTTAGTATTTATTTGGAAATTTCGAGAAACTTTTTTGAGAATTTTGTATTTTTGTAAAAAGACGAGTTTTTTTTTCGTTTAAAAATTTCAATTCTCCTTTCAAATGACCATTTTCTCAAAATTTGTCAATTTTCAATTTTATTTCGAAATTTCAACTTTTTCTCATCCAGGGGCTCATGCACAAGAGCCCTTATGCGAAAGAGGTCTTTTAACTTTTCTTAAACCCAATTTGGGAGCAAATTTTCGGGATAAAACTCGAAATTACAAGAAAAAATTTAAACTTTCGAAAAAACAAAAATTAAAATCTTTTGAAACGTTCAAAATTTGGAATGTAAGTCGACGTTTGAAGAAAAAAATATATAAATTCTGATATCTCGATTGTTTTGTCATAAATTACTTTCTAAAATTCACAAATGCCTCTTGGACCATCAAAAGCAAAATAATTTCATTTGGTGGTTCATCAGTATTAGAGTTCTTTTCCCACGAAATTTTCTCTAAAATTCGCAAATGTTTGGTTATGAAAAAATCTCTCAAATTGACAAAGGTGCTCTTGGTGGACCGCAAGCAAAACAATATTACGTTAAAAAGTTGAATATTTGATGGTTCATTAGTATCGGAGTTGTTTTCCCATGAAATCTTCTCTAAAATTTGCAAATGATCTCTTGGAGGATCCTGACCAAAATAATTTTTGGCCAAAACGTTGAACATTTAGTAGTTCATCAGTATTTCAGTTGTTTTGCCACCAAACATTCTCTTCTTGGAGAATCACGGAGAAAATAATATTTGGTCAAAATTTTGGGTATTTGGTGGTTCATCTGGTAGTTGTTTTCCCAAGAAATCTCCAAAATTTGCAAATGAATCCTTCATTGATCAAAACATTTTTGAGCTAAAATGTTGGGCATTTAATCAGTTTTTCCATTGTTTGGTCATAAAAAATTCCCTAGAATTGATAAATGTGCTCTTGGTGGACCACAAACAAAACAATATTACCTTAAAAAGTTGAATATTTGATGGCTCATCAGTATTGGAGTTGTTTTCCCATGAAATCTTCTCTAAAATTCGAAAATGTCCTCTTGGAGGATCCTGATCACAATAATATTGAGCCAAAACGTTGGATATTTGGCAGTTCATCAGTATTTAAGTTGTTTTGCCACCAAATATTCTCTTCTTGGAGAATCACGGGCAAAATAATATTTGGTCAAAATTTTGGCTACTTGGTGGTTTATCTAACAGTTGTTTTCCCAAAAAATCTTAAATATTTGTTAACTGCTCCTTCATTGATCAAAACATTTTTGAGCTAAAACGTTAGACATTTAAGCAGTTTTTCAATTGTTTGGTCGGGAAAAATTCTCTAGAATTGACAAACGTGCTCTTGGTGGACCACAAACAAAACAATATTACGGTAAAAGGTTGAATATTTGATAGTTCATCAGTATTGGAGTTTTTTTCCCATGAAATCTTCTCTAAAATTCAAAAATGTCCTCTTGGAGGATCCTGATCACAATAATATTGGGCCAAAACGTTGGGAATTTGGTAGTTCATCAGTATTGCAGTTGTTTTGCCACCAAATATTCTCTTCTTGAAGAATCACAGGCGAAATAATGTTAGGTCAAAAATTTAGGTATTTGGTGGTTCATCTGGTAGTTGTCTTTCCATGAAATCTCCAAAATTGTCAAATGGATCTTCTATTGATCAACATATTTTTGAGCTAAAACGTTAGGCATTTAATCAGGTTTTCAAGTGTTTGGTCAGGAAAAATTTTCTAGAATTGATAAATGCGCTCTTGGTGGACCACAAGCAAAACAATATTACTTTAAAAAGTTGAATATTTGATGGTTCGTCAGTGTTAGAGTTGTTTTCCCTTGAAATCTTCCCTAAAATTTGCAAATGATCTCTTGGAGAATCCTGATCAAAATAATTTTGGGCCAAAACATTGGGCATTTGGTAGTTCATCAGTACTTCAGTTGTTTTGCCACCAAACATTCTCTTCTTGGAGAATCATATGCGAAATAATATTAGGTCAAAATTTTGGGAATTTGGTGGTTCATCTGGCAGTCGTTTTCCCAAAAAATTTCCAAAATTCGCAAATGGATCTTCATCGAAGAAAACATTTTTGAGCTAAAGCGTTTGGCATTTGATCAGTTTTTCAATTGTTTGGTCGGGAAAAATTCTCTAAAATTGACAAATGTGCTCTTGGTGGACCACAAGCAAAACAATATTACGTTAAAAAGTTGAATATTTGATGGTTCATCAGTATTGGAGTTGTTTTTCCATGAAATCTTCTCTAAAATTTGAAAATGTCCTCTTGGAGGATCCTGACCAAAATAATTTTGGGCCAAAACGTTGGGCATTTGGTGGTTCATCAGAATGTCCGTTGTTTTGCCACCAAACATTCTCTTCTTGGAGAATCATAGGCGAAATAATATTAGGTCAAAATTTTGGATATTTGGTGGTTCATTTGGCAGTAGTTTTCCCAAGAAATTCCCAAAATTCGCAAATGGATCTTCATCGAAGAAAACATTTTTGAGCTAAAGCGTTTGGCATTTGATCAGTTTTTCAATTGTTTGGTCGGGAAAAATTCTCTAAAATTGACAAATGTGCTCTTGGTGGATCACAAGCAAAACAATATTACGTTAAAAAGTTGAATATTTGATGGTTCATCAGTATTGGAGTTGTTTCTCCATGAAATCTTCTCTAAAATTTGAAAATGTCCTCTTGGAGGATCCTGACCAAAATAATTTTGGGCCAAAACGTTGGGCATTTGGTGGTTCATCAGAATGTCCGTTGTTTTGCCACCAAACATTCTCTTCTTGGAGAATCATAGGCGAAATAATATTAGGTCAAAGTTTTGGATATTTGGTGGTTCATTTGCAGTAGTTTTCCCAAGAAATTCCCCAAAATTCGGGATCTTCATCGAAGAAAACATTTTTGAGCTAAAGCGTTTGGCATTTGATCAGTTTTTCAATTGTTTGGTCGGGAAAAATTCTCCAAAATTGACAAATGTGCTCTTGGTGGACCACAAGCAAAACAATATTACGTTAAAAAGTTGAATATTTGATGGTTCATCAGTATTGGAGTTGTTTCTCCATGAAATCTTCTCTAAAATTTGAAAATGTCCTCTTGGAGGATCCTTACCAAAATTATTTTGGGCCAAAACGTTGGGCATTTGGTGGTTCATCAGAATGTCCGTTGTTTTGCCACCAAACATTCTCTTCTTGGAGAATCATAGGCGAAATAATATTAGGTCAAAATTTTGGATATTTGGTGGTTCATTTGGCAGTCGTTTTCCCAAGAAATTCCCAAAATTCGCAAATGGATCTTCATCGAAGAAAACATTTTTGAGCTAAAGCGTTAGGCATTTGATCAGTTTACCAATTGTTTGGTCGGGAAAAATTCTCTAAAATTGACAAATGTGCTCTTGGTGGACCACAAGCAAAACAATATTACGTTAAAAAGTTGAATATTTGATGGTTCATCAGTATTGGAGTTGTTTTTCCATGAAATCTTCTCTAAAATTTGAAAATGTCCTCTTGGAGGATCCTGACCAAAATAATTTTGGGCCAAAACGTTGGGCATTTGGTGGTTCATCAGAATGTCCGTTGTTTTGCCACCAAACATTCTCTTCTTGGAGAATCATAGGCGAAATAATATTAGGTCAAAATTTTGGATATTTGGTGGTTCATTTGGCAGTCGTTTTCCCAAGAAATTCCCAAAATTCGCAAATGGATCTTCATCGAAGAAAACATTTTTGAGCTAAAGCGTTAGGCATTTGATCAGTTTATCAATTGTTTGGTCGGGAAAAATTCTCTAAAATTGACAAATGTGCTCTTGGTGGACCACAAGCAAAACAATATTACGTTAAAAAGTTGAATATTTGATGGTTCATCAGTATTGGAGTTGTTTTCTCCATGAAATCTTCTCTAAAATTTGAAAATGTCCTCTTGGAGGACCCTGACCAAAATAATTTTGGGCCAAAACGTTGGGCATTTGGTGGTTCATCAGAATGTCCGTTGTTTTGCCACCAAACATTCTCTTCTTGGAGAATCATAGGCGAAATAATATTAGGTCAAAATTTTGGATATTTGGTGGTTCATTTGGCAGTCGTTTTCCCAAGAAATTCCCAAAATTCGCAAATGGATCTTCATCGAAGAAAACATTTTTGAGCTAAAGCGTTAGGCATTTGATCAGTTTATCAATTGTTTGGTCAGGAAAAATTCTCTAAAATTGACAAATGTGCTCTTGGTGGACCACAAGCAAAACAATATTACGTTAAAAAGTTGAATATTTGATGGTTCATCAGTACTGGAGTTGTTTCTCCATGAAATCTTCTCTAAAATTTGAAAATGTCCTCTTGGAGGATCCTTACCAAAATTATTTTGGGCCAAAACGTTGGGCATTTGGTGGTTCATCAGAATGTCCGTTGTTTTGCCACCAAACATTCTCTTCTTGGAGAATCATAGGCGAAATAATATTAGGTCAAAATTTTGGATATTTGGTGGTTCATTTGGCAGTAGTTTTCCCAAGAAATTCCCAAAATTCGCAAATGGATCTTCATCGAAGGAAACATTTTTGAGCTAAAGCGTTTGGCATTTGATCAGTTTTTCAATTGTTTGGTCAGGAAAAATTCTCCAAAATTGACAAATGTGCTCTTGGTGGACCACAAGCAAAATAATATTACGTTAAAAAGTTAAATATTTGATGGTTCATCAGTATTGGAGTTGTTTTTCCATGAAATCTTCTCTAAAATTTGAAAATGTCCTCTTGGAGGATCCTGACCAAAATAGTTTTGGGCCAAAACGTTGGGCATTTGGTGGTTCATCAGAATGTCCGTTGTTTTGCCACCAAACATTCTCTTCTTGGAGAATCATAGGCGAAATAATATTAGGTCAAAATTTTGGATATTTGGTGGTTCATTTGGGAGTCGTTTTCTCAAGAAATTCCCAAAACTCGCAAATGGATCTTCATCGAAGAAAACATTTTTGAGCTAAAGCGTTAGGCATTTGATCAGTTTAACAATTGTTTGGTAGGGAAAAATTCTCTAAAATTAACAAATGTGCTCTTGGTGGGCCACAAGTAAAACAATATTACGTTAAAAAGTTGGATATTTGATAATTCATCAGTAATGGAATTGTTTTCCCATGAAACTTTCTCTAAAATTCGCAAATGTCCTCTTGGAGGATCCCGATCAAAATAATTTTCGGCCAAAACGTTGGACATTTCGTAGTTCATTAGTATTTCAATTGTTTTGCCACCAAGCATTATTTGCTTGGAGAATCACAGGCAACATAATATTAGATAAAAAACTGGGTATTTGATAGTTCATCTGGCAGTTGTTTGTTGAAATTTGGATATTAAATTTGCAATTTGACCCGAGGAACTGAAGCCAAAATCACAAAAAATGCTGGAAAGTCAAAATTTTGACATAAAGACGAAATTTTAAAAATTAAAAGAAAAAACTTCCAGTTTAAACAGTAAGTTTGAGAGAAAAAACAAAATTTATAGAGAAATTTGGAAGTTATCGAAAAAAAATCGAATTCAACCATTCAATTTCCAAAATAATTCGAAAATTTCAAAAATGAATCAAATTCCCTAGAAAAAAAATGGAACAAATAAAAAAATGATGTAAGTAGCAGAAGTAGCTGGAAAAAGTCTAAATTTCAAGTTTAAATCAAAATTTAAAAGATGGTTTAAAATTTTGAGAAAAAACTCGAAATTCTAATATTGCAAACTTAAAAATTTACGAGCACATTTTCGACACTTCTGCTTGAATTCTGAAATTTCAAGTCGATGAATTTTCAGTTCTAAGTTAAAACTTCGGAAAAATATTAAAATTTCAAACCCCACTAGAGATTTTAGTTCTGAGCCCAGAACCAAAATCACGACGTTAATCACAAGAGCTAAAGATATTTCGAAATTAATTACAAGCTTTTGAATTGAACCCTAAAAGGGGCTGATGCCAATAACTTGATTTCAATTTAGAGAAAAAATGTTGAAATTCTCAGAGAATTTCGATTTTCAACAAAAAATTGCGAAGACTAAAATTAGCAAGTTAAAACTTTTTCGAATATTTTGTTTATAGACGTTCAAGATCTCTAGGAAGTCAAACAATTTAGGACGAAAGAAGTAATTTAAAAAAAATTGAACTTGAAATAAAAAAGCAAGTACAAAACTTGAACTTGAATTTGGAAGAGGCCAAAAATTGCACAATAAAACTTGAACCACCAAATTTTTATTAAATTGGTGGCCTAGTAGGCTGATATTTTTTCGTGGGGAAGATTTATAAAACGTATTATTTAAGAGCATTAAAGTGTGGAGACAACTGGGGCAGTTGACTACGCTCCTTATATAAATATCGAACACGAGTACAACGTAAATGTAAATAAAATTAATGAAGCTATTAAAACGATCTGTTCATATCGGATTTTCCATAATAAACGCTGTGTGTAATTACAGCTCATGAATTATGTTAATAATTTTGCATGAATGATAATTAATGGTACAAAATTGCCTGATTATTCTCTTATGGTGTTGAGGAATGGATATGACTGCATGAGCAATATGAATGGGAGAGTCATAGCCAAGGCTGGGTCGATGACCTGCTACAACTGTAACGCGAGTATCTACAACTGTATCTTTAGTATTCCCTCCCATAAACACTACAAGCCTGAAAAACCATCGGTAACGAGTGCACACGCATTAGGAGTCACAACTTCCATCGACCACGTCGCTGAAACGCACACGAATCATGAAAAAATTAATCTGCCTAAATCAAATAGGAAACCCCAAAACACTTCCACCCAAACGCAAGTACGTTAGCCCCTAATTCATTCAGTTCCTGAACAGATGAACTGTAACGATTTTAATTTTAAAAAATGGCGGCAAAAATCTTCGTATTGATGACTGTCGACCACCACCGCTGAAGTGTATTTAAAATTTGGTTTTTATTGATACTAGAAGTGCAACAACTTCGACCGTTGCATCACACATAAGTTGTATGGCAAATTAAGAACTGACGCAAGTTTCTTTATAAAGAATAAGCCAATCTAGGATTTGTGATAGGCGACTGAAAATCACAAATTTGAATTAATAAACGCTTGGAAATTTTATATGAAGAAAGCGATGATGAAAAATTGTTTTCGTCATTGTTTTATTTAAACAAAATTGATACGTCCTGTGCTGGCTAAAATCAGAAGAGGGTAAATAGGAGCAACGTCGTTGCTTCTCAACCTTTCAAATTCATGGCTGCTGAAAGCTATTTCATTTAATAATGTGAAAACTCGTTATCTTGTTAATTCGTAAATTATATGACTTTAAACAACTGTGAGGTTAAAATGAATGGAGCGCCATCTTTTCAGTGTACATGTAGAGGACGACGTTCCACATTTCGTAACACAAGAACTGACTTAAGTTCAATCTTTCGATGACGATGACAGATCACTTCGTCGTTTCTTCAGATCAACTTTAATTAATAATCTGCTTTAAAAAGTTGATCGATTTCCCATCACATCGCAGCATAAATCGATGACATTAACTCACAAAAGTAATAGAGTGGAAATAGGTTTAAACCAACCAGTTTGACCATTGTATTGCCAAGTTGGCATTTTCACCAATTAAAATAAAACTTAATTTGATTGGAAAGTTATCCTATATCATCAGATCGATTTTAAGGGGTATTGGGCTACGACTAATAAGGAAAATAGCCGAAGTCTACCCCAACGAATTTTTTTCATTTTGTAATATGTAATCCTAAGACTGAAATAATTAAAAAACTTCTATTTTTACTTAAAACGTGCGTTAGTGTCACAGGAAGAGAGCTTACACTAAAACGCAGGCGAGTAAAAGCTTAAAAGTTTCAGGAGACTTGAATGAAGCGTCAAGCGAGAAAATATTTTCAGTCGCAGCTTAATTCTAGGATTAATTAGGATTTTAGGATTAAACATTTCAGAATCCTGCATTTTCACTCAAATCGTGCAATCATATGACAGTTACGGTTTAAATCAAAGCGCAGAAGACTGAAAATTTCAGGAGACTTCAATGAGATGTCAAGCAACAAAATATTTCCCAAATTTTCCATTAATTAGACAGAAAGGGTTCATATTTCAGCTCAGGCAAGTAAAAGCCTGAAAGTTTCAGGAAACTTGAATGAGGCGTCAAGCGAAAAAATATTTTCAGTCGCAGCTTAATTTTAAGATTAAACATTTAAGAATCCTGCATTTTCACTCAAATCGTGCAATCATATGACAGTTACGGTTTAAATCAAAGCGCAGGTGAGTAAAAACCTGAAAGTTTCAGGAGACTTCAATGAGATGTCAAGCAACAAAATATTTCCAGTCGCAGCTGAAATATACGACTGAAAATGAAACATTTTGTCCCAAATTGTGCATTAATTAGACACAAAGGGTTCATATTTAAGCTTAGGCAAGTAAAAGCCTAAAAGTTTCAGGAGACTTGAATTAGGCGTCAAGCGAGAAAATATTTTCAGCCGCAGCTTAATTCTCAGATTACACATTTAAGAATTCTGCATTTTCACTCAAATCGTGCAATCATATGACAGTTACGGTTTGTATCCAAGCGCAGGTGAATAAAAGCCTGAAAGTTTCAGGAGACTTCAATGAGATGTCAAGCAACAAAATATGTCCAGTCGCAGCTGAAATATACGACTGAAAATGAAGCATTTTGTCCCAAATTGTCCATTAATTAGACAGAAAGGGTTCATATTTAAGCTCAGGCAAGTAAAAGCCTTAAAGTTTCAGGAGACTTGAATGAGGCGTCAAGCCAGAAAATATTTTCAGTCGCAGCTTAATTCTAGGATTAAATATTTAAGAATTCTGCATTTTCACTCAAATCGTGCATTACTTTGACAGGAAGGGTCTACATTGAAACGCGGGCCACTGAAAGCCTAAAAATTTCAAGAGATTTTAATGATGCGTCAAGCGACAAAATATCTTCAGTCGCGCTGAAACCTAGGATTAAGAAATCGAGCATTTTTACCCAAACCGTGCATTACTATGACAGGAAGGGTCTACATTGAAACGCGGGCGACTGAAAGCCTAAAAATTTCAGGAGACTTTAATGATGCGTCAAGAGACAACATATCTCCAGTCGTAGCTGAAATCTAGGGCTAGGAAATGAAGCCCTTTCAAGCAAATTTTGCATTAGTATAACAAGAAGCGTTTTCATTTAAATGCAGTTTAATGCAGGTTTATTTTAAAGCACAGGTGATTAAAAGCTTGAAAGTTTCAGGAGATTAAAATGAGATGTCAAGCTAGAAAATATTTAGTCGCAGCTAAAATATACGACTGATAGTGAAGCATTTTGACCCAAATTATCCACTAATTAGACAGGAAGAGTTCATATTTAAGCTCAGGCGAATGTAAGCCTGAAAATTTCAGGAGACTTTAATGAGGCGTCAAGCGACAAAATATCTTCGGCCGCGCTAAAATTAGAATTAAAAAATCGAACATCTTAACTCAAATTGTGCTTTAATAGGACAAGTAAATTTTACATTAAAACGCAGGCGAGTAAAAGCCTGACAATTTCAGGAGACTTGAATGAGGCGTCAAGCGGCTAGTCGCGCTGAAATCAAGGATTAACAAATCGAGCATTTTTACTCAATTCGTGCATTAAAATGGTGGAAAGGGTTTACACTGAAACACAGGCGAGTAAAAGCTTAAAAGTTTCAGGAGACTTGAATTAGGCGTCAAGCGAGAAAATATTTTCAGCCGCAGCTTAATTCTAAGATTACACATTTAAGAATTCTGCATTTTCAGTCAAATCGTGCAATCATATGACAGTTACGGTTTATATCAAAGCGCAGGTGAATAAAAGCCTGAAAGTTTCAGGAGACTTCAATGAGATGTCAAGCAACAAAATATGTCCAGTCGCAGCTGAAATATACGACCGAAAATGAAGCATTTTGGCCCAAATTGTCCATTAATTGGACAGAAAGGGTTCATATTTAAGCTCAGGCAAGTAAAAGCCTGAACGATTCAGGAGACTTGAATGGGGTGTCAAGCGAGAAAATATTTATAGCCGCAGCTTAATTCTAAGATTACACATTTAAGAATCCTGCATTTTCACTCAAATCGTGCAATCATATGACAGTTACGGTTTAAATCAAAGCGCAGGTGAGTAAAAACCTGAAAGTTTCAGGAGACTTCAATGAGATGTCAAGCAACAAAATATTTCCAGTCGCAGCTGAAATATACGACTGAAAATGAAACATTTTGTCCCAAATTGTGCATTAATTAGACACAAAGGGTTCATATTTAAGCTTAGGCAAGTAAAAGCCTAAAAGTTTCAGGAGACTTGAATGAGGCGTCAAGCCAGAAAATATTTTCAGTCGCAGCTTAATTCTAAGATTAAACATTTTAGAATCATGCATTTTCACTCAAATCGTGCAATCATATGACAGTTACGGTTTAAATCAATGCACAGGTAAGTAAAAGCCTGAAAGTTTCACGAGACTTCAATGAGATGTCAAACAACAAAATATGTCCAGTCGCAGCTGAAATATACGACCGAAAATGAAGCATTTTGGCCCAAATTGTCCATTAATTGGACAAAAAGGGTTCATATTTAAGCTCAGGCAAGTAAAAGCCTGAAAGATTCAGGAGACTTGAATGAGGCGTCAAGCCAGAAAATATTTTCAGTCGCAGCTTAATTCTAGGATTAAATATTTAAGAATTCCGCATTTTCACTCAAATCGTGCATTACTTTGACAGGAAGGGTCTACATTGAAACGTGGGCCACTGAAAGCCTAAAAATTTCAAGAGATTTTAATGATGCGTCAAGCAACAAAATATCTTCAGTCGCGCTGAAACCTAGCATTAAGAAATCGAGCATTTTTACCCAAACCGTGCATTACTATGACAGGAAGGGTCTACTTTGAAACGCGGGCGACTGAAAGCCTAAAAATATCAGGAGACTTTAATGATGCGTCAAGAGACAACATATCTCCAGTCGTAGCTGAAATCTAGGGCTAGAAAATGAAGCCCTTTCAAGCAAATCCATACTAATGCAGGAAGGGTTTACATTTAAATGCAGGCAAGTAAAAGCCTGAACGTTGCAGAAGACTTGAATGGAGCGTCAAGCGAGAAATTATCTTTAATCGCGCTGAAATCAGGAATAAATAATCAAATTTTACCTAAATTGCGCATTAATATGACAGAAAAAGTATATAATAAAACACAGGCGACTAAAGGTGTAGAAATTTCCGAAGACTTGAATTAGGCGTCAAGCGACAAAATATCTGCAGTCGCGCTGAAATTTAGGATTAAGAAATTGAGCATTTTTACTCAAACCGGGCATTACTATGACAGGAAGAGTCTACATTGATACGCGGGCGAGTGAAAGCCTAAAATTTTCAGGAGACTTTAATGATGCGTCAAGCGACAACATATTTCCAGTCGTAGCTAAAATTTAGGGCTAGAAAATGAAGCCCTTTCAAGCAAATCCTGCATTAGGATGACAGGAAGGGTTTACATTCAAACGCAGGCGAGTAAAAGCCTAAAAGTTTCAGGAGACTTAAATGAGGCGTCAAGCGACAAAATATCTCCAATCGCGCTGAAATCAGGAATAAACAATCAAATTTCACTTAAATTGCGTATTAACATGACAGAAAGAGTGTACTATAAAATACAGTCGATTAAAAGCATAGACATTTCCAAAAACCTGAAGTAAGCATCAAGCAACAAAATATCTTCAGTCACGCTGAAATCTAGGATTAAGAAATTGAGCATTTTTGCTCAAACCGTGCATAACTATGACAGGAAGGGTCTACATTGAAACGCGGGCGAGCGTAAACCTAAAAATTTCAGGAGACTTTAATGATGCCTCAAGCGCCAAAATATCTCCAGTCGTAGCTGAAATCTAGGGCTAGAAAATGAGACCTTTTCAAGCAAATCCTGCATTAGTATCACAAAAAAAGTTTGCATTTAAACGCAGGCGAATAAAAGCCTGAAAGTTTCAAGAGACTTGAATGAGGCGTCAAGCGACAAAATATTTCCAGTCGCGCTAAAATCCAACTGAAAAAACAATTTTCGCCTAAATCTGCATTAATATGACAGCAAAAGTTTATATTAAAACGCAGGCGTGAAAAGGCCTGAAAATTTCAGGAGAATTGAATGAGGCGTCAAGCCAGAAAAATATTTCATCGCAGCTTAATCTAGGATAAATATTTAAGAATCGCATTTTCACTCAAATCGTGCATTACTTAGACAGGAAGGGTCTACATGAAACTGAGGCCACTGAAAGCATAAAAATTTCAAGAGATTTTAATGATGCGTCAAGAGACAAATATCTTCAGTCGCGCTGAAACCTAGGTTAAGAATCAGAGCATTTTTACCCTAAACCGTGGCATTACTATGACAGAAAGGGTCTACATTGAAACGCGGGCGACTGAAAGCCTAAAAATTTCAGGAGACTTTAATGATGCGTCAAGCGACAAAATATCTCCAGTCGTAGCTGAAATCTAGGGCTAGAAAATGAAGCCCTTTCAAGCAAATCCTGCATTAGTATGACAGGAAGGGTTTACATTTAAACGCAGGCAAGTAAAGAGCCTGAACGTTGCAGAAGACTTGAATGGAGCGTCAAGCGAGAAATTATCCTTAATCGCGCTGAAATCAGGAATAAATAATCAAATTTACCTAATTGCGCATTAATATGACAGAAAAGTGTTATATAAAACACAGGCGACTAAAGACTGTAGAAATTTCGAAGACTTGAATTAAGCGTCAAGCGACAAAATATCTTCAGACGCGCTGAAATGTAGGGTTCAAAAATCGAGCATTTTTACTCAAACCGTGCATTACTATGACAGGAAAGGTCTACATTGAAACGCGAGCGAGTGAAAGCCTAAAATCAAGCGACAAAATATTTCCAGTCGTAGCTGAAATCTAGGGCTAGAAAATGAAGCCATTTCAAGCAAATCCTGCATTAGTATGACAAAAAAGTTTACATTTAAACGCAGGCGAATAAAAGCCTGAAAGTTTCAAGAGACTTGAATGAGGCGTTAAGCGACAAAATATTCCAGTCGCGCTAAAATCCAACTGAAAAATCAGTTTTCGCTTAAATCTGCATTAATATGACAGGAAAAGTTTATGTTAAAACGCAGGCGTAAAAGCCTGAAAATTTCAGGAGATTTCAAGCGACAAAATACCTCTGGTCGCAAATGCAAACTAGAACTAAGAAAATCGACCATTTTGGTACAAATCGTACATTAATATGATAGGAACGATTTACATTTAAACGCGGGCTAGTAAATGCCTGGAAATTTCAGGAGACTTCAATGAGGCGTCAAGCGACAAAATATCTCCAATCGCGCTGAAAGCAGGAAAAAACAATCAAATTTCACCTAAATCGCGCATTAATATGACAGGAAGAGTGTACATTAAAACACAGGCGACTAAAAGCATAAAAATTTCCGAAGACTTGAATTAGGCCTCAAGCAACAAAATATCTTCAGTCGCGCTGAAATCTAGGATTAAGAAATCGAGCATTTTTACTTAAATCGTGCATTACTATGAGAGAAAGGGTCTACATTGAAATCGCGGGCGAGTGAAAGCCTAAAAATTTCAGGAGACTTTAATGATGCGTCAAGCGACAAAATATCTCCAGTCGTAGCTGAAATCTAGGGCTAGAATATGAAGCCTTTTCAAGCAAATCCTGCATTAATATCACAAAAAAAGTATACATTTAAATGCAGGCGAATAAAACCCTGAAAGTTTCAAGAGACTTGAATGAGGTGTCAAGCGACAAAATATTTCCAGTCGCGCTTAAATCCAACTGAAAAATCAATTTCCGCTTAAATCTGCATTAATATGACAGGAAAAGTTTATGTTAAAACACAGGCGAGTAAAAGCCTGACAGTTTCAGGAGACTTCAAGCGACAAAATACCTATGATCGCAGATGCAAACTAGAACTAAGAAAATCGAGCATTTTTACACAAATCGTACATTAATATGACAGCAACGATTTACATTTAAACGCACGCGAATAAATGCCTTGAAATTTCAGGAGACTTTAATGAGACGTCAAGCGACAAAATATCTTCAATGGCGTTGAAAGCAGGAATAAACAATCAAGTTTCACTTAAATAATCCATTAATCGGATAGAAAGAGTGTATATTAGAATATAGGCGACTAAAAACATAGAAATTTCCTAAGACTTGAATTAGGCGTCAAGCGACAAAATATCTTCAGTCGCGCTGAAATCTAGGATTAAGAAATCGAGCATTTTTGCTTAAACTGTGCCTGCCTATGATAGGAAGGGTCTACATTGAAATGCGGGCGACAGAAAGCCTAAAAATGTCTGGAGACTTTAATGATGCGTCAAGCGACAAAATATCTCCAGTCGTAGCTGAAATCTAGAGCTAGAAAATGAAGCCTTTTCAGG
The DNA here is from genome assembly GCA_028583605.1 of Dastarcus helophoroides. Taxonomy (NCBI): domain Eukaryota; kingdom Metazoa; phylum Arthropoda; class Insecta; order Coleoptera; family Bothrideridae; genus Dastarcus; species Dastarcus helophoroides. The sequence goes on along the minus strand of CM053332.1, from coordinate 26,627,925 downwards.
CAAATCCTGCATTAGTATGACAGGAGGGATTTACATTTAAACGTAGGCGAGTAAAAGCTTGAAAGTTTCAGGAGACTTGAATGATGCGTCAAGCGACGAAATATCTCCAAGGCTGGTTAAATGGTTAAATTCCGAGATTAGTTGTGCACATCCTGATATATCTTATTTAATTTAGATCTACCAGAATACAAACGGCGGAAATGAGGTAATAAATGACCACTTAGCGTGTGTTCACCGGCTTAGAGAATAACAAATTTGAAAGTCCTCAAGAGATAAATTTCGCGCGGTTTCTTAGGTTTAATATGTTGTGTCAATAAGAAGAAATATGTTGTATAGTACACATACATGTATGTAAAGTGAGCAATGTGTAAATCTGCCAATCCACTTTATATGTGGTAAAGCCTTGTTGGTTTATTGGGAACAGGTGGTCTCTTGAAAACGAGTACGAGAAATATCATTAATTTTCTTGGTTGAGAACGTAAACACATTACTCTGAAAAGGTGTATAAAAATATTGCAAAAATAACAATCACCGAGAGTTCGTTGCCCTCGGTTTACCACACCGCAGGAATGCAAGGAAGTTTAGATCTAAAGTACGAGGATATAAAGATAGGAATCCTAGGAAAGCGATTGCACTGACACGCATTCGGTTTTGGCAACTTTCAAAACATTCGACTGTGCACTTTAGCGAGAGGATCTTGGCTTGACCCACTAACAAATACCACTCATACAATATACACCTTCTTAAATTAGTATTAATTATTCCGACTTACAAAAATAGCGAGGCAATCACCATAAAAACCGTCAAAATCGTCATAAATTAACAGTTTTAAGACCTGCCTCAATAAATTCACAAGCGAACGCTTTATTTTCACCGCCCAATTACAAACAACTGTATCGGTATCATTCCGTTAAATAATTGTGTACTGTTGCAGGCGCGTTTTTTACTAATCACAACTCCGAGAGAAATTCACAATTAATTTGAAATGCAAATGTGGTTCTGGCTCTAACAGCTCAGCAAAATATTGCCTCGTTTTTATTTATTATCTGATAATTGAGTTTATATCCCAACAAACTTCTACACGATCGTGTCAAATTATTTTTTTTTTGAAATATTTCAAATTTTCCACAAAATTTTGATTTTTCGATGAATGTCCAATTTTTTCCATCTGCCAACGAGAAATCTCGAAATTTCAACTCTAACGCTTTGTGGCAATTTCAAGAACAATATCGAAAATTTGGGTATGAAGTCAAAAAATTCGACTTCGAAGTCGAAATTTTAATTAGAAAAGATTAACATTCTATACTTTAATCATCAGATTTTTCGAAAACGGAAAGATAAATTTGAAGTTTCTAAAGAAGAAGATTGAATTTCAGATCTGAACAAAAAGTGAGAAGAAAAAACACGACATTACTGAAAAAAGATTAATCAAATGTTTTTCCAAAATCGTTTTCTGGAAATTTTCAGTTAAAGATAAAATTGAAGGCAATTACTTTTTAAATTCCGAAATTTCCCAAAATGTCAATTGTCATCTCATTATTTCGACTTATTCTTAGAAATTTGAATCGTACTTTTAAAGATCGCAATTTTATAAGAAATAAAAAATTTCGAAATGCTTATTTTATCGAAATTTCAACCCTTTTGGCAACGTTTTCAGTTCAAAATTAAGTATCACTTTTTTATTGCTTAATACCGCAATTCTTGATTTTTGCCGATTTTTTCTGAAATAATCCCGAGATCAAAGTCCAAATTTCGACTTCGATAGGACATAATTTTTTATTCGAAATTTCGATTTTGGTCTTCCAACTAGAAATTTCTTCTTGACGACTGGACTTATTGTCACCTTACTCTTAAAATTTCGTATTTTCTTCGCCTCTTATTCACGATACGTCCTCGATATAGTAGATTTCCAAATTGTAATTTAATTGTATTGAAAAAAATTCAGAAACCTCTGAATCTTGAACCCAGGATCCCAAATTTTGACAAGAACCCTACTGAAAAATAATGTTTCCAGTTTTTCGAAATTGTTTTCCATTTAAAAAAGCTGAATTTTGTTTCAAAATTTTAACCGTTTTCGCCAAATGTTGAGAAAAGAAATCATGCTTTTGAAAAAAACGTAAATTTTTCAATAAGGATTTTAAAAGAGTCAAAAATGCAAGGATTTGACATTACATTGAAAACTGGCTCTTTTTGTAGGAAAAATTACAATTTTGTGGTTATTTTTTTTGGGACTTACCTTTGATTATTTTCAAAAATTGATACACAAATCTTTCTTGGTGGACAAGATTTGTGTATCAAATTTCGTGATTAAAGTCGAAATTTTGACACAAAAATCGAAGTTTTTATAAAATACCTTTTTATAACCCGTAAATATATTAATAACAAATATAACAATAAATATTAAAAATTCGGGCGTTTCTGAAGAACAAAACCTGGTCCTATAAAATCTAACATTTGTTATATTTATTGTCAACATACCGTATTTTACCAACTATAAGACGCTACGTACTATATATAAGACGCATCTTAATTTTTAATAAATTTTTAAAAAAATAACATTTTTACCATTTTTATTATTATATTACAAACCCAGACTAAAAAAATCTTTAGTATATAAAACTGAATTGAGTTTTAAAATCTTTGAAAATCGTCATCTGCACCTTCCTTTGGTTCCCCGTCTTCTTTTTCTTCCCCCTCTTCTTTTTCTTCTTCGTTTTCTTCTTCTTCTTTCCCTTCTTCTTCTTGCTCTACTTCTTCTTTCCCCTCGTCTTCTTCTTCCTCCTCCTCTTCTTCTTGCTCTTTCTCTTCTTCCTCCTCTTCTTTTTCTTCTTCTTTCCGTTCTTCTATTTCTTCTTCTTTCCGTTCTTCTATTTCCTCCTGTTTCTTGCTTTTCCTTTTCTTTTTCCCCCACGTGTTCTTCTTCCTCTTTTTCTCATTATTTTTCCCCTTCTTCCTCTTATTCTTCCTCCTCTTATGTTTCTTCATCTTCTTCCCCTTGTTCTTCTTCTTAGTCTTCTTCTTCCTTCTCTTCTTCTTCTTCTTCTTCTTCTTCTGCCTTCTCTTCTTCTTCTTTCTCTTTTTCTACTTCCTCCTCCTATGCTTCTTTCTCTTCTTCCTCTTCTTCTTAGTTTTCTTCCTTCTCTTCTTCTTCTTCTTCCTCTTTTCTACTTCCTCCTCTTTTTTTGCTCTTCCTTTCCTTCTTTCCCCTCGTCTTCTTCGTTCTCTTTCTCTTATCCTTCTTTCTCTGCTTCTTTCTCCTCTTCCTTTCTTCCTCTTATTCATCTTCCTATTCTTGATCTCCTCCTTCCTTTTTCCTCTTGTTCTTCTTATTTTGCGTCCCCGTCTTCTTTTTCCTCTTCTTATTCTTTCTCTTCTTCTTCTTGCTCTACTCCTTCTTTCCCCTCTTCTTTTTTTTCCTCCTTCTATTTTTCTTGCCCTTTCTTTTCTTCCTCTGCCTTCTTCTTCTTCCCGTTCTTCTACTTTCTCCTATTTTTCTTACTTTTCCTTTTCTTTTTCCCCCCACGTCTTCTTCTTCCTTTTTCTCTTATTCTTCTTCCTCTTATTCTACCTCCTCTTCTGGTTCTGCTTCTTCTCCCTCTTCTTCTTAGTCTTTTCTTCCTTCTCTTCTTGTCTCTCCTCTTCTTCATTCTCCTCGTCTTATTCTTCTTCTTTAACTTCTTCTACTTCCTCGTCTTTTTCTTGCTTTTTTCGTCTTCCCCCCGTCTTCTTCTTCCTCTTTCTCCTATTCTTCTTCCTCTTATTCTACTTCCTCTTCTGGTTCTGCTTCTTCTCCCTCTTCTTCTTAGTCTTCTTCTTCCTTCTCTTCTTGTTTCTCCTCTTCTTCTTTCTCCTCGTCTTATTCTTCTTCTTTCACTTCTTCTACTTCCTCGTCTTTTTCTTGCTTTTTTCTTCTTCCCCCCGTCTTCTTCTTCCTCTTTCTCCTATACTTCTTCCTCTTATTCTACTTCCTCTTCTGGTTCTGCTTCTTATCCCTCTTCTTCTTAGTCTTCTTCTTCCTTCTCTTCTTGTTTCTCCTCTTCTTCTTTTCCTTGCCTTATTCTTATTCTTTTACTTCTTCTACTACCTCCTCTCTTTCTTGCTTTTTTCTTCTTTCCCCTCGTCTCCTTCTTCCTCTTTCTCCTATTCTTCTTCCTCTTATTTTACCTCCTCTTCTGGTTCTGCTTCTTCTCCCTCTTCTTCTTAGTCTTCTTCTTCCTTCTCTTCTTGTTTCTCCTCTTCTTCTTTCTCTTCGTCTTATTCTTCTTCTTTCACTTCTTCTACTTCCTCGTCTTTTTCTTGCTTTTTTCTTCTTCCCCCCCCCGTCTTCTTCTTCCTCTTTCTCCTATTCTTCTTCCTCTTATTCTACCTCCTCTTCTGGTTCTGCTTCTTTTCCCTCTTCTTCCTAGTCTTCTTCTTCCTTCTCTTATTGTTTCTCCTCTTCTTCTTTCTCTTCGTCTCATTCTTCTTCTTTCACTTCTTCTACTTCCTCCTCTTTTTCTTGCTTTTTTCTTCTTTCCCCTCGTCTTCTTCTTCCTCTTTCTCCTATTCTTCTTCCTCTTATTCTACCTCCTCTTCTGGTTCTGCTTCTTCTCCCTCTTCTTCTTAGTCTTCTTCTTCCTTTTCTTATTGTTTCTCCTCTTATTATTTCTCCTCGTCTTATTCTTCTTCTTTCACTTCTTCTACTTCCTCGTCTTTTTCTTGCTTTTCTTTTTCCCCCACGTGTTCTTCTTCCTCTTTCTCCTATTCTTCTTCCTCTTATTCTACCTCCTCTTCTGGTTCTGCTTCTTCTCCCTCTTTTTCTTAGTCTTCTTCTTCCTTCTCTTCTTGTTTCTCCTCTTCTTCTTTCTCCTCGTCTTATTCTTCTTCTTTCACTTCTTCTACTTCCTCGTCTTTTTCTTGCTTTTTTCTTCTTCCCCCCGTCTTCTTCTTTCTCTTTCTCCTATTCTTCTTCCTCTTATTCTACCTTCTCTTCTGGTTCTGCTTCTTCTTCCTCTTCTTCTTAGTCTTCTTCTTCTTTCTCTTCTTGTTTCTCCTTTTCTTCTTTTTCCTTGTCTTATTCTTCTTCTTTCACTTCTTCTACTTCCTCGTCTTTTTCTTGCTTTTTCTTCTTCCCCCCGTCTTCTTCTTCCTCTTTCTCCTATTCTTCTTCCTCTTATTCTACCTCCTCTTCTGGTTCTGCTTCTTCTTCCTCTTCTTCCTAGTCTTCTTCTTCCTTCTCTTCTTGTTTCTCCTCTTCTTCTTTCTCCTCGTCTTATTCTTCTTCTTTCACTTCTTCTACTTCCTCGTCTTTTTCTTGCTTTTTCTTCTTCCCCCCGTCTTCTTCTTCCTCTTTCTCCTATTCTTCTTTCTCTTATTCTACCTCCTCTTCTGGTTCTGCTTCTTCTTCCTCTTCTTCTTAGTCTTCTTCTTTCTTCTCTTCTTGTTTATCCTCTTCTTCTTTCTCCTCATCTTATTCTTCTTCTTTCACTTCTTCTCCTTCCTCGTCTTTTTCTTGCTTTTTTCTTCTTCCCCCCGTCTTATTCTTCTTACTCTTTCTCCTATTCTTCTTCCTCTTATTCTACCTCCTCTTCTGGCTCTGCTTCTTCTCCCTCTTCTTCTTAGTCTTCTTCTTCCTTCTCTTCTTCTTTCTCCTCTTCTTCTTTTTCCTCGTCTTATTCTTCTTCTTTCACTTCTTCTACTTCCTTCTCTTTTTCTTGCTTTTTTTCTTCTTCCCCCTCATCTTCTTCTTCCTCTTTCTCCTATTCTTCTTCCTCTTATTCTACCTCCTCTTCTGGTTCTGCTTCTTCTCCCTCTTTTTCTTAGTCTTCTTCTTCCTTCTCTTCTTGTTTCTCCTCTTCTTCTTTCTCCTCGTCTTATTCTTCTTCTTTCACTTCTTCTACTTCCTCGTCTTTTTCTTGCTTTTTTCTTCTTCCCCCCGTCTTCTTCTTCCTCTTTCTCCTATTCTTCTTCCTCTTATTCTACCTTCTCTTCTGGTTCTGCTTCTTCTTCCTCTTCTTCTTAGTCTTCTTCTTCTTTCTCTTCTTGTTTCTCCTTTTCTTCTTTTTCCTTGTCTTATTCTTCTTCTTTCACTTCTTCTACTTCCTCCTCTTTTTCTTGCTTTTTTCTTCTTCCCCCTCGTCTTCTTCTTCCTCTTTCTCCTATTCTTCTTCCTCTGCTTCTTTCTTCTCTTCTTTCTCTTCCTCTTATTTATTTTTTCTATTCTTGGTCTCCTTCTTCCTTCTCTTCTTCCTCTTCCTCTTATTTATCTTTCTATTCTTGGTCTCCTTCTTCCTTCTCTTGTTCTTCCTCTTGTTCTTATTTTTTGCGTTTTCTTCTTCTTTTTCTTTCCCGTCTTATTTTTCCTCTTCCTGTTCTTCTTTTTTCTTATCTTCTTATTGCTCTTTCTCCTCTTCTTCCTTCCCTCCTTATTCTTTTTCTTCATGTTTTTCTTGCTCTTTCTCTTCTTCCTTCTTCTCGCCTTTTTTTTCTTTCTCTTTTTCCTCGTATTTTACCTTCTCTTCTGTTTCTTCCTCTTCTTTCATTTCTTCCTCTAGTCATCTTCTTCCTTTCCTTCTTCTTCCTTTCTTTCTTCTTCTTTCCCTTCTTCTACTTCCTTCTCTTTTTCTTACTATTCTTTTTTTTACTATTCTTTTTCTTCTTTCCCCGTATCTTCTTCTTTCTCTTTCTTCTCTTCTTTTTCTTCCTCTTCTTTATCCTCTTCCTCTTGGTCTTCTTCTTTTGATCCTCGTCTTCTTTTTTGTCCCCGTCTTCTTTTCCCTCTTCCTCTTGTTCTTCTTTCTCTTCTTCTTGCTCTACTTCTTCTTTCACCTCTTCTTCTTCCCTCTCCCCCTCTTCTTCTTGCTCTTTCTCTTTTTCCTCCTTTTTGTCTTCTTCTTCTTTCCGGTCTTCTACTTCCTTCTCTTTTTCTTGCTTTTTATTTATTTTTCCCCCACGTCTTCTTCTTCCTCTTCTTCTTATTCTCCGTCCTCTTCTTTCTCTTATTCTATCTTCTCTTCTGTTTCTTCTTATTCTTCCTTTTCTTCTTAGTCTTTTTCTTCCTTCTATTCTTCTTTTTCCTCGTCTTCTTTTCCTTTTCTTCCTAGTCTTCTTCTTCCTTCTCGTCTTCTTCCTCCACGTCTTCTTCTTCTTTCTCTTTTTCTGTTCCCCCTCTTTTTCTTGTTCTTCTTTTTCTTTTTGCCTCTCGTCTTCTTTTTCTTCCTCTTTCTCCTAATCTTCTCCTTTTCTTTCTCTTATTCATCTTTCTATTCTTGGTCTCCCTTTTCCTTCTCTTCTTCTTCCTCTTGGTCTTCTTCTTTTGCTTCTTCGTTTTTTTTGCCCCGTCTTCTATTCGTCTTCCCTTTCTCCTTCTTTCTTTATTTCTTCTTGCTCTTTCCCCTCTTCTTCTTTCCCCCTTCTTCTTTTTCCTTATCTTCTTCTTGCTCTTTCTCTTCTTTCTCCTTCCCGTCTTCTTCTTCTTTTTTTTCTTCTTCCTCTTCGCCCTTTTATTCTACCTTCTCTTCTGTTTCTCCTCTTTTTCCTCTCCTTTCTTTAATTTTCTTCTTCCTTTTCTTCTTCTTCCTTTTCTTCTTCTTCCTCCTCGTCTTCTTCTCTTTCTCTTCTTCTATTTCCTCCCCTTTTTCTTGCTATTCCTTTTCTTCTTGCCTTTCGTCTTCTTTTTCTATCTCGTTCTTCTATTCTTCTTCCTTTGCTTCTTTCTCCTTTTCTTCCTCTTATTTATTTTCCTATACTTGGTCTCCTTTTTCCTTCTCTTCTTCTTTCTCTTTGTCTTCTTCTTTTGCTTCTTCGTTTTCTTTTTTGCCCCATCTTCTATTCGTCTTCCCTTTTTTCTTCTTCTTGCTCTTTCCGTCTTCTTCTTCTTTCTCTTCTTCCTCTTTACCCTTTTATTCTGCCTTCTCTTCTGTTTCTCCTCTTCTTCCTCTCCTTTCTTTAATCTTCTTCCTTTTCTTCTTCTTCCTCCTCGTCTTCTTCTTCTTTTCTTCTTCTACTTCCTCCTCTTTTTCTTGCTTTTCTTTTTCTTCTTCTCCCTCGTCGTCTTCTTCTATCTCTTATTCTTCTTCCTCTTGTTTCCCTTCTTCCTCTTTTTCTTTCTTCTCTTCTTTCTCTTCTCCTTCTTCATCTTTTTATTCTTGGTATCATTTTTCTTGCTCTTATTCTTCCTTCTCTTCTTCTTTCTCCTTGCCTTCTTCTTCTATTTCTTATTCTTCTTCCTCTTGTTCCTCTTCTTCCTCCTTTTCTTTCTTCTCTTCTTTCTCTTCTTCTTCATCTTCTTATTCTTGGTATTATTCGTTCTTTCCTTATTCTTCCTTCTCTTCTTCTTCCTCCTCGCCTGCTTCTTCTTGTTCTTCCTTTTCTTCTTCTCTCTCGTCTTCTACCTTCTCTTTCCCCTTTTTCTTTTTATTATTCTTCTTTCTTTTTTTCTACTTTTTTTTCTACCCCCCTTCTTCCTCTTCTTCCTCCTCTTATTCCTCTTCATCTTGTTACTTTTCTTTTTCCTCCTCTTCTTCCTCCTCTTCTTCCTCGGTTTTTTCCTTGTCTTCTTTTTTCTTCCTCTTATTCTTTGTCTTGTGCTTCCTCTTCGTCCTCCTCCTCTTCTTCTTTCTATTCTTTTTCCTCTTCGTCTTGCTTTTTCTCTCCTTTTTTCTTTCTCCTTTCTTTTCCTTCTTCTTCTTTTCCTTGTACCTATTTTTCTTCTTTCTCCTTTTCTTTTTGCTCTTTCTCTTCTTTTTATTTTTCCTCCTCTTCTTTCGCTTCTTCTTTTTCTTCCTTCTACTCTTTTTTTCCTCCCATTCTTCTCCCCTTCTACCTTTTCCTCCTATTTCTTCTTTTCTTATTCTTCCTTCACTTTTTCTTACTATTTTTATTCTTCTTATTCCTTCTTGTCTTCTTTTTCTTCTTCTTGTTCTTTATTTTATTCTACCTCCCCTTTTTCTTTCTTCTCATTGTCTTTCCCTTCTTCTTCTTTTCCCTTTTTATTCCTCCTTTTCTTCTTTCCCCTCTCCCCCCACTTCTTCTTCCCCCTCTTCTTCTTCTTCTTGCTCTTCTTCTTTCTTCTTTTCTTCATTTTTCTCCACTAACTCTTCCTCCCCTTCTCCTTTCTCCTCCTCTTCTTCCTATTATTCTCTTCTTCTTCTTCTTTTCCCTTTTGTTCTTCCTTTTCCTCTTTCTTTCCTTGCTCTTCCTCCTTCGTTCTCTTTCTCTTCCTCCTCTTTTCTTCCTCCTTTTCATCTTCTGCTTCTTGTTTCTTCTTTCTTTTCCTCTTCTTTCCCTTTTTCTTCTTTCTCTTCCTCGTCTTCTTCCTTCCCTTCTGCTTCTTCTCCTTCTTCTTCCTCTTCTCTTCATCCACCTCTTCCTCTTCCTTCCCCTCCTCCCCTTACTTCTCCTAAATCTCCTTCCTTTTCTCTTTGAGGATATCGTTGTCGTCTGGATACTTTTATATCAATTTCGTGCTTGAGACGCTCCGGAATTTTGGAGGCAATTTTTCGAAGAAAAAAGTGTATCTATGGTCCGTAAAATACGGTATGACGTGAGTTTTGTAAAATATTTAACTGGAAAGTTCCAGATTTTAGTCAATTATCACATCAAAGTGGAAATTCCGAAAAACTTCCCCTTCAAATTCGAGATATTGACTGAAAAGGTGAAATCTTTACAGAAAGTAGGAGTTTTGAGGTCCAAATCTGGTATATAAATCTGAGGTTAAAATTTTAAATTTATTTTAAAAAAATCGTGAAATCTGGAATTTTGAATAATTTAAAAAAGCAGTCACGAAATTTTTGAGTTCAGAATTAAAAAAAATCTAGATATTCTTGAATTTAATAACGAATTTTAATTTGAAATACAAATCTTGGCCCCTGAAACCAAGAAAGATTAAAAACGCAACAGAAGTTGCTCTTTTTAATCTTTCTTGGTTTCAAGGGACAAGATTTATATTTTAATTTTTGAAGATAACCAAGGACCAGTCCATTCCGCCAAAAAAAAAGAACTTTAATTTTTTTTAATTTCGTACGATACTGCGTGATTAAAGTGGAAATGTGGAAACTTCGTATTTTAAATAAAAGTTGAGATTTTGAAAACAAAAACAAGCAAATTTAAAAACCAATTAATTCGTTTTCTCGAATTTTCTTCGAAACTTCGAGAATAGTCGTCATTGCTAAAAGAAATTAAAAAGGTAAACCAAATATATCTTTGATTTTCTAATTTGGCTCTGATAAAAAAACCCAGAAAAAACTAAAAATTTGAACAAAATATATCTTGAATTTGCTAGTTTGGATCTAGTTGTTGGAAAAATAAAAATTTCTCACCATAAAAGTTTGTGTCTAAGGAAAAATATCACCAAATTCAAAAAAATAGAATTTTTGGAAATGTAGTAGAAAAAACTATTTTATGGAATCACGACTTAATTTCAAGAAAAGTTTCAACTCTAGGAAAATGATAAATTTCTGAAAAAAACCTTCGATACATATTCATCAAAAAAAAATTTTTACAAACTTAAGAGTATTATTAACAGTTGAAATACACGCAACAGATGTGAGCCATATCAGAGGTAATCAAGTGGGAATAACGCTAAGATAAAGTGGGTACATACTGAGTATCTTATTTTTTCTAGGACATCATAATTACAATCCTTTCTACATCCGCTTGATACCACTCGAGAGCCGTCAACCTTTTTCTTTGTCCAAATAACAAAAGCGATATATCTAAATTGTAACCAGCGAAGTTGGCATATTTAATGTTCAAGAAACAAAGATAACAACTTTTTAAATCGTCGAAGCAAAAGAAGATAAAATAAAAAGCGTAGCGTTAAATAAACCATAGACCGATTAACGTTGGTCCACTGACCTACTGACTGCCTAAAATGGACTTTTTTAATTCCCACTACTAATTTTGGGAAGGTGAACGAACTCTTTCTACATCCTTTCATCCACGAAATATTAAAAGACCTCTATCGAGGAATAAAAACCGATGGTTGAACGATTATTTGCTCGCTGACACTAAAATGTTACGTTTACTTGCATGACTTTCATATTTTTGAGATGTAATTATTTGTGTCACCTCGAGGAAGCTGACGATCAGAAGAAACATTAAAAATCGTAAAATGAAGCTGCATTAAAGCTAGCTTCACATCAGTAAAAATTCGTGTTGTGCGCTGTATTTTGAAAAACATTTTTCATGCACGGTCACTTATTTTGTGTCGAACTTTAAAAAAAAGATTCTAAACATAAAATTCCTTCTAAATTTCAACTTTTTTTTGAGTTTCATTTTCAAAAACACTATTCTTTTAAAAGTCAGCTTTAAAAATGAAATTTAGCTAAGAAGTATTGAATTCATTTCATTTCGTTTAAGATTTTAAAATTTTTCAAAGAAGTGAAAATTCTGAAAAGATCCAGTTTTTCATCAATATCGAAATTTTCCAAAAAGAGTAGACTTTTCAAGTCAAATCTACATAAATATCGAAACTTCAAGAAAAAGGAGA